>CM019162.1:20570246-20641019 GCA_009733165.1 Naja naja
CGGGTTGCTAGGGCCCAGAACAGGAGACAGGTGAGGTTTTTCTCTCTCTCTCTATTCCCCCCTTTCGTTCTGCACCACCTGTTGCCAAACTGGCTTCGGTGTTCCCCTACCCCCCTTCTCCTATAAGCCATTCTTCCTCCTCCTCCTTTTTTTTAATAAATGTTTTTATTGTACATTTTCCTTTATTCTACTTCACATTTCCAGGATTGCAGCAAACAGTGTACTGGATGTGTCAGATCCTTTTTGAATGTACATAGTATTTTACACCCTAATCATAACCATTATTCTCGTAGTCATAGAATAGAATTGGAATAGAATAGAATAATAAGAATAGAATAAGAATAAGAATAGGATAGAATTAGAATAAAATAGAATTGGAACAGAATAAGAATAGAATAGAGTAATAAGAATAGAATTAGAATAGAATATAATAATAAGAATAGAATTAGAATAGAATAATAGGAATATAATAGAATAATTAGACTAGAATAGAATAGAATTAGAATAAAATAGAATTGGAATAGAATAAGAATAGAATAGAGTAATAAGAATAGAATAAGAATAGAATAGAATTAGAATAATAGGAATAGAATAGAATAGAATAGAATAGAATAGAATTCTTTATTGGCCAAGTGTGATTGGACACACAAGGAATTTGTCTTGGTGCAAATGCTCTCAGTGTACATAAAACAAAAGATACATTTGTCAAGAGTCAAGCGGTACAAATAAGCAATCCAATCATACTAGGAGAGTCAATAAAAATCGTTAGGATACAAGCGACAAAGTCACAGTCACACAGTCACAAGTGGGAGGGGATGGGTGATAAGGAATGATGAGAAGATTAACAGTAATAGTAGTGCAGACTTAGTAAATAGTTGAACAGTGTTGAGGGAATTATTTGTTTAGCAGAGTGTTGGCTTTCGGGAAAAAACTGTCCTTGTGTCTAGTTGTTCTGGTGTGCAGTGCTCTATAGCGTCGTTTTGAGGGAAGGAGTTGAAACAGTTTATGTCTGGGATGTGAGGGGTATGTAAGTCATACAGTATAGTCTCTTTTTAAAAAAAAATACATGATATTGTACGTCTTAGTTCTATGCATTAGAGTGCTGTATACATTTATCATTCTATACATTTTAATCTATAGTTATGTACAGTCCAACAGTAATGTTGCTTACAGTACGTGTGTGTGTGTGTGTGTGTGTATTCTTATATATATCTATACATCTGAATTTATTTCCCATTTGCTAATCTTCTTTCATTCTTCCTTCTGTGGGATTTAGCCACAGCCATAGCATTTAGACTTATATGCCACCCCAGCACTCTTGAGTGGTTTGTAATGTTGGCCTCTTCCGCCCCCCCCCCCCCCCAAAAAACCATCTGGGTCCTCATTTTACTGACCGTGGAAGGATGGCAGGCTGAGACAACTTTCAGCCCCATCAGGATCAAACTTCAGGCTGCGGGCAAAGTTTTGAACAGCGACGCTTTATAAAGACCTGTCCAAAATGATCAGTCCTTAAGCCGCCCCTCTGATAAATCCATCCATGCAAAGTAGAGATCACCCAGGTATTAGCATACATCCGAGGATGCAACTTAATAATATAACTCATTTCTTGATTTGGGAGGAATTTGTGGAATGTTCTTATTGCACCTGAATGTTTTTTTTTAATGGGCTAGTCTGGGTTCTAGTTGGAAAGACTCTTGTCCCAGACAGTAAATATCTCAAAAAAGATACACTTTTCTAGATAATTTCAGCTTTTAGTGAACAGCTGTTTGTCCAAGGTCGGTACATAAATTCTTGGAATACTTGTATGGATTCTTTAAATAGCTCAAGCAATATCCTTTTAAGAGCCTGCCAAGACTTGTCACCTCCAAACTGGTGACAAGTTTGGAGGTGGCAAAACTGGTGTGTTCTCCTGATAGATTTTCTGTGCCTAGCTGGCTTAGCACCTTAGAGGCTTCCAGTGTATAATTACAACCTTTCTCTTGCATCTCCTGTCCAAACTAAAATTAATTTGCCAGGGCTTAATGAGTTGCCTTGGCGCGAAATGAATGTGTGCTAGCTCATCTGTATTTACAGCCTCGTAAAAGGATGTGAATCTTTCAAGATCATTAAATATCTATGACTGTTTAATCTCATGCATGCCACTAGATGACTGTTCGGTGAAAAGCCACTGCAGTTGGCTGTTAAAAGCAATCAAAGAAAGAGGAGATTTTTCAAACCGTATCCACAATGGTTGGCATTCATCAGTAAGATTAAAAACAGAGAATATAGCTTTGCTACCATCTCAGTGGTGCCTGTGAGAAAAAATGAACTACTTCGAGTCAGATTAGGTTAAATATATATATGCATTCTTTTCATTCTGTGCGGGGGGGTCGGGAAATAATTGGCCGAGGCCAGTTCAAAGCGGTCCACGATTTGGCTGAAACGTAGCAGAAATTTGCAGAATAACATCTGAATTGAGCTGCTTCCATTTTTCCATCCCTGTTCTGGGCAGCTCATATTCTCATCTAGTTTGATGAAAAGAAGAAGCAAGTTCAGGTGAGCCATTTTTTTCCCCCACCGGAGAACCTTGTTTTAACCTTAATCAGTCACCTGAAAACAATTTGGTTGGCATTAGGGAATTTCCCCTGGAATGTTTCCTGTTTGGCTACAAAACTCTGAATAAACTTAAGTAACATTTGTTTTCATAAGTTTATTGTTTTGTTTTAGTTTTAGTTTTATTTATTTTATCGTTTCATAGTTTTCTTAAGTAAGATTTCTGTACATGCCAAGTACAATGCTTCAAAAACCACATACCTACAGGACTCTTGGCTTATAATTAGGTCCTGGGTAATACTCCTAGGCAGGTTTGCTCCATCTCTCCTAAAGGAGAGATCGCCCATTGTTAATTGCGTAGCAGATCTAAACATTGGACAAGAGAACCAGTTCTGCACTGACACAATCTGCTTGTCTTTTACAGAGACGGCTGAAAGCGGACGCCAGGAAAGCAATTGGGCAGCTACAACTGCGTACATTAAAACAGGGAGATAAGGTACGACCCCCCCCAAAAAGAACCAAGAGACAGATTCATTCTCTTTACGTGCAGGTTACACCGTCCTTAAAAAAAGGCACCTGCCCAGCCTGTTCTCGTTCCTGTCCAGAAAATAACCATATCCCTAGTTTACTTGTTTGTTTATTTTTTAAATGTCGTATAACCTTGTAAGGCAGCCTGTTATGCTGGGCCAGTTTGAATCTTCCACCTTAGTTCCTTACAGCAAGTAGAGGTGTTTGAACACAAATTGCGATGACCCGGAGCGTGGCACAAAAGCAGCACGGTCAGATAAGCAATAAGAGTCCCTTTATTATCTCCCAACTTTGCCCCCGACGTCCAGGTTACCTTCGGGCTGGAGAAAAACTCTCCCAGGAACAGCCTTTGACTGTAGAAAATTCAGTCCACAACAAGGGACACGCAAACTGTAATTTAAAGTCCAAACAAGCCAAACTAAGGTAATTAGTTTGGCAGGGCAGGAGCAGGAATTTCAAACTTGAGAGCACAGCAAAACTCGCACAGTTGGGAAGACGCCAGGAACACAGAAAAGCCACGATGATACAAGATAAATTCATGTTTGCTCCCAACAACTTGCTGTGCGCAGCTTCCTCTTTTATACACTGTGTTCCCAGCTGCAGCTAATGAAGGGAATCAGGGCCCTTTCCTCCCCCGTAAGCCACACAACCCACATTGCTCCTTTCTCAATTCCTCCCTGCATGCCCTAGGATGAAGAGGCGGTGGGCCTGGGTCTTCCTCTGAACTCCCTCTCCCTTGTTCTCCCTCTCCCCTGCTCTGCCCAGCCGGACTTTGCCCTTCCCCAGCCTCCTCCACAGCCAATGGAGCCACACTCCCACTCCCTGTCAGCTGCTTGGCTTCCCCCTCCAAGTCAGATTCCAACAGGGGCATGACACAAGTCGGTGTGCAAAGAGAGAGAGAGATATCTTAATTCGGAGGGTTGATTTTAACAATGGTTTCATCGAAGTTTGTTCAGGAGGTGTGTGACTCGTTCAACGAATTGTGCTTGGTTAATTTCGGGGAGCTCCCCTCCCCCCCAAAAAAGTTATATTGTGGCTGCAGATTTATCTTTTTGATTTCAAAAGGGAGGGAAATTGCAGAGGGATACCCAAACATAAACGGTAAGGTTGGTTTATTGATTTGACTTGCATGCGACTCATCTCTCCCAGAGTAGAAGGTGTTATAGAAGGTGTTCCTATGTTTAGTTGTTGCCTGGATGTTTCTGTAGATCCTATTCGGGGGCGGGCTGCTCCCCAGTTTGGGCGAACCCGTAGCTAACCGGTAGCTAATGTTAAAAAGCTCCCTCACCCCCCATTGTGGTGCAGGAGGCTGACTAGGCCACACCCACCAACCCCCTAGTGCGTGGACCGGGCCGTGGCATGCCAGAAACCGGACCACGCAAACAAGCGAAATGTCACACTCCTAAAATATTCCTCTGATCTTTTAGAGTTGCCAACAGAGAGGGAGGGGGGAGCAGTGTAGCAGCTTGCAAAACTGAAAGTGCATTCCATAAATGTTTTCATAGTTTCCAGGCAACCAAAGTTTCTGCCACGCAAAATTCTAACTGGTGAGCATGATTGATGACTTTTGGCTATGGTTGTGTCCCATTGGAGAATATGAATTACGATACACCCAGGGGGTGAAGGAAAACCAGGGTCAAGGGTGACAGTGAATGATGTGCATCAGAGTCAGCTACACCCAGGCAGTGCCGGCATGTTGACTCCTAATAAATCCTTTTGAAGTTCTGGAAGTTGGCTAGAGACTCATGATTTAAATGGGGGTAACTACCAGAGCCCTGACACGAAGCCCCATCCATGCGCCATGCAAAACCACGCCCGCTCTGGTCCATGGAAAAACCTTCCTCTGTGGAAGCGGTCCCTGGTGCCCAAAAGATTGAAGGCCCACGGCTCTAAGACAATTCTCCAGAATTCTCATTTTTATTACGTTGAAAAACATCATTTTTGGAGTCTACATTTTGGAGTCCTTTCGAGGGGCAGTCAGCCAAATCCCAATGCCTCCAATCATGGTTACGTCCGCCGGTTAATCCAGCACAAGCAGAAAAGTTTTTCTCTCTCTTCTTTTCTTCAAAGGAAATGGGCCCTGATGCAGACAGCTGCGCTGTGTGCATTGAAGCATACAAACCAAATGATGTCGTCCGGATTTTAACCTGCCAGTAAGTTCATTCTTTTTTCCCTCATCCCCAATAGTTATCCTTCTCATGCTCATTCTCCTTCTCTCTTCCTCTGTGCTTCTGGGGAGCTTGGCTTTTGTTTCTCACAATAATTGGCTCGAACAACACTTAAATCAGTTGAGTTCAGGTGTAATTGAGCAGTCTAGACTGGGGATGTCCAACCTTGGCAGCTTTAAGATCGATGGACTTCAACTCCTAGAATTCCCCCTGCCAGCATGGGGAATTCTGGGATTTGAAGTTCACCAGTCTTAATAGTTGCCAAAGTTGGAAATCTCTGGTCAAGAATGCAATAATTGTATTTAGCTTTGAATCAACAATTTTTTTAAAAAATAAATCTTATTGAATAAATATTACAATTGAACACAGTGCGACTTTCATGGCCATCATTTTGGCCATACAAGCTATAGAAATACACATAACAGTTAATTCCCTTTTTCCCTTATGTTATTAGTATAGTGCTAGCTGCATATTGCTTTATTTACATTTATCTACATTGATTTACAATTATATACATATTTACAACCGTCATTTATACTCGTGCATGGAGAATTCTGGGATTTGAAGTTCACCAGTCTTAATAGTTGCCAAAGTTGGAAATCTCTGGTCAAGAATGCAATAATTGTATTTAGCTTTGAATTACCATTTAAACTTGACTTTATTAAAAGAAAAGTCCATATAACTATATTTTAAATAACTGCAGGCTTAAATTCGAGGTCTTCACATTTTGTTAGGTTCCTAAAATAGCAAAAACAATTGCATAACGATATTCCTACAAGCAGACCTATATGACTATATTATATATGCATACCAAGACTCCCCATTTAACTGTTGAATGGTGATAAAAGTTCTGTGCCCTTTTAAACAGTCATTGGATTGAAAAGACAACAAGACAAAATCAAAGTACACCAGTATTCTGGTTTGGTATATTCCTGTATGAAACATGAGCAAACCTAGTGGTGGTTGATTAGCAGACCATGACTAAGCAAAACATAACATAATGTGTGAACCAAGTCAATTAAAAAATAGCAAAAAAAATGCTGCTCTTACCTGTTGACTCATAATATAAATTCTTCTTATTTTTATTTTCCAGCCATCTGTTTCACAAGAGCTGTATTGATCCCTGGCTGCTGGAGCATAGGACCTGCCCCATGTGTAAATGTGACATACTGAAGGCTTTGGGGATTGAGGTAAATCTACGAGCTGTGGTTAAGTTACTCATTACCTGCTCTTTTGCTATTGCCGGATTTGCTCCAGAAAAAAATTGCAGTGCCCTTATCCTCTTTGAAAGATATTTTCGCCCATTTACAAGGAGGAAACTTAACAACAATTTCTACGTAAATCCTCCATACGTGTTTCCAAGCTGCCTTCCCATGTAAAATAAGCTTGCATGCTTAAGGTGTGGAGTTAATTAACCCTCTTTGAAAGCTAATTAAAATCCCTTCGGGGAAGAGTGTACTAAACGTACCATGTTTCCCCCAAAATAAGACCCTGTCTTATATATTTTTACCACCAAAAAAGCCACCAGGTCTTATTTTCGGGGTGGGGGGGTGGGGAATGCCATCCACTGACTCACCATACTTGCATGCGTTGCTCCTGGCCTCCTTTTCACTATCAGAGGCCTTCATGAACTTCTGCGGCCGGCAAGACTTTCCTGAAGGCCTCTGCAGCCGATAACAGAGCTCTGGATCGATCCAGAGCTGTGTTATCGGCTACAGAGGCCTTCGCAAAAGCCTTGCCAGCCACAGAAGAAATGGGCTGGCAAGGCAGGTATCAAAGTGTGTGAGGCCTGGCTACAACTGTCCGAAGGTTAGTAGCAGGGCAGCTCCACCCTCACCCATCCCTACCCTAGCTTAATTTTTATCCATGTACACTGGAGTGGGCAAAGTCTTAATTAGGGCTTATTTTGGGGGTAGGCTTATATTGGGCACACATGTAAAAATCAAGCTAGGGCTTACTTTCAGGGTAGGTCATATTTTCAAGGAAACACTAAGTGGCGAGAAGGGAGCGTTTAGCTGTGCGGAAATAACTTAAGTTTCTTCCCATGAAATTCTACTCGGCGCAGGTGGACATAGAAGAGCGAGCAGAAGCTACTCAAGCCCCCACGGCATCCAGTGAAGCCTCTAACATCCCTTCGGTTAACGAAGAAGATAACCACAGCGAGACGGCCTCATCCGGGTACGCTTCCGTGCAGGGAGCCGACGAACCGGCTCCGGAGGAGCGTGTTACTCCAGAGAGTAAGTTTCCTACGGCTCTCACAAATTAACAATGACCCAATTCTTCCTCGAGCTAGTAGCCCTTCGGTTTTTCCTTTGGCACAAAAGAATTGGACGGTGTCGGCTGCCCCCTGCTGGGGATTCAGTGGCACACCGCGAGGAGAGGGAATTTACATTGGTTCAAGGGCTTGGTTCCTTTTTGCACAGAAGCAGGGATGACACCGATGTGCTGATCCCGGGGTGTGTGTTTGTGTGTGAGTGATTTCCCCGTAGTGGAGCTACGACGAATAGATTTGAGGAGAAACACTGTAGTAATAGGAAATGCCCCAAAGAAACACAGTATATAAGGAGCTTGGTGTTTATTTAATCTGCTTATTTACTTGCATCACACTTTATTATTCTTGCAAATAACTCCATATGCAGCACAACTTCCTCCTCCTGTTTTCCCCAAGCAACAACCCTGTGAGGTAGGTTGGGCTAAGAGAGAGGGACTGGCCCAGCTGGCTTTCATGCCTAAGATGGGACTAGAACTCACAATCTCCTGGTGATTGGCCCAAGGTCACCCAAGTAGCTTTTGCGTCTAAGGTGGGACTAGAACTCACCGTCTCCTGGTGATTGGCCCAAAGTCATCCAACCAGTTTTCATGCTTAAGACAGGACTAGAACTCACCGTCTCCTGGTGATTGGCCCAGAGCCACCCATCTGTCATTCATGGCTAAGGCAGGACTAGAACTCACAATCTCCTGGTGATTGGCCCAAAGTTATCCAGCTGACTTTTGCGTCTAAGGCGGGACTAGAATTCACCATCTCCCACTTTCCTAACTTGGTTCCTTCACCACTAGACCAAACTATCTCCTTGCTCTTATTAAGCGCTGTGGTTTGAGGAGTTGAGATGAAAGCAAGACAGAGAATTGTTGGGATGTCTTTTTGTATTTTAAGTTCCTTTGCTGAATAATAGGATGGATTTCCTGACCTTTCAGCTTTGTAGCTCCAGAAAACCGTTCCTGCATCCAGGAACCCAGCAGAGTTTTCTGAAGCACCCCGGTGCTGTTTTTAAGTGCAGCCTTAAAATAAAGACACATTAACAGCAAAGTTTATTAATCCAGCCATCCAATAAATGCAGGTGATAGGCTGATCCAAAAATCAATCAAGATTATTTCTGCTGTTGGAAATACAGCGACGACTTTTATGTGCCCGTGAACATTTTAAGCTACCAGATGCGTGTAGCATATTTTTTCAGACATATCAGGACATCATTTCCAGGAATTCTGTATTTCTGATTTATCCTTCCAAAGATGGAAAAGCCTTTGGTAGCTCCTGATTTGATTAATGAGCTGTTTAAAAAGACCAGCCTTTTAAGAAGAGCAACTCCTTATAACAACAGTTGAACAAAATAACGAGAAGTTAAACGAAAACAGCTTACTTTGCTCGATCCATTCTAGGATTTGGCAGTTACGATCTGGCTCATAACCACCAAATCCTAGAATGGGGCGTTCAGAGCCGGCTTTTGAATGAAAATCCTCCTTAATAAAATTAGGAACTGTAGAAGGCTAATTAGGATTATTGGCCTAAGTGGGCAAAAACATCCCCAGCAGATAATCTTTTCCGACTTGAAAAAGTCACTTTCTATTTTTGAACTGGTGGAACTCTCCAAACCGATCTATGAACTTAATGGCATTTAAGCCTATTAACTTCTAATCCTTTATTTTAAAATTCCAATTAACGCCCCGGTAAGCCTTCAAACCACTTGGTATTTAAGGTCAGTGGCTTGCCCAAAGCCCACCAGTTATCACTACAGCCACTTTCTCGTTCGGAGAAGAGTTTCTTCTCTTCTCCCTGCGTCCTGCTAGCAGATAAAACTCTGAATTGAAAATTCAGAAATCAAAATCAAAATTGAAAACTATACATGTAGACTGGGGGAAACAGTAGCAGTAACTGTGAGAGGGATCTTGGAGTCTTAGTGGACAACCAGCTAAATAGGAGTCAACAGTGTGCAGCCACAGCCAAAAAAGCCAATGCAGTCCTAAGCTGCGTTAATAGAGGGATAAAATCGAGATCAAGGGAGGTACTAATACCACTCTATAAAGCCTTAGTAAGACCACACCTAGACTACTGCATCCAGTTTTGGTCACCACACTATAAAAAGGATGTGGAGACTCTAGAACAGGGGTCTTCCAACTTGACAGCTTTAAGACTTGTGGACTTGAACTCCCAGAATCCCTCCTCCAGTCATGTTAGCGCAGGAATTCTGGGAGTTGAAGTCCACAAGTCTTAAACCTTTCCAAGTTTGAAGACTTCAACTCCCAGAATTCCTGAGCTAACATGATTGGAGGAGGAATTCTAGAAGTTGAAGTCCACAAGTCTTAAACTTGCCTAGTTTGAAGACCCTTGCTCTAGAAAAAGTGCAGAGAAGAGCAACCAGGATGATTAGGGAACTGGAGGCTAAAACATATGAAGAACGGTTGCAGGAACTGGGCCTGGCTAGTCTAGGGAAGAGAAGGACCAGGGGAGACAGGAGAGCAGTCTTCCAATATTTGAGGGGCTGCCCCAGAGAGGAGGAAGAGGGTCAAGCTATTTTCCAAAGCACCTGAAGGCCAGACAAGGAACAATGGATGGAAACTGAATAAGGAGAGATTCAACCTGGAAATAAGGAGGAATTTCCTGACAGTGAGAACAATCAACCCATGGAACAGAAGTTGCCTTCAGAAGTGGTGGGAGCTTCATCACTGGAGGCTTTCAAGAAACTAGATTGCCATCAGAAATGGCCTAGGGTCTCCTGCTTGGGCAGCGGGTTGGACTAGATGACCTACATGGTCCCTTCCAACTCTGTTATTCTGTTAAAGTGCCGTTGCTATTGCTACCTATATTTCTATTTCAATCTATAAAGACTATCGCAAAAAAAAGGCAATGTCATGCTGACTTTAGTTTTGCATTTATGCACTAAATTTAGTGAAGAGAAGAGATTGGCCTCCCATCTGTCAGCAATGGTGTGGGGACTCCATGGCATGCTCCATGACATTCCTATCTCAGGGTCTCCCTGTAGCTCGGGGGTGACAAACTCGAGTTGTGTTTGACCTTGGGGGTGTGGCCAGGGTGGGCGTGGCCAGCATGACATCACTTGTGTCGGGGGTGCCTGTGATAGCCCAAGCACTCTGCCAGCAAAAACGGGCTCCTGAGCTCCGTTTCTTGCTAGGGCCGCCTCCTGCAACCCTCCACCAGCGAAAACGGAGCTTGGGAGGGCCCTCTTTCTGCTGGCAGAAGCATCGCAGGCCGGTCCATCGCTATTTCCAGGGCGGCCCCACGGGCCAGATCTAAGCACCCCATGGGCCGGATCCAGGCCCCCCAGGCCTTGAATTTGACACCCCTGCTGTAGCTCGTACAAGAAATGCGACAGGCCGTGAGCAGATAGCCAATCATCTCCTCTTCCTCCTCCTCCTCCTCCTCCTCCTCCCTCCTTTCTCCAAAGGTGACCACCTCCAACTTGTCAACGCTTCGCAGACGCCCGAAGTGGACACGCTGCCCCATCTTGACAATCCCGGCTTTGAAGGGGACGAAGCCCAAGAGCAGCCGGTGAAATCCTAGGTGCTGTTTGGCGCAAGACTGCAGATCTCTGAAGACAACCAGCATCCCAGACGGACGTAGCAGCAATGTTCCCCTTTGACACCCTCCCCACACCCCCACACCGAGATAAAATACACAATTTTAAGATTGCAAGTGTCTGGAGTGGCCTTGCCCGTTCACTTCCTTTCTTTCCTGAATTAGTCTTTTTAGTATTACTGGTTCTTTTCCTTCCGGCACCACCCAGGAAAAAGCATCGAGCATCCTTCGAACAAGACATCCGAGCGTTCTCACTTTTTCCTGCAGTAGAACTTCGGCCGTTGATCCTATGGAAGCGTTAACCCATCAGAAAAATACACACACACACACACACAGACACGCACACACATATATATACTGATCTTCAAATTAAGTTTAAATTAATCGAGTTAGCTTTTGTTAAAAATTCTTTTAAAGCTTTCGGGTGTCGAAACCACTGGGTGCATGCATGTATGCTGCTTTTCAGCACTGGTTTTGAATCCGCTTGGCTTTTAATGTAATTTATTGAGAGGTTTCCCTTTTCTTGGTCTGTTGCAAATCCCCTCTTGCCGCGCGTTAAAAGTTGCCAAGCAATTCAGCTTTCAATCGGGACGGTAAAAAGACACTGGGAATATTTTCTTTCCACCCTCTTCGCTGATTTATAGAGCAAATTTTAACACTCTGGGCATTGTAAAAATGTTCCAGGGAACAGAATGCGACCGGAAAGCTGCATAAAATTTGCCCTGTGATTTCTGTTTGTTGTTCTTGTTGCAATCTTAACAAAGCTGCCACACGGCCCAATGAATGGTCCAATTTTTAGTTAGTGCTGCTCTTAACTTTGTCAGAGGCTTAACTAGGCCTCACTCAAAGAGATTATTTTTTTGTTGTTGTTGCTGCTGCTGCTACTCCAAAGAAAACAGCAAAGTAAAGATACCCAAAGAGTACTGTAAATATTCAGAATAGGCAATGCATGGACATGGCTAAACTGGAAATTAATGAATGGGTGAACTTTTAAAATTATTTTTACTAACGTGTAAGAAGGGAATAAGGGGGAACACAAGGGTGCCTTTGCCTAGAGCTCAAAAACCTCATCCACCGAAGTGAATTACTATATATTTAATAACGCACTTTATCTCATGTTCTGTGTTTCCGTTCTCTGATTGCAAGTCTAGCCCAGGTGGACTTGAGGAGCAGCGATAATCCGTTTTGAAACTTTTTTCCACCTTGATTCCGATAGGAAAAATCAGTACGCCTGTTTCTTCCTTTTTTCCATAGTCTTCAATGAAGTTTGTAAATACTTGATTTCTACTGAATTCCTTTGAATACAAAATGTAAATAAAGCTCTACTACTGCCTATTTAGGATGTTCTCCTTTTTTAATAATAGTAATAGTAACAATAATAATAATAATTTCACAAACTGACTACCTAGAGCGCCGTAACCGAGTTGCTAAAACCATTCACTGGAAGCTGTGCCAAAAGTTTGGATTTCAGTATAGTAACAACTACTGGGAACATCAGGTTGAGAAGGGTCTGGAGAATGAAAAAGTCAAGTTCTTGTGGGACTTCAGAATTCAGACTGACAGGCACTTGGCCCACAACACACCTGACATAACAATAGTTGAAAAAGGGTTGGTTCATTGACATTGCAACAACTGGTGATGCAATTGAAGACTTGCAGCAAGAAAAAAATCACAAAGTATCGGGACTTACAAATTGAAGTTGAGCAACTTTGGAAAAAGAAATCTTGTATTATCCCAATTGTAATTGGAGCCCTTGGAGCAATACCTAAAGGGCTACCTCGCTATTTGGAAATTCTGAATTTATCAGACTTGAATACCCTGATTCTACAAAAAAAAAACACCCTATTTGGAACAGCATATATCCTCCGACGTTACCTGAACACTTCCTAGGTCCTTGGTTAGGACTCGAGCTGTTGAGCTACCAACCAGCCCCAAAGGCTGTGAATCTCACTAAAGATTAGGTGGTGGTGGTGGTGGTGGTGATGATGATGATGAATTGCTCTGGGACTTCAGAATCCAGGCAGGCAGGTACCTGCCACATAACATCCCGGGCTTAACAGTTGTCGATAAAGAGAAAAAAGTCTGGATAGTGGATGTGGCAGTGCCTGGAGACAGCAGAATAGAAGAGAAAGAACTGGAGAAGATAACAAACTACAAAGACCTACAAATAGAAATAGAATGACTATGGTAAGAGCAAGCAAGGGTAGTACCAATAGTCATAGGCGCCTTGGGTGCAGTCCCAAAACAACTGGAGCACCACTTGAACACCATCAGTGGCATTGACAATTTTGTCATCAGTCAATTGCAGAAGGCAGCTTGACTTGGAACAGCTTCCATCCTGCAGCGATATCTGCAACACCGTCAAACATCCAGATTTGCCTATCCCAGGTCCTTGGGAAGGGATCAATAGGTAGACAAAAATGCCAAACCCAGTCTGAACATCTGGCTGACTGTACGATGAATAACAGTTGAATATATGTTGGTGTGTGTTTGACAGTCTGCCAGTGCTCTGGCGTCCTTCCCCATTCAAATCATGAGTCTCTAGCCGCATCTCTCAGAATTTAAAAAAAAGATTTATTAGGAGTAAACATGCCGGTGCTACAAGGGTGCAGCCGACTCTGAGACACATCATTCATTTCACCCTTGACCCTGGTCTTCCCACCACCCCCTGAATGTATATTCTCCAATGGGACACATCCATAGCCAAGAGTCATCAGTCATGATCTCCAGTAATAATCTTGCCCGCCAGAAGCTTCGATTGCCTAGAAATTATCTATGAAGCATTTAAGGAATGCACTACTTCCTCCACTCCCTTTCTGCTGGCAACTCTAAAAGAGAAATATTTTTGAGTTGACACTAACCCTAACATTGCTGAAATTCAGAAAGTTAAGATTGCTCGGTAGTATCCATCTCAATTTAAAAATTACTTCCATTCTTAGAAAAAGAGAGAGAGAGGGAGAGAAAGTGTGCATTGCTGGGGGATTCTGGGAATTGAACCCCCCCTTCTAAAGACGCATGATGACTGACTTTGAGGAGCTGAAGCCCCCTCCCTCTTTCAAACACCATGCTGGCCGGGGAATTCTGGGAATTGAAGTCCCCCTCCCACCTTTAAAGACGCATGCATGCTGGGGAATTCTGGGAGCTAAAGCCCACCCCCCTTCTCCCTTTAAAGCCTCATGCATGCTGGGGAATTCTGGGAAATGAAGTCCACCACCACCCCCTTTAAAGGTGCGTGCATGCTGGCTGACTTTTGGGAGCTGAAGCCCCCCCTCCCACTTTCAAAGGGCATGCATGCTGGGGGATTCTGGGAGATGAAGTCTCCCATCTTTAAAGACACATGCATGCTGAGGAATTCTGGGAATTGAAGCCCCCCCTCCCTTTAAAGAGTCATGCTGGCTGACTTTTGGGAGCTGAAGCCCCCCCCTCCGCCTTTTAAAGGGCGTGCATGCAGGGGGATTCTGGGAGATGAAGTCCCCCCAACACCCCCTCCCCAAAGCCCCCAGAGCAGCTGAGACTCCCAGGCGCCCGGCCCGCCTCTTCCTCTTCCTCCTCCTGTCCATCTTCTCCCTCGCCCCGCCCCTCGCAACCACCCGCGCGGGGCACGCCGGGTCTCGTAGTGCGTCCCTCCTCTCGGGAGGCGCCGGAAGCGGCGGCGGGACTCCCTTTCCCGGCGGGCGGCGCGGGAGGGGCGGTCCGAGGAGGCGCCGGGCCCGGGCCCCGCCCCGTCCAGCTGAGCCCGGGCCGGGTGGCAGCGGCGATGTGGCTGAAGCCCGAGGAGGTGCTGCTGAAGAGCGCGCTGCGGCTCTGGGTGCAGGAGCGATGCAACCGCTTCTTCGTGCTGCAGCGGCGCCGCGGATACGGCCAGGAGGGCGGCGGAGGGGGCGGGCTGGCCGGTAAGCGCGCGCCGCTGGCTGCGGGGGGGGAGGGAGGGTTCCCCCCCCAACTGCCCTGCCCTCCCCTCCTCCCCCCCCTAGAATCCTCCTGCCAGGTGGGCAAGGAGGCCGAGGGTCCAGCTTTGTATTGTCCTTCCTCCCTCCTCTCCCTCCCTCCTTCCCCCCCGCAGTGGCGTCCTTCTGCTGGCCCTGCCAGGTGGGCCAGGAGGGAGGGAGGGGGTGTCCTCAGCTCCGGGGGTCCAACTTTGCATTGTCCTTCTCTCTCTCTCTCTCTCCCCCCTGCAAATGGTATCTTCCTGCCAAGAGGCCGAAGGTCCGGCTTTGTATTGTCCTTCCTCTCCCTCTCCCCCCATAGAATCCTTCTGCCATCCCTGCCATGTAGGCTGGGAGGGAGGGGGAGGTCCTTAGCTCCAGGGGTCCTGCTTTGCATTGTCCTTCCCTCTCGCTCCCCCATGGCATCTTCCTGCCAGCCCTGACAGGTAGACCAAGAGGACGAGGGTCCAGCTTTGTATTGTCCTTCCCTCCCTCCTCTCCTTCCCCCCAGGACATCCTCCTGCCGGCCCTGCCAAGTAGGCCAGGCAGACAAGGGTCCTCAGCTCTGGGGGGTCCAGCTTTGCACTGGGGCTGGAGGGCTGCCTCCCTTCCACCTCCCGACAGCCCTGCCAGGTAGGCCAGGAGGGAGCAGCTGGGCTTAACAGTGAGTGGGGAGGGCTGGCATCTGTTCTCAAGGCCCCTCCCCATCCCCTGTCCTTGCAAGAGGGTCCCTTTCCTGGAGCCCCTAAAAGAAATCAGCCTGAAAAGTGGGGCTGCGTAGCAAGGACAGGTGGGTGGGTGGGTGGGCAGCCCAGGCTGGAGCGCTCAGCCAGATCGAGGCAGCTTAAGGCTTGGGAGACCCCTCCCCACCTGCCCCCAGAAGAGCAAAAAAGTTGGGAAAAGTCCTCCCCCCTTCCAGACCCCCATTCAAGACGCTGGACAGAGCGTCGAACTGACAGTGAATCTCCTGGGATTTTAGGTCAAAATTGGCCAGAAAACTCTCTTATCTCCCCCTGCCCCCAAAAGTCCCCCGTAACATGCTTTGTTTGAGGTTTTTTTCTTAAACACTTTTTATTAAACTTTTTCGCATCTAAAAAACAACACATATAAAAACAACACGTACAAAAACAACACATATAAAAACAACGCAGTGATGTGACCTCAACTTTTCCATTTAAATCCATATATACATATTGACATTATTTTTTTATTCCTACTGTCTAACCGACTGTACCATTTTTTCCCACGCGTATAGTATTCCGTGTCTTCTCTATCTTGTATTTCTAGTGTGAGTTGGACCCTTTTTGCACAATCCCATTATTTTCTTTATTATCATACTATCTGCGGGGATGCCAGCTAGTTTCCAACTTGGTGTGTCGGTTATTCTTGCTGCTGTTTAGTACATGTATTATGATATATTTAATTTCTGGTTTTAAAAGCTTTCATTTCCAAGCTCACAGTGTCAGTCCTCCTCCGCATCGAGCACGTGTCCCTCTTGTTGACAGCAGCTACAATGGGGGAGGGAACCTTGGACAGCCCCCCCCCCACAACCTCCCGGCCTCTCTGGCTGCTGATAGACTTGCCCTGGATAGGGAGGCTTGGTTTAGCCCCATGGGATAGTGAGGGGGAGCTTGGGACGGGTGGTCCAAACCTTTGGAAGATAATAATTCACTTGGGGAAGGGGCAGTCTACCTGGAAAGTGGCCACAGGGTTTTAAGTAGGGGGGAGGACTGAATTTTGGGAAGAAAACGTCTCAGCTGGAGGCTCTGGAGATGCCTGCAAATTAAGGGTGAAAGGGATGGATGAGTGGATGGAGGGAAGGAAGGATGGAAGGAAGGAAGGAAATGGAGGGAGGAAGGAGGAGGAGGGGGAGGGAGGGAAGGAGGAAGGAAGGAAATTCCTGGACCAGGGGGGGCTCTACACATGATTGCTCATGCCCTTATCACCTCTCGATTGGACTACTGCAATGCGCTCTACATGGGGCTGCCCTTGAAGAGCACTCGGAGACTTCAGCTGGTGCAAAATGCGGCCGCGCAAGTGATCATGGGTGCACCTAGATGTGCCCACATAACATCTATCCTCCGCGAGCTGCATTGGTTACCGGTGGTCTTCCGGGTGCAATTCAAGGTGCTAGTAACAACTTTTAAAGCCCTTCATGGCTTAGGAGCGGGATACCTGCGAGACCGCCTTCTGCTACCTTATGCCTCCCAGCACCCGGTTAGATCTCACAGGGAGGGCTTGCTCCGGATACCGTCGGCCAGGCGATGTCGGCTGGCGGGTCCACGGGCTAGGGCCTTCTCTGTAGCGGCGCCGTCCCTCTGGAATATGCTCCCCGCAGAGATTAGAACCATCCCAAATCTACTTGCCTTCCGCAAAGCCGTTAAGACCTGGCTTTGTCGGAGGGCATGGCATTGAGACCTTGAGATTTTGCTTTTCCCCCGTGTATGTTTTGGATTGGTATGAATGAGTTTCTTGTTTTTATATTGTATAGAAGTTGTTTTTATCCTTTTGTATGCCGCCTCGAGTTCCCCATTGGGGGAAGTGTGGCGGGATATAAAATAAATAAATAAATAAATAAATAAATAAATAAATGGACAGAAGGAGGGAGGAAGGAATGAAGGAACTGGACGGAGGGAAGGAGGAAGGAGGAGGAGAAGAATGGATGGAAGGAAGGAAATGGAGGAAGGAAGGAAATGGACAGAGGAAGGAAGGAAGGAAATGGAGAGGGGGAACGGGAGGAAGGAAGGAAGGTGTTGTGCCTTGCATGGCAGGTGATGTAGAACGATGAACCGCAAGCATAGTAGAACGCATCAAGAAGAGGTACACAGTCTTCCAAGCTTGCTGTTCCTTTTTCTTTTAATAATAATAATAATAATAATAATAATAATAATAATACAGACTTCCACAAATTCAGTTCAGCTCCTGGTAATTTCATAGATTGTAGTTTTCAAGGTGGCCACACATAAATAGTTTCCTCTTAGCTTCTTCTAGGTGGTTCTTCCATTTCCCAGTTGACCTTCTAGCCTACAGCCTGTAGATGTATTTCCCATTCATGAAATCCAATCCAAGTTCAGCCGAGGTTGCCAGATGTTGCCCAGTGGTTACAGGACTCCAAAATTGCTGCAGTTTTGAACAGGACAGAAATGGAAGTCTGTATCTACAGAGTCCTTCGGTGAAGAACAGGTTAAGTTTGCTTAAAGGTCAATGACATCCCATCCTCGTTTCTCCTCTGTTCTGGTTCTGCGGTAGTTTGGAAGCCACCATTCCCAGATGTTCTATGAAAGGGTGCTTCCTTGCCATGGGTAACGTGTCAACATCAGAAGAGGGAAAAGCAAGGAATCTCCCAACTCTTCCGATGGACAGGCTCTTCCCAACCAGGTGCCACCACCTGTCTGATCTCAAAAAGTTAAGCAGGCTTGGTTGAACGCAAGATCACCAGGGAAAAAAATGCAGGGAAGTCAGGGAAATGGACCAAGTCCTGGAGGAACAAGAAAACCATGCAGCAGCTCTTGAGTTGGCTGGTGAGGAAAGCTACTTGGGTGGCTCACCACAAAGCAGGTGGAGATCCAACGATCTCCTTTTGTCTTTGAAGCACTGACCATCTCTCTCTCTCTGCGGGCTACTAAAGAAAGGTATATTTTGCAGGCCTGAGCAAGATGCAGAATTGACCAATTGCTTCTCATAAGTCAGTTAAAGTCCCAAAGGTGCTCTTTTTTTCAGGAGGCAACTGGACTTTCTGGGTTTTTTTTCTTTTGAAGACATTTCGCTTCTCTTTCAGGAAGCTTCTTCAGTTCTGACTGGATGGTGGGGAATGGAAGGATTTATATTCCTTGCAGACAGCTGGTCATTGCATCCTTTTACAGGGTCCTTGAGGCCACTTGGAGGTTTATCTGTGTCCTCAAGGTCACGAGTGGTGCGTCTGGTTCCTGTAGTCTGCAGTTTTTCAGCTCTGACAGGATGGTGAGGAATGGAAGGATTGATACTCCTTGCAGACAGCTGGTCATTTGCATCCTTTAAGAGAGTCCTTGAGGCCACTTGGAGGTTCATCTGTGTCCTCAGGGTCACCTGAGTGGTGCTTATGGTTCCTGTAGTCTCCAATTTCTTCTCAAAACCCATTTGTACTCCCCCACCATTCCAAGGGTGCCCATCCCAAATTGCAGAACTAAAAGTCTGTAGAGATTCTCAGTCATCCAGGTTGTCCCAAAGGTGCTTCTTCTCCAGGAGGCAACTGGATTTCCTTGTTTAATCTTTTGAAGAGGTTTCGCTTCTCCTCCAAGAAAGCTTCTTCAGTTCTGACAGGACGGTGGAGAGCCCAGTCAGAGCTGAAGAAGCTTCTTGGAAGGGAAGCGAAACCTCTTCAGAAGAAAAAAAAACAAGGAAGTCCAGTTGCCTCATGAAAAAAAAAAACCAACCACCATGACCTGAATGACTGAGAATCTCTACAAAGTCAGATAAAGATGACAGGTAAGGCCTTTGGCCTGATGGAATAGAAGCTTTCTAATGCCTCACATACATTCTTGTTTTTTCCTTTTTCCTGCCACTGTTTGGGAGGTTTTGCAAGCTAACACACCTTCCCCGACCTTTGAAATATCAGTGGCCTTGGCTCTTCCAAAGCCAGGTTCCTGACTGTTTGCTGTTCGTTCCAGAGGACACTTCGCCAAAGGAGAAGGGAAGGGGGAAAAACGCCAATTTAGCTAAGGTTGCTGCTTTTGAGTCACAGGTTCTTCTTTATGACTAATACTGCGGATTTAACAAACCTCTCTTCAGCCAGTGATATGTCAGTGGTGATCATATTTCCCTGCAGGCTTTCTTCTTCCATAATTCATGTCCTGCAAGAGGCAAAGGTATTCATATCGCCTTTTTTTTTTAAAAAAAAAGAAGAAATGACATATATTTCATCTCGTCCTTCTTCCGTTTTCCTTTGAAAAGCATCTTGAAGAGGAGACAAGAAAACAATTCTGTTCATCTGGGCCAAAATAAGAATCTTTAGGCTCAGTTTTTATCTGTTTTACTTTTCGGGAACTTGGGTTTCCCAAGCTGAAGTATCATTTTTAATATTGCAGGAGGAGACAGCGATAAACCCCTCTGACCAAATCGATATTTACAGTCGAAACGTGACGTTAGATATTTATTCTCCGAGGACTTTCATATCCTTTCCTCCCCCGGATCATAATTTATTTACCATTAGACATATAGCCGGATTTATTTGTATAAACTCCAGGCTATGTATATATAATGCTTCTGTTTATTTCCCTACTCAACTGCCACCCTGTAAATTTAACAGATGACTGAGTTGAAAGGGACCTTGTAGGTCATCTAGTCCAACCCCCCGCCCAAGCAGGAGACCCTAGACCAGCGATGGCTGACCTTTTTCGTCTTCCGTGCCAAAAATTGCACACGTGCTTGCATGCGCGCACTTGTGCGCCAGCACCCAGAAGGCAATGTGCGTGCCCTCTTCCACGCCCCCTGCGCATGTGTGCATGACTCCCCCGTGTGCTCCGTGCATCTCTGCGCATGCATGCGAGACCCCCTGCACATGCGCACCAGATACCCAACAATCAGCTGTTGGGCCGGCGGCACGCGCGCATGTGCAGTAAGGCTGTTCTGGGCAACCTCTCACATGCCGGCAGAAGTGGCTCTGTGTGCCACTTCGGGGACGCGTTTCACAGGTTCGCCATCACGGCCTGAATCAAACCTGACATACTTACAGAAGGTGACAACAAATCAACCCACCTTATAGCGAATTAAATACAGAAAGTCTCTGACTATGGAATTTCTGTTCCTAAGTGAGATAGTGTTAAGTTGCCTCATTTTACAAACTTGCTGGCCTCAGTCGTTAAGTGGATTGCTGCAGGGACCCAGCTGTTAAGTGAATCTGGCTTTCTCCCTTGACTTTGCTTGCCAGAAGGTCGCAACAGGGGATCATGTGACACTGCAACCATCATAAATACGAGTCAGCTGCCAAGCATCTTGAGTTTTGATCACGTGATCATGGGAATGGTGCAACGGTCATAAGTGTGAAAAACAATTATAAGTCACTTATTCCCCATACTTCTTGTGATCCGCCAGCAGTCTGCAGAGATGGCAGCAGAGTCAGACAATGGGGAGGAACATGGGCCAGTCCAGGAGTCTGGAGAGGACTCGGACGAGGGTCCTGTGTCCGACACAGATGGAGCCAGGGCGATCTGGGAGTTATGTGCTGACTCTGGAGCCTCCAGAATCTGACAGCAGCAAGGCAGAGGAACCAGGGGAGCCTGTTCCCAGTGCGCGCATGCACAGAGCTGCCCAAAGGCAAGAACAGTTAAGACAAAAGGGGCAACTCAGGAGTAAGGCTTGGAGGTGATTGGCCCTCTCATAAGACATAAAGGAGCAGCAAAGGGACAGGAGCCTTTGCAGGAAGCAACTTTGTTCACTCTATTCGAATTAAACCTTGAAGCTCTGTGTGGATTTTGTACCCTGGCTTTTTACAGTTACTTTGGCACTTTAGTTGTTGGCAACAAGGAGAGAAAGATGGGTGCTTATCTTGAGGGACTGTTTGGGGACTCATTACGGGCTGGGAATGCACATAATTCCCAGCGTTGAAATAAAAAGAGAGCTGTTTGGACTAAGTGTGTGCTTAATCACGGTCCCAGGAAGTCTTACTATTGTAATGTCAATACTATTGTATTATATGGTCACTAAGCGAGTTGTTAAATTGAGGACCACCTGTGTAGTTTAATTTGGTTTTGCTACAGCTCTATTCTCCCTGCTAATTTTTGGCATGTGCCAGACAAACAATGTTCATTTCTTTATTAGGTTTTTAGCATGACATGCATCCGTTCTTTGAACTAAGCCAGTACCTGCCAGGCTCCAAAATTTCCAAAGACTTTTTTTTTTTAATTGCTATTTGCTTTTCTTAACCGCTAATTCACTCCCTCCTCCTGGGTGTGTATTTGCAAAGCCTTTTTACAAGACCGGTTCTGTCATCTTCCGTTTGAGTTTGCAAACACCCGATGAACCGTTAAGCTTAAGTCAACAGATCTATTTCTAATGCAGAAATAAATGAGAGAAGGGATGGTACATGGAATAGGGATGTGAATAGTGAGAAACTCAACAAATCTTATCTGTTTCTGTTTTGTTTTTGTTTTTTTTTTAAAAACCTCGTTTTTTTTTCCTTAGCAATCCCTTTTCTTCAGAGCAGGCTCTTCATTTATACCCAGCCCAATTTCAGATCCTTGGCTGGCTCACGTTTATGACAGTTGCAATGTCCCTGTCATCATGCCATTCCCTTCCTGACCAGCCAAATCCCACAGGGAAAGCCAGATTTGTTTAACAAGTCTTGACAAACAAGGTGGCATAACGGACAGAGTTGGAAGGGACCTTGTAGGTCATCTAGTGCAATCCCCCACCCAAACAGGAGACCTTACACCATTTCTGACAGATGGGAGTCCAATCTCTTCTTGAGAGCCTCCAGTGATGGCGCTCCCACAACTTCCGAGGGCAACTTCTGTTCCATGGGTTGATTATTCTCATTGTCAGAAAGTTTCTCCTTATTTCCAAGTTGAATCTCTCCTTGTTCAGTTTCCATCCATTATTCCTTGTCTGGCCTTCAGGTGCTTTGGAGAATAGCTTGACCCCTTCCTCCTCTCTGTGGCAGCCCCTCAAATATTGGAAGACTGCTATCCTGTCTCCCCTGGTCCTTCTCTTCTCTAGACTAGCCATGTCCAGTTCCTGCAACCGTTCTTCATATGTTTTAGCCTCCAGTCCCCTAATCATCCTGGTTGCTCTTCTCTGCATTCTTTCCAGAGTCTCTGCATCTTTTTTATAGTGTGGTGACCAAAACTGGATGCAGTACTCTAGGTGTGGTCTTACTAAGGCTTTATAGAGTGTATTACCACCTCCCTTGATCTCAATTGTATCCCTCTGTTGATGCAACTTAGGATTGCATTAGCTTTTTTGGCTGCTGCTGCACACTGCTGGCTCGTATTTAGCTGGTTGTCCACTAAGACTCCAAGATCCCTCTCACAGTTACTGCTATTAAGCAGTAAACTTCATCAATGTCTCGCTTAGCCATGGACGTTTTACGGCTTCCATTATCATAAGTTTGAGGGACCAGCTGTAAGTTTCAAGGTGGGGGGTGACAAGATTGCAAGGAGAACAAAAATCCAAATTTTTCCAGCTTCCCCCTCCTTCTCAGGGGTGGGGGTTCCCCCATGTTCATCTCCGTCTGTTGAGGCCTGCTGGCAGCAGAGTCAGAGAGTAGCAAGGAGGTTGGGGAGGAACCTGAGCCAATTCTGGAGGCTGAGGAAGGCTCGGACAAGGGCTCTGCATCAGAGGCAGAGATGGGGCCAGGGCAGGCCGGCAGTCATAAGCTGCCTTCGGGCTTGGACAGCAGTGAGGTGGGGGAGCTTCTAGAGCCAGTTCCCAGCCTGCACATGTGCAGAGCTAGCAGAAGATGAGAACAATTGAGAAAGCAGGTTCGACTCAAGGAATAAGGCCCATACCTCGGAGATGATTGGCCCCTCTCATAGGACACAAAAGAAGACCGAACGGGACGCGAGCTTTGGCAGGAAGCAATTAGTTCGTGTGGTCGATTCAAGCTTTGAAAAGTTCTGTTTGATTGTGTGTCAAGTTTGGCCTTGCCCTGTGTCTGGCAATTCGTTCTCTGGCCGCATTCCAAGTACAATAAGGGTTGGTGTTTATAAACATTCCCCTGAAAGACTTGTGTCAGGATTCTGGCAGTTACCCCAATTTAAATCATGAGTCTTGAGCCAAACTTCCAAACCTTCCAAAGGATTTATTGGGAGTTAACATGCCTGGCACTGCCTGAGTGTAGCCGACTCTGAGACACGTAATTCATTGCCACCCTTGACCCTGGTTTTCCCCGCACCACCTGTGTCGTAATGGGACACATCCATAGCCCAGAGTCGTCAATCATGTTCTCCAATTAGAATTGTACACGACAGAAACTTCAGTCACCTAGTTACTATCTTTGAAAAACTACTTATGGAATGCACTTTTGGTTTCCAAGCTGCCGCACTGCTCTTTCAAAACCCCTTTCCCCCCACTCCTTTTCTGTTGGCGACTCTAAAAAGACCATGGAAATATTTTATTAGTTGACGGACTGTTTGGGAAGCCTGGCAGGCTGTGAATGAACGCAATTCACAGCCGTGGGAATAAAAAGAGGTTTTGCCGGAACAAAGATTGCGTTTTATGCTTTCTAAGGAAACCTAGGCCAGAACCTTATCCCTGACTCCTTCGCCGCTTGTCCTTCTGGGTCATGGAGTCCCTCGTGTCTCTTCCCATGGGGGGGGAGGGACACTGTCCTTGAGAAGGGGTCCCTGAACTTTGACCTTAATCTGGCAGGTCTCCTGGTCGGGACGTTGGACGCCGTCCTGGATTCCACATCGAAAGTGGCCCCTTTCCGTATCTTGCACCAGACTCCGGATTCCCAGATTTACTGGTCTATTGCGTGTGGTAAGTACAAGAAATTATTTCTTTTTCTTTTAACAAAAATACTTTCGTTAGGTGTAATGCCAGAAAGTTATGATAAAGGGACTCTATACTTAAATGTTACACATATTGAGAGCAACGGGAATTGCATTTGTGCAATATTGTAAAAAACGAGAACGCCCCATCGGATGAAAACATAATTCGGAAAATATTGGACTGGGCAGAGATGGATAGATTAACATTGCAAATAAAAAATAAAGGAGATACCAGAGTGTATCTTCAACGTGGAGTAGGTTTTTATCGATGGTTAGAGATAAGAGGTAGAAATTAGATGAAGAAAGAGCATTGTTATGTATAAGTAAAATATGAATGCTGTTTACAATTGTAAGTATGCTAGTATGATTAATATAATTATAAATAAGCTATAAATATTGTTATAATTATATGTATTATTAGCTCGATACCTGTGCTTCATTACAAAACTATGTGATCGGGCTTAATTTGGGGGGAGGAAAATAAGGGGGGGAAATTATGCTTCTGCCTACCAGCCTCCATCGGTATTCATCTGGCTAGCATCCTGTCAGTGTGTGAGAGAGTTGAGGGCTGTTTGGAAACTGAAACAGTCATTTGCTGTGTGAGCAAGAAGGAGACAGCAAGGAGCCTTGGCGTCGCTTAGCTCAGCTGTTCTGGACTAAAGCTGCTTGGTGCTGTGAAACTAAAACGGAAACTGAAACTCCTCTGCTTGTGTTTTGCATTTGGAAGAGATTTCTTTTCAGGTGGGGAGGGGAGTAGAACTTCTTAGCATCAGAGCATGTTAATAATAATAATATATGGAATACTAATGCTCTGGTGGCCATTTTAAAAAATCCTTTCTTAGTGAGCACCTAGAAGCCAATAGGAACAGACGTGCCAAATTTCAAGTTTGTAGGCTTTGTGGTTCTGGAGATTTTGTGATGATGTGTGACTGGTACTTCACTTTTATATATATACATTAATATTACTATCAGTATATCTGTCATTTTCTTCTTTGGTAAAATGAAATATCTGGACAATACACTGTCTTCAAATTATTCATATATAAATAAATGAAAAACTTGATTTAAAAAAAAGAAATTCTTATGTTTTGTTTTCTGATTTATTTACATGCAGTCCTCAACTTACAACATTTCGTTTAGTGACAATCACCCTCCCAAAAAAGGGACTTGTGACCATTTCTCACACTTGTGATTTAACGCTTGCAGTGGTTCACTTAACAGCCGTGGCAAAAAATGAGGCAAAACTGCCTTAGCAAAAGGTCTCACTTAGCAACATGAATTTTGGGCCCGATTGTGGTCGTATCTGTGTTGACATCCCAGTTTTATCATTTTTTCCAAATAACTCAAATGTGGCAAACTTATTCCGTCCTCCTTCCTGTTTGCCCCCCACGACAACAGAAACGAGGGTCAAATATCTTTAATTGAAGTATAATTTTTTGTCACTCAGGAACCAGCCGAGAAGAGATAACAGAGCACTGGGAATGGTTGGAGCGTAATGTAATGGACACTCTCTCCGTCTTCGACTCCAACGAGGACATCGTAAGCTTTGTGCACGGGAAAATTCAAGTACGTAAAAGCACATCGTGAGGAACTTCAGGCTGGGGTTTTAACGGATTAACAGAGCCAGAAGGTACCTTGTAGGTCATCTAGTCCAACCCCCCGCTCAAGCAGGAGACCCTACACCCGTGATGGCGAACCTATAGCATGCGTGCCACAGGTGGCACACAGAGCCATTTGTGCCGGCACGCGAGCTGCAGGCAAACTTACCTCACTGCGCATGCACACGCCTTACAGCTGATTTTCAGCTGGTTTGAGGCCTTTTTCGGCCTCAGAGGGTTGAAAAAAGCCTCTGCAGGCTTTTCAGGTCGAATAATAGGCCCGTTTCGTCACTTCCTGTAATACCGGAAATGACGAAACGGGGCTATTATTCGGCCTGCAAAGCCTGCAGAGGCTTTCCTCAAGCCTCCAGGGATGAAGCTCCCACAACTTCCAAGGGCAACTTCTGTTCCATCGGTTGATGGTTCTCACTGTCAGAAAATTTCTCCTTATTTCCAGGTTGAATCTCTCCCTGATCAGTTTCCATCCATTATTCCTTGTCTTTTTGTATTTTATTCTCTCAACTAATAAAATGTTAAAATGGGAAAGAGGGAGTAAGTGGTAGGTAAACAGCTTAAATCCCTGATGATGCAGCTTGCCATGCCATTTTGGCACATCCGATCTAGCATCCAATCTAAATCCCAAAGCTGATTTTTTTCCAGAAGGCAACTGAGCTTCCTGGGGGTGTTTTTTCCCTTGAAAACATTTCACTTCTCATCCAAGAAGCTTCTTCGGTTCATGTTCATTCCCTAAGAATCAAAGAAGCTTTCTTGGATGAGAAACAAAACATTTTCCAGGGGGATTAAAAAATCAAGGAAGTCCAGTTACCTTTTGGAAAAAACAATCTTTGGGACAATCCTGAACTGAATGATGGAGCATCTCCACAGGCATCAGTCTAAATCTCCTAAAACAAGATTGTTTTATTCTCCTAAAACAGGATTGCTTTATTCAATTTCAATTTTTTTTTAGCTCAAGTGTTCTGTACTAAGGCTGCTTATGTTTTGCATTTGGATCAGATTTCTTTTCAGGTGGGGAGGAGGAGTAGAACTCCTTAGCATCAGAGCGTGTTAATAATAATAATATAGGATGGTCATTTTGAAAAATCCTTTCTTAGTGAGCCCCTAGAAGCCAAGAGAAACATACGTGCCAAATTTGAAGTTTGTTCTGGAGTGGTATTTCGCTTTTATATTTATATATAGATTTATTGGGGGGTGGGGTTTCATACAATATGTGCTTAACAAACAGTGTACTGGCTGGGTCAATTCGTTTACATCTCAATCTCCTAATTTCTACCTCTGTTGCCCAACCATTGATAAAACAAGTCCCAAGTTCGAAAATATTCTGTGTCATCTTTTTCTTTTATCTTCAGTGTTAATCTGTCCATTTCTGCACCGTCCAATATTTTCCAAATTATATTTTCTCCCATGGGTGTTTTCTCGCTTTTCTATTGTTGTGCAAATATAACTCTTGCCGCTATTAAAACATGCCATATCAAATATATATTCTCTTTTTTTCTTCCTTTTTTTCTGGTATTATGCCTAACGAAAATAGTTCTGGCTTAAAATCTATAGGTTGTCTTAACATTTTTTTTTTCCTAACCATATATGCATTTTCGCCCAAAATCTTTTTGCTTTTGGGCACGTCCACCACAGGTGGTAGTATGTGCCTGGTTTTTTTTATCACATTTCCAGCATTCCTACTTCCATGTAGCTTCATAATGGAGACCATGATGGCAATTGAATTTTGGCAAACGGACGTTAATTCCCACACCAGTTAGGTTACTTTTGGGAACTATGGGCTTGTGTTTATTAGCCTCTTGTCTCCTTTTTGTTTTTCAGGGCTTAATTGCTGAAGAGAGTAAAGGGTCTTTAGTAAGAGAAGAAGATCCAGAGAAGTTCAGGGAAGCCCATCTGAAATTTGAGAAGTGTTTTGGGTTGGCCGAACAGGAGAAACTCGTGACTTACTACTCGTGTAGCTACTGGAGGGGCCGGGTGCCCTGCCAAGGCTGGCTGTATCTGAGCACCAATTTCCTCAGCTTTTACTCGTTCCTGCTGGGAGCCGAGAGTAAGTAAGATCATTCACTGAAGCATGGCTTTATTTATTTATTTTATTCAAGCAATATGGCCGCCCACCTCTTCACAGGATGGAGAGCGATGGTGAAAAACACAACCAAGCGAGAATCAAAATACATAATTGGAAGAAAATTAAACCATAGATCAGGATTGTCCAACTTTGCCACTTTAAGACTTGGCTTAAAGTCTGTTAAAGTCTTCAAGGCTGGTTGGGGAATTCTGGGAGTTGAAGTCCACCAGTCTCAAAGTTGCCAAGGATTTCTCGCCCTTCCTATAGCTCTACATCAATGGTGTTTGAAGCCACTAGTATACAAGAGTAAAAGCAAACCCTGATGATGTTACCTAGTTTGGTAATGAAATGTCTGCAAGAAAACCACAAAGCTCAGAATGCACCCAGAACCCCACAGCTGATTCCTTTAGGTAAAGACTATGTGGTCTCTGGGTAGCGGACCCTGAAATGTGCAACCAAGGTAAACAGTGGTGTGTAGGTCACAGTTAGAAATATCCATCAGTGGAACGAGTTGCCTACAGAAGTTGTGGGTTGGAAGGAAGGAAGGAAAGGGGGAGGAAGGAAGAGGGAGGGAGGGAGGAAAAGGGGAGGGAGGAAGGAAGAGGAGGGAGGGAGGAAAAGGAAGGAAGAAGAGGGGGAGGGAGGAAGGAAAAGGGGAGGGAAGGAAAAGGAAGAAAGGAAGGAAAGACCCATCACTGGAGGACTTCAAGAAGAGATTGGACAAACTTTTGCTGGAATGGTACAGGGTTTCCCAAGGTGCGTTTTTTTTTTCCAAGAGGCAAGTGGACTTTCTGGTTTTTCTTTGAAGACGTTTCGCTTCTCACCCAAGAAGCTGAGGAAGCTTCTGGGATGAGAAGCGAAACCTCTTCAAAGAAAAATCAAAAGTCAGAAGCCTGACAACTATGACCCGGATGACTGAGGAGCTCTACAGAGAGATACAAGGTCTCCTGCTTGAGCAAGGGTTGGATTGGAAGACCTCTAAGGTCCCTCCCAACAACTCCGTTGCTCTCTTATTCTCCCCTCTGCAGTCAAACTCATAATAGCCTGGGATGAGATCTCCAAACTTGAAAAGACCTCCACCGTGATCCTGACCGAAAGCATCCATGTTTGTGCCCACGGAGAGGACCATTACTTCTCCATGTTTTTGCACCTGGGTGAGACCTTCCTCCTCATGGAACAGCTGGCTCTCTACGCCGTCCGGAGACTCTTCGACAAGGAGGGGTTTGAAGCTGACCCGGTCCTCTGCGACCCCTTGCAAATCACTAAGAGGTCAGTTGTCCTCATTAAATCATGAGCCCCTCGAGCCAAGCTTCAAAAACTTCCAAGGATTTATTAGGAGCAAACATGTCGGCATGACCTGTATGAAGCCGACTCTGAGACACGTAATTCACTGTCACCTTTGACCCTGGTTTTCCCCCACCCCTCCGGGTGCATCATAATTCATATTCTCCAACAAAACACGTTCATAGCCAAGAGTCATCAATCACATTCTCCAATTAGAGATTTGCACAGCAGAAACTTCGGTCACCTAGTTACTATCTTTGAAAAACTACTTATGGAATGCACTTTTCGATTTCCAAGCTGCCGCACTGCTCTTTTAAACCCCTTTCCTCCCTCCCTTTCTGTTGACAACTCTAAAAAGACCATAGAAATATTTTATGAGTTGACAAATCTACTAGACCTTCTGACGGGCAAAGCCAATGGGGAAGCCATATTCGTTTAGCACCCGTGTTCCTAACTCGGGTGTCGGCAACCCGTGGCTCTGGAGCTGCATGTGGCTCTTTGGGCCCTCTGCTGTGGCTTCCTGTTGGGTGATCCCCTCACTCTCCCTTCCCAGTCATTCCTCACCTGGCCTGAGAAGGTAAAACACAAAAAACAGAAATGAGAGGGGGAGAGAGAGAGAGAGAGAGACATTTCCCACAGAAAACACCAGGAGCCACAAAACATGGGTAGGCACAGCTGGAGGGGTGTCATGTGACTGGGTGGGAGTGGCATTGAGTTGGCTACGCCCACCCAGGTTTTGTGGCTCCCGGTGTTTTCTGTGGGAAACGGGTCCAAGTGGCTCTTTTGAGTATTTAAGGTTGCCAACCCCTGTCCTAACTTGTCAGCTGCAGTGATTCACTTAACAACAGTGGCAAGACAGGTCATAAAGCGGGGCGAAACTCACTGAACAACCTAAGCAGTCTTGCTTAGCCACAGAAATGTTGGGCTCAAACATGTAAGCTGAGGGCCACCTGTACTTAATTTTGCGAATTGGAATGCCAATTTTCCAAACTGGGGTGAAAGAGCCATGAAGGCGTTTCGATCGTCGGAAATGACGGTGATGCCATAAAAGGGAGACGTTGTTCAGAGGTCTTCTTCTCTTTTGGGGCCCGTAGAGGACTGGAGAACCGGGCCCACAGCGAGCAGTTCAACGCCTTCTTCAGGCTGCCCAGCGAGGAGACGCTGCGGGAGGTCCACGAGTGTTTCCTGTGGGTGCCCTTCAGCCACTACAACGCCCTGGGGAAGGTGTGCCTCTCGGAGAACTACGTCTGTTTCGCCAGTCAAGATGGCTGCCTGTGCTGTGTCATCCTCCCGAGAGTGGCAGGAGAAAGCTCCTGCAAACATTCAGGCTTGGGCAAACCCTGAAGGAAAGGGGTGAAGCTGTAGCGCATCCTTCCTCCCGGACAATGCCATGAGATCATTCAGTTGAGGTCGCTGACCACGCTTGCAAGGCCATCACCGTCGCTACCAAAGGATCACGGGCTTTCCGTTTCTCGGAAGTGAGGGATTTTGAAGCTCTGGTGGTGAAGCTCAGGACCAGGTGCAGTGCGGCACCGAGCCCCCAACACAGCGCAAGTGCGGAGGTTCGCAACCCTAAGTTCTATACCTGCAACAAATTTGGTGTTGTTGTTTTTTTGTGTGTTGTATAGGTAACCTTCAAGAAGTGAGGGGAGCTGAATGTCAACTAAAAAATACTCCTTTGGTCTTTTTAGTTGCCAGCAGAAAGGGGTGGGGGAAAGCAGTGCATTCCTTAAATGCCTCAGATAATTGTCTTGGCAGCCGAAGCTGTTGGCACGCAAGATTATTACTAGAGACCATGATTGATGGCTCTTGGCTATGGATGTGTCTCATTGGAGAATATACATCCAGGGGGTGAGGGGGAAGACCAGGGTCAAGGGGGAAATGAATGAGGTGTCAGAGTGGGCTGCAACCAGGAAACGCCGACATGTCAACTCCTAATAAATCACCCTTCCTTGTGCCCTTCTACAGGGTTTCAATCCTTAATTGTTTGGATTTATGCCCCACATTTCTTCTCTCTAACAAAGTTCTACACCTTCGCTTCTTCCAATGCCTCTCACAGGCCAGGGTTAGCCCAGAGACCACCGCCATCTGGGAGGACTTTGAGGGGCAGCCGATGGCCAGCCACAAAGGCAGCAGCACCACGGTTAGCACGGAAGCCCTGATGACCGTCTTTCACCCTCAGGATGCAGAGAACCTAGATTCAAAGATGGTAAGAAGGGATCCTGGTTACTCATCAACAGCAAGATCTCTTGCTTTTTTTCCCCAAGAGGTCACTGGTTTTTCTTTGGTTTTTCTTTGAAGAGGTTTCGCTTCTCATGCGAGAAGCTTCTTCCGCTTCCATCAGAAGCTTCGTCAGCTTCTCTCAGAGCGGAGGAAGCTTCTCAAATGAGAAGCGAAACCTCTTCAAAGAAAAACCAGAAAGTCCACTTGCCTCTTGGAAAAAAAAGCACCTTTGGGACAACTATGACCTGGATGATGGAGAATCTCTATAAACATCAAAGACCTGTTATGATATCTCACTTTCTTCATGCTTTGCTGAGTTTTTCCTTTTGATACGGAGTGGCAAAACTCAAGATTCAGCAAAACTCACAGTAGAGTAGAGCAGAGTAGAACAACAGAACAGAGCAGGACAGAACAGAACAGAATAAAATAAATTTTATTGTCACTTGAACTTACATTAATCGGCATACATTAAAATGATTTTTTTTTGCATACACTTCTCACTAAACAAATGCCTTGCTTAGCATCAAAAATTTTGGGCTGTTATGGTCGTGAGCCTGTGTTTAATCTTGCCAGTAATATTTTGTCTGCAGCCATCTTATTTTTTTTTTAATTCCGGGGTAGAACCTCTTAATTTTGCATTCTTCTGCCTCTCTTTCTCTGTTTAAAAAAAAGAAATAATTCTCATTGAATTATTAATGCAACCCCGTTGATGGCGTTCCCGGTATTTTGTGATTGTTCTCAAGCGGCCTCTTGATCACCTTGTTCCATTAGTTAAAAGAAAAAATGAAAGAGCAGTCCTGGAACATCCTTTTCATAGAGTGCGGACGGGGCGTGAGTATGTTTGACGAGGAAAACCCGGGACTTGGTTGTCCGAGGAATCCCTGAAGTCTTAAGAGGAGAACTTTGGCTTCTGTTCTCAGGTATGGTCCCTATGGTCATTAAAAGAAGATGACGATATACAGAAATAGTCCCCAAGTAGACTTCCCAGCAGGTCTCATACAGTCAACATTGAGTTGGGGGAGAGTCATTCTCCTTCGGGTCCAGCTCAACTCACAGCTGGCCAAGGAATTCTGTGAGTTGAAGTCCACAAGTCTTTAAGTTGCCGAGTTTGGAGACATCCCCCCTCCCCCGATCAGTGCAAAGCTCGGGCATTTGAGATGCAATGACCACAGCCTTGTTCTTGTTCCTGTGTGCAACTGACACCCCTCCCCTGGCCAGGTGCTGTCAATGACATGGCAAGCCATCCCGGCTACTACTCGGAGCTGGTGGAAAAATCTTTTGGGGCCTGCACCCTGGAGACAGACGAAATCGAGCGGGATCTGCGGCGCTCGCTGCCCGAGCACCCCGCCTTCCAGAGCGACACGGGCATTTCGGCTCTACGGAGAGTCCTCACCGCCTACGCCTACCGGAACCCCAAGATCGGCTACTGCCAGGTAGGCTGCGCCTCTGGTTTCCAACTTGGCTCCCATTGTCCAAGCCAGTGGTCGCCAATCAGTGGGCCGGGGACCACTGTTGGTCCGTGAGAAAAATTTGGTGGTCCGCAGAGAAATGTCACCCCCAGAGGAATTAATCCAGGCTGCACAGGAACACAAGGCTGCTCCGCCCAAATGGCCCGTGGGAACACAAGGCTTGTGTCATTTGCATTGTGCACAACATGAGGTAGTGAGGGGAGGGGGGAAAGGGCGGAGGGGGGGAACTTGCCCCACTCACCCCACGCTCCAGGCCTGGACACTGGGCTGCTTCTTTCCACGTTTTTCTTCTGTTTTTGGCTGCACGCAAGGAAAGCAGCAAAAGTCTTTCTTTCTCTCCCCCAAACTCCACCAGAAATGAGTCTTTGGGACCCTGCAAGGCCTCCTACTCCAAGCTGCATCTGACAAGTCTCTCTCTGGTGGAGTTTGGAGAAAGAAAGACTTCTGCTGCTTCTGCTGCTTTCCTTGCATGCAGCCAAAAGTCTCTCTCTCTCTCTCTCCCTGAGAATGGAGCTGGAGACGGTATCCTGCGATCCCAAATAAAGAACGATCGATCATTAGGAAAACGGGGTGGGGAATTTTCCTGCAGACTTTTGGGGGGATTTTCCCAGGGTCTCTGGTCCACAGGATTTAAAATTATGAGTTTGGTGGTCTCTGAGGTCCAAAAGAATGGCAGCCCCTGGTCCAAGCCATACTTTTGGTTGTCTTTATTTGCATGGAGCCTTGGGTGTGTCTCATGGTACACGTGGTCCTTGATTTACAACCGTTCTGTGTGCAGTTCCAGATAGTCTGCAACTTGCAACAGTTCATGGAGCGGCCATTTGAAGCTACAGCGTCTCTGGAAAAAGGGACTTACGACCGTTTCCCACCTGTACCACCCTTGTAGCATCTCCACAGTCAGGTGATCAGTCGCTTGGCAACCGGCTCATATTTATGACGGTCGCAGCATCCCAGGGGGGATCACGTGATCCCCTTTTGCGACCTCCCAACAATCCAAGTCAACGGGGAAGCCAGATTCCACTTAACGGCCATGTGACTAAACCCCTGCAGGGATTCATTTAACCAATCTGGCAAGGAGAGTCGTAATATGGGGCAAAATTCACTTAACGGCTGTCTCACTTAGCTCAATTGTGGTCATAAGGGAGGACTGCATGTACTGTTTGCAGCACCCAGCAGTCCCATAACCACAGTTTACATGTTTGCCCACCCACCCACCCCAAAAATAAACATATTGCTCAGCATAACAAATGGGGATTTGTTAAATGTGCTCTTACCCAGGTGTCTTCATAAACACTGCAGCCGCCCTGCAGTGGCCATAATCATTGATGCACAAATATCATGTCGGCGAGGGGGCGCTGAAAGGACAGAAGGCCAAATGAATAATAATAATAATAATAATAATAATAATAATAATAATAATAAACATCCATGTTTGTTTAAAGGCCATGAATATACTGACATCGGTGCTGCTACTGTACCAAAGAAGAGGAAGCATTCTGGCTGCTGGTGGCTGTCTGCAGCTTTTGTTGGTTTTTTTACCGTGACGGTCGCTTTCATGAGGGGTGGTAACAGAGACAGAACAGACCAGAGCAGGAAGGGATATCAGTCACCGAACAAACGGTCGTTGACTGAGGACCACCTGCAGAGTGTTATTTTGCCTACCACGTACATTTCTGTATACAACGGTTGTATATAAGCCACTGTTAAATTGTCTGTGTGTCCTGCGTTTTGCTCCTGGGTTGTCTCAATAGTAGTCACGCTGCAAACGCTCTGAGTTCTCTCAGTGGCTAGATAAAAGCGGTAGAAAATAGGGGAAAAAAGATTACTAAGATGTACAAGTAAATGATGAAAGATTATTATTATTATAAACAAGTAAAGGTTACTATCGCGATGATTAATACTGTTACAATTATGATTACTATGATACCTTTTTACTATGTTGTGTAAGCAAATCGACTTGGACAATATACTGTATACTAAACACTTATGTATATTCAAGAAAAGATAAAACAAAATTTATATTTATATATTTATATTTATATATATATATGTATATGTAGGTCTTGGTGTATTCAGGTCTTGTCCCATGTAAGATTGAGAATACCTTGGCAACGTTTCGACGAAATCTCATCCGTCATCTTCAGGCTGGTGTCTTCAGCTTCGTTCTCCTGGGAGAAGTGTGTGATTGTGGCTGTTTTCCCCTTTTAAACTCTAGAGTTGGCTGTGTTGTTACTTCTTGGTTGGTTTGTGGAGTTGATGTATGCAGATTGGATGGCTTTTTCCTGAGACCCTGTGTGGCTGAGGTGCTGGCTGTGTGTCTCTCAGCCTTTTGTGTTGTAACGACCTGGGTAATGGGCTGTGTGATGACCTTCTGAGTTCTATTGTTGTGACGTCCTGGGTGTGGTGCTGTAATCTCCTGGGTCGTTGTCTGTGTTGCAAAACACAGGAAAAAGCCTTCCAATCTGCGTACATCAACTCCACAAACCAATCAAGAAGTAACAACACAGCCAACTCTGGAGTTTAAAAGGGAAAAACAGCCACTATCACATACTTCTCCCAGGAGAACGAAGCTGAAGACACCAGCCTGAAGATGGTGAGTGGGATCTCGTCGAAACGTCGCCAAGATACTCTCAATCTTACACGGGACAAGACCCGAATACACCAAGACCTACATACCTTTACCCGTGAAAATCTACGAAAACAAGTATATGTATATGTGTATATGTATATATGTGTGTGTGTGTGTGTGTATAAGTTCGCCTTTGCTCCTACTACTAGGTTAAACCGTCTGCCTTTTTCAGGCGCCTTGGTCGACCAGGCCGTGTTTGAGGACCTGATCCGCGAATATTTACCTCAGCTGACGGAGCACATGACCGACATGACTTTCTTCTCCTCCGTCTCCCTCTCCTGGTTCCTCACCCTCTTCGTCAGCGTGCTGCCCATCGAGAGCGCCGTCAACGCAGTCGATTGCTTTTTCTACGATGGGATCAAGGCCATCTTGCAGCTGGGCCTGGCCGTGCTGGACTACAACCTGGAGAAGTTGCTGGCTTGTAAGGACGACGCGGAAGCAGTCACCGTGCTCAGCAGGTGCTGGCCGGGGCTGGTTGTGGGTTGGTTGTGGTTGTGCTTTGGGTTTGGGGCTAAGGGGTTGGGCTACCTGTTGTGCAGTGGCGTGGGCATGTTTGTTTGTTGGTTTGTTTTTCACTTTTATTATCTTTAGAAGGCAGTGAGCCTATCTAGCGCATCTTCCTCCTCTTTTCCTCATAACAACAACCCTGTGAGGTGGGAGAGAGAGGCCCAAAGCCACCTTGCCGGCTTTCCTACAGAAAGCAGGACTAGAAGTCACCATCGCCTGGTGATTGGCCCAAAGTCACCCAGCCAGGTTTATGCCTGAAGAATCTCCTGGTGACTGGCTCAGAGTAACTCAGTGGGGTTTCATGGCTAAAGTGGGACTAGAACTCCCAGTCTCCTGGTGATTGGCCCAAAGTCATCCAGCTGGCTTTCATTCATGAGGCAGGACTAGAATTCCCTGACTCCTGATGATTGGCTCAAAGTCATTCAGTGGGTTTTCATGCCTGAGGCGGGACTAGAACTCCCAGTCTCCTGGGAGTCTCCTGGTGATTGGCCCAAAATCACCCAGCTGGCTTTCATGCCTAAGGCAGGACTAGAACTCCCAGTCTCCAGGTGATTGGCCCAAAGTCACAGAGCCTGGCTTTCACGTCCAAGATAGGGCTACAATTCACCCTCTCCCATTTTCTTAGCCCAGTGCCCTAACTGCTTGTCCAAACCTGCTCATAAATATGTATGTGCCCGGAGGAAGTTAACGTGTGCAAGGGAACCCATTCACACTGCCCTTTTCCTCGAATCAAGGTTTTTTGAGAGTGTGACCAACAAGGACAGTCCGTTGCCTCCAGCAGTTCAGCAGGCCTCTGGGATGAACGAAAACAGAAGCCCCCACCCCAGAGTGGACATCACGGACCTAATTCGAGAGTCCAATGAGGTTTGTTCAACCCTATCTTCTCCAGCCTCTGCCTCAGAAGAAGAGAATCGATGCTTGGCTGTAATCGCAGCCTTGAGCATCCTCTTGAAGGCCTTCCTTCAAAAAAAGGGGGGGGGGAAATGCAATATGAAGGAATATAATTCCCCGAGTTCATCAGGTAGGGTGGGAGAAGACTTGTCGTTGTGACCCTCTGCATTCTGCTTCAAAGGGTTGTGGAAGTCAGGAGCTGCAGCCTTGAGGCCACTGGGTCAGGCTCAGATGTTTAGTTGACTTCATTGTCATTGCGCCTCGTACAACGAAATCAAACACCATCTTCAGTGCACATCATGACCATAAAAATAAACACAAACACACATCCTTCACATTCTATACAATTAAATTGAAAACCCCTGATATTGCATTCATATAGCACCATACAGTAGAATTCAATAGAGTTTCTGCCCTGGGATAGAAGCTGTTTTTCAGCCTATTTGTCCTTGATTTTATTATTCTGTACCGTCTGCCAGATGGTAATGGTTCAAAAAAAGGGTTCCCAGGATGAGATGGATCTTTGAGAATGTTTTGAACTTTCTTCAGGCAGCGGGAGCTATAAAGCTCTTCCAAAATGGGGAAGAGAGCAACCCATGATCCTCTGGGCAATGACGTTAACCCTCTGGAGTGCTGTCCTATCTGCCCCTGTGCAATTGGCAAACCACACACAGGTGCAGTAAGTTAAGATACTCTCTCTGGTGCAGCGGTAGAAGATCACCAGCAGTTTTTCATTCAGTTGTTTTCTGACAAGTCTCAGGTGTGCTTTCAGTCTTGATAAGCAGTAAAATCGCATCTTCATCTTCTCCAGAAATATGGTGATATCCGATTTGAGGAAGTAGAAAGCATGCGACGTCGCAACAGACTGTATGTCATCCAAACCTTGGAAATCACAACTAAGCAGAATGTGGTGAGTAGATGCTATGTTTTGGGTATATCAGGGTTCTGGTCATTGGTTTTCTCCTGGTGTTGAGCATAATTTAGCATTAAGCATTGATTGCTTCCTGTTGTTAATTGTCTGTCTGTCTATATCTGTCTATCTATCTATATCATCTATCTATTTCTATTTATCTATCTAAATACATCTATAATTTCATACCTAGCTAAAAGGCTTTAGTTAACTAGAAGACTTATTAATTATTTTGACTCCTCACCTGTAATGTACAGTTAAGTCAATCCCACAAACACCAAATATTAACTTAACTATCTGTCTATATCTATCACCTGCCTATCTATCTATCTATCTATCTATCTATCTATCTATCTATCTATCTATCTATCTATCTATTTCTTTCTATCTCTGTCTATCTCTAACATCTGTCTATCATCTGTCTATATCTATCATTATCTAGTATCTATCATCCGTCTATCATCTATATCTCTACCATCTATCTATTTATTTCTATGTATGTATGTATGTATGTATGTATGTATCTATCTATCTATCTATCTATCTATCTATCTATCTATCTAAATACATGTATAATTTCATACCTAGCTAAAAGGCTTTAGTTAACTAGAAGATTTATTATTTTGACTCTTCAGCTGAAATATACAGGTAAGTCAATCCCTCAAACACCCAATATTAACTTGACTGCTTTCCTGTTATCTGTTCTCAGCTCCGAGTTGTCTCCCAAGATACGAACATCAGCCATAGAAACCTGGAAGAACTGTATGAATTATTCAAGGTAACATCTTCGTTGGCCTTCGCAAAAGATTTATTTTCATCTCTACTGGACAGTCATGATCAAGCCAGTTGATCTTGGAAGAAAGTTCTTCCATTGAATTGTTGAGCTGTTAGGGCATGAATGCCAAGGGCCATGGCCTTCGCACCAAGATGAGGAGGCCGTCTTTGAAATCCACCATCAGCTGTGGACATTAAGTGGATGAGTTGGGCAATCACTCTGCTTCATCCCCAAATCTCTCATAAGAGCAGCTATGATGAAGATGAAAGAGATCTTTAAATTAGTGTCCTTGAGCTCCTGGATAGATAACTTGAATAAGAACCCCGTTTCCCCGAAAATACGACCTACCCCGAAAGTAAGTCCTAGCTTGATTTTTTTTGCACGTGCACCCAATATAAGCCCTACCCTCCCAAAATAAGCCCTAATTAAGATCCCGCCCACTCCGGAGTGGACAGGTAAAAATTAAGCTAGGGTGGGGATTGGGGGGCTGGAGCTGCCCTACTACTTACCTTTGGACAGTTGTAGCCAGGCCATACACACCCCAACACCCATTCCATCTGCAGCCGAGCTCTGTTACCAGCTGCAAGAAAGCCTTGCCAGCCACAGAAGAAGTAGTTCCTGAAGGCCTCTGACAGTGAAAAGTAGGCCAGGGGCAACGCACGCAAGTGAGGTTAGTCGGATGACATCCCCCGAAAATAAGACCTGGTGCCTTTTTTTGGTGGCAAAAAAATATAAGACAGGGACTTATTTTCAGGGAAACACGGTAAACATCTGGTGATCTTTGCCAAAGGTGCCACCTCTGGACTTTCACAGATGGCATAATGGTTCTAGATATAGAGGTTAAGGTTATGAGCTTTAATAGCCAGCGATGTTCAACTTTAGCACTGGATGATTCTAAAGAAAAACTTACGTTTCCCCAAATGATTTCCATGAGATTTGATGACATTTTGCTATCATTTATTTGGAACTCGCCTTGTTTTTGGGCAGAAAGAACATTTTCTCTCCTGTTACTGGAAACCAAACAGTCCGGCCCTCAAGCACCACGATGCCAGCCTGCCCTACCTGGACCAATATCGCATTGACTGCCAGCAATTCCGAACCTTGTACCATCTCTTGAGTCCCTGGGCACACTGTGCCAACCGAGATTCTTTGGCCCTGTGGACCTTCCGGCTGCTGGATGAGAATGTAGATGGCCTGATCAACTTCAAGGAATTTGCATCCATTTGGGGTACGGTCATAAATACGTCCCAGGCTAAGCGGTCCGAAGAGATGGCATTGGATAAGGTTCCCTCCCTAGGGGAGATCTGGCTGGTTTAGAACAACGCAGTGACTGTGAAGCCAGTTTTTAATTATTCCTCGATAATGGAGTCGCCAGGATATGAAAAAGATGTTGAGATTCTGGGAAGAGTGCAGAGAAGAGCGAGGAAGGTGATTAGGGGACTGGAGGATAAAACATAGGAAGAACGGTTGCAGGAATTGGGTATGTCCAGTTTAATGAAAAGAAGGACGAGGTCAGGACTCTTCAAACTTGAGAGCTTTAAGACTTGTGGACTTCAACTCCCAGAATTCCTCCTCCAGTCATGTTAGCTCAGGAATTCTGGGAGTTGAAGTCCACAAGTCTTATACTTGCCAAGTTTGAAGACCCTTGGACTAGGGGGTGGAATGATAGCAGTGTTCCAATATCTCAGGGGCTGGCACAAAGAAGAGGGAGTCAAGCTATTCTCCAAAGCACCTGGAGGCAGGATAAAAAGCAATGGATGGAAAGTGCTTATGGAGGTTCTCAGCCATCCAGGTCATGGTTGTCCCAAAGGTGCTTCTTCAAGAGGCAACTGGACTTCCGGGTTTTTCCTTTGAAGGCATTTCGATTCTGCAGCTCTGACTGGATGATGGGGAATGATTGATACTCCTTGCAGACAGCTGGTCATTTGAGTCCTTTTAGAGAGTCGTTGAGGCCACTTGGAGGTTTGAGGACACAGATGAACCTCCAAGTGGCCTCAACGACTCTCTAAAAGGACGCAAATGACCAAGCTGTCTGCAAGGAGTATAAATCCATTCTCCACCATCCAGTCAGAGCTGAAGAAGTTTCTCGGTGAGAAGCGAATCATCTTCCAAGAAAAACCAGAAAGCTCGGTTGAAAAAGCACCTTTGGGACAATGGATGGAAAGTAACCAAGGCAAGAAGCTACCAAGAATGAAGGAGAAACTTCCTAACGGTGAGCACAATCAACCAGTGGAAGGACTTGCCTTCAGAAGTTGTGGGTACTCCAACACTGGAAGTTTTTAAGAAGAGACTGGACAACTATTTGAAATGGCATTGTGATGACCTGTAGTCTCTCAAAATAACCCCAAACCCAAAACATGAATTAAAGTCCGGCAATGCCTTCAACTTAACTGTTTTATTAGTCACAGTTTAAAGTCCCAAAAGTAAATAATGAGGCAAAAGGAAAAGAAGAACAAACCGTCTTGGCGAGAGTTCCGAATCAAACCAAGATAAGTAATCATACGTTCCAAGCAGATAACCAGGGAAAGTCCTTGGGAAGAATGCCAACAAATATAAACCTCCTTCAAAGGAAACACTAACTTTGACTCCAGCAATTCTGACTATGCAGTTACAAACTTATATACATAGCTCCCAGCTATAAGCCCTGAGGAGGATCATGGCCCTCTCCTCCCAAGTAGATCATGCTTTTCCCTGATCCTCTCCTCCTTGCGTGCCCTGGGATGGATAGGGGATGGGCCTGGATCCTCCTCTGATTGCTCAGCCGGCCTCTGCCCTTCCCCAGCCTCCTCCACCACCTCTGGAGCCACACTCCCACTCCCTGTTGGCTGTTCCTCCTCTTCCTCAGAGTCAGTCTCCACCAGGGGCATGACAGGTATAGGGTCTCCTGCTTGAGCAGGGGTTGGACTAGACTTCCAAGGTCCCTTCCCAACTCATTCTGTTCTGTTCTGGACATTTGATCATCTCCATTGGGTATGATGAACTTTCTTGAATGACCTCTTGGTTTTTAATGGTCTTCCTTTCCTCCCTTTATGTTAGATGTCCTGTATCATGGAAGCTTCACCCATAAGCTGACACTGCTTTTCAAACTGCACATTCCTCCAGGTGAGTGATGTGGAGACACCATGTTTAGACCATGCTTCCACGTCTGTGGAGATCCTCAGTCCTCCAGGTCATGGTTGTCCCCAAAGTGCTTTTTCAAGAGGCAACTGGACTTTCTGGTTTTTCTTTGAAGACCTTTCACTTCTCATCTGAGAAACTTGTTCAGCTCTGACTGGATGGTGGAGAATGGAAGGGTTTATACTCCTTGCAGACAGCTGGTCATTTGCATCCTTTCAGAGGGTCATTGAGGCCACTTGGAGGTTTGCTTGTGTCCCCAGGGTGCAAATGAGTGGTGCAAATGAGTGTGGAGCCTTCTTGGAACTGTTGGCCTCAACATCTCTCTAAAAGAACGCAAATGACCAGCTATATGCAAGGAGTATAAATCCTTCCATTCCCCACCATCCACTCAGAGCTTCCAGTCTTGGGCAAGAAGCGAAATGTCTTCAAAGAAAAAATAAGAAAGTCCAGTTGTCTCTTGAAAAAAAAACAAAGCATTCTTGGGAACCCTTTAGATTTTAGAATGTGTGCAAATGGACAAACCCACCTTAGAGTTAAAAGGTAAAGAAGACTCCGAGTATTATGTGGTATGAGAGAATTGGTATAAATGGATAGACAATAGGAATAAGAATTGTAGGGATAAGAAGGTGGTTTAGAAATGTATATAAATAATTAGAAATGCATGGAAATGTGTATTTGTAACAGAGATGCTTCAGTACTGTTAAAGATGATTGAGATGTGTAAAGAGAAAAAAAGTGCAATAAAAATATATTTTTTAAAAAGAAAGTCTCATAGTGACTATATCTTCCATGCTGTGTGATGTATCGTTGTATCGTGTTGTGATTTTTAACTTGTTCCTGTTCTTTTTCTTTTGGCAGCTTTTACTGAAGTGGAATCTCTCAGCCCTTTGAAAGGGGCTCAACTCTCTAAAGAAGAATTGATCCCTTTCAGCCAGCTAAGCGGTAAGCGTCCCATGAATCTAAATTCTTCCAGGGAAAGCCAAGAAAGTCTTCTGGGAATTAAGAGAGAGCTGACCACTTTGCAAGAAGCTCGGAATTAGTTCTCTCAAGTAAAAGAATGCTAACTGCAAGCACTTGAAGAAGCCTTGGTGAACGTATTGGCAGTGTTGATGTCAACTTGTAGACCAGGTTGAGCAACTCAACGCCGGAGAGCCTCAAATTCAATTCCTGGGAGTTCAACTCTGAGATCCTCTAATGGAAGGATCCCAAATGAGGAAAGATCACTTCCTTGCCGTAGAACAGGATTTCTCAACCTGGTCAACTTTAAGAAAGATGTGGTCTTCAACTCCCAGAATTCTCGATCTTCACCCAACTTAAAGTTGGCAAGGCTGAGAAACGCTCCTGTAGACCATCAAAGCACAGTTAGTCCTTGACGTACAACAATTCGTTTAGTGGCCCCGAAAAAGGTGACTTACGACTGTTCCAGCATCCCGACAGTCACGTGATCAAAATTCAGATGCTTGGCAAATGGTTCGTATTTATGACGGTTTGCAGGGGTCGTGCCCTTTGTGACTTTCTGACAAGCAAAGTCAACGGGGAAGCCAGATTTAACTACAGTGTGACTAACTTAACAGCTGCCGTGATTCACAGTGACAAGAAAGGTCATAAAATGGAGCAAAATTCACCCAACAAAGGTTTCAGCAAGCCACCGAATTTTTGGGCTCAGTTGTAGTCGTGAGTCAAGGACCACTTGAAAACAGCCCTCATCTAATAAATGGATAATGTATTTAGTATCAAGGATGGGTCAGTAGTATCGTTTCTCCTTCTTCTTTATCTTAGTCTCTTCTCCTGAAGACAAAGACAATGCGGATGTCTTGAAGGCAAGTCCTGAAAAAGGTAGGTGACCTGGATTTAGCCAGAGATTTAAGATGGTACCGTTGAAGTCTGTCCATCATGAAAGTATCGGATGGTGTGAATGTTGTGGCCTGCTGGACACAGGCCCCTCCAGCAGCCGAATCAGAGGAGGAGGAAGAGTCAGGGTCAGCATTAAGGCAACCTGAGAGCTCTGAGGGGGAAGAGGGAATGGAGCTGGCAGAGAGAGACAGACAGAGGCAGAGCCTGGGCCGTCCGTCAGCCCTCAGATGGAGAGTCAACAGCCCTGGGTCTGGAGGTGGCTGATGAGGAAGAGGAGGAACAGCTGGGTCCAGTTCCTGACACAGATGCTTAGAAGGCAGAGGAGAGGAGAGCAGTGGAAATCTATGGGCCGGTCCTTCGGATGGAAGATCTGACACTGATAGCAAAGCCCCACCCTAGCTCTGGGGATAAAAGGCAGGGGGCGGAGATGAATCAGTGTGGCAGACAACTATTCATCTCCCTGCTGGACAGACTTGTTGGCCTGAGAGATAAACTTTTTTGCCGGGGCTACCGGCATTCTTAATAAAGGATGGGGATTTCCCAGCAGGCCGAGTTTTTAAGAGACTTCGCTTTTTTGGGGGATCAGGATTGAGGTTGATCGTGGCTTAGCATGCATATGTCAATTTCCCCCTTCTTATGTGCTACCGTTGGCAGTCTTTTGGAAACTTTACTGGAGGAAGGAAAGAGAGAGGGTGTGGCCGAGCTTTTAGGGGTTAACAACTAATCATGGCTTGAGGTCACAGCTTGGTACTAGGAGCGTAAAGTATGAGAGTTGCAGGGCAGGATGGCAGAAACATTAAAGCATTATTTAGTTATTTTTGCAACTATCTAGAAGCCTGGTCTGGCTGAAAGTCTTTTGATGGAGAGGTGATGAAGTTACCTAGCAGAAGCTGTCGAGGAAACGGGACAATGGACTCATGCCGTTCTTCTGAATTTTACTTCTTCTTCTTCTTCCCAAACAGGGAAAGGAAAAGTAGACATCCAGGCTTACTTGAAGCAGTGGCAAGACGAGATCCTTAAAAAGGAAGAAAGCATTAAGGATTTGCCCCGGATGAACCAGGTGGGAACTTTTCTGGAAGCAAGTATTTTGTTCTAGTGCCGATATTTTCCCCCCAGTGAAGTATTTTCCCACCCCACACCCCTTAATGCAAGTAGTGTAGAGGTATAGCAAATATTGATAGAAGAGAATCTGTGTAGCTCAGGATTGAACCGTGAGGTCCTTGGTGCTCTCTGGGCTTGGTGGTCTTCTTGCAGACGTCTCATTACCCTACTAGGTAACATCATCAGTGCTAGAAGGTGGGAGGAGGAGGTGGAGAAGAGCTGTGGGGTCATTGGTGCTCTCTGAGCTTGAAGGTCTTCTTGCAGACGTCTCATTACCCTACTAGGTAACATCATCAGTGCTAGAAGGAGGAAGGGCAGAAGGATGATGGTGGGATCCTTGGTGCTCTCTGAGCTTGGTGGCTTTCTTGCAGGCGTTTCATAAGCCAACTAGGTGACATCATCAGGGTTATGATGATGATGATGATGATGCAGCCTAGTTGGGTCATGAAACATCTGCAAGAAAACAACCAGTCAGGAGACCATCAAGAATCCCATTTAGCAAATGCTGCTAAAGTTCAGGACATCAAAATATAGTATTCTTTGACCTGGAGATCTTCAGGCACAATGGCCTACAACTCATAACCCCTGCCTGATGAACCATGAAGTTGGGAGATGATGGAGATCGTTATTCGATGCGTCTTCAGGCCCCTTGATGGGGAAGTTTAGCCAAGACACCATTTTAATAAAAAGCTGCATGCAAGCATGGTGTCAGGATTCCAGCAATCGCTCTAATTAAATGATTCTCGAGCCAAACTTCAACAAACTTCAAAGGATTCATTAGAGGCGACATACTGGCACTGCCCTGTATGAAGCCAACTCTGGCATAGGTCATTTACAGTCCCCTGTGACCCTGTTTCCCCACTCCCTCTTGGGTGTGTCATGAATCAGATTCTCCAATTGAGCCCATTCACGGGCTGGGTGTCATCAATCACGTTCTCCAATTAAATATATCAGCGGGCAAAAACTCTGGTAGTTTAGTTACAATCTTTCAAAGATAAAGAGTTGGAATGTACTTTCGCTTTCCCCCTTTTTTATGGCCACTGCTAAAACAGGCATAGGAGTGTTTTGTGAGTTGACACATGGCTTGTTCTGTTGATCCACATACCCCCCCGCTTGATCTGAGAACGACCCTTCTTTCTCCCTTCCCAGTCCCAGTTCATCCAGTTCTCCAAGACCTTGTATAACTTATTCCATGGGGATCCGGAAGAAGAACTCCTGTTCCGTGCCATTGCTACCGTTACCGGCCTCTTGCTGAGGATGGAGGAGGTGGGACGAAAGCTCCAGAGCCCCACTTCCCCAACCCATAGAAGAACATCTCCCACGGTTGGTCCTACAGCCCCAGAAGCCTCCCAGAGTGGTGACCCAGCAGGCCCCGCCTCCAGCGAAGGCTGGTCGTTCGCTTTTGAGCAGATCCTGGCCTCGCTGCTCAACGAACCAGCCTTGGTGAGATTTTTTGAGAAGTCCGTCGACGTCAGAGCCATGTTGGAAAAAGCGAAGGCCACTCAGCTGAAAGCGCGAGCCGGCGTATAATAACCCCTCTTTCCTCTGTGTAAAACGGTCCCAAAACAGGAGGTAAAACATTTGAGTTTGACGTTCACGCTGAAGATTTAGTCCCGATTCCCTTAATGGCAGGGCGCTGTACGTGGCTTTAGTTGTAATATTTGTGCGGGGCGGTCAAGTCGTTCGAAGCACAACTGCACCCAATCTTTGCATTTTAATACACCGGATTTTTATAAGGCCAACACAGGAGGGGGGACATTTTGGGGGAGAACCCCCTAAATGGTCTCCTTGAGAGTACAAGATTTCCAAGTTCTTACTTTTCGGGGGCCCCCGTTTGTGCTGAGTCGTCTTAACGTCAGCAATTTTTCTTTTTTTGCAAAGAGTTTCTTAAAACTTGGAATGTAGGTCTGTTTCATGAACCGTGGGCAGGATCTCTGACCAGTTTAGGATACCGATTTATGAAAGTCTTTCGTATCAATTGAAGGGGGGGGAAAGAATTTTTAAAAAATATACATTTCTTTAAAGGCAGCGCTGGCCTCCCACTGAAGCTGATAGTGTTCAGTTTTTGCAACCGTGCAAAAACTCTGGGCAACTTGCCACAGCCAAGAGTTACACTAATAACCCATGAAAGGGTGGAACAGAATCATTGAAGGATGCAAAAAGGAGGGGACAGAACGGAACAAAAATTTAAATATATTTTAAATTTTTATTTTGAATGATTAAATTGATTTCTTAAATTGTCCTGCAGCGAGTTAGCCTCGGCGAGTTAGTTGGCTGTGGCATATTTTCCCATTCTTCTTCTGGACATTTCTTCCACTCAACATCCAGAAACAAGGGTGATTTATCCCAATTTTACAAGCAGGGAAGTTGCATCATACTGCAGTCTTCCTCAAAGTTAAGTAGAATTCTGAGGTTTCCCCTTTGAAAAACCATCTAGTCAAGTCAAACGAAAAGCTAAGAACAGAAATTCCAAAAATTTCAGCTGCTTTAATTCTATGTACACAACACTGAAAATGACTTGAGTTGGACAACAGCTATTTGACCCTGCGGTAATTCCTTTATTTATGTATTTTTCCTCTTTTTGGGGGGTGGAAACCATTGTTTTCATGAGGTCCGAGATCACCATGGTGTTTAGTAAAAAGAAATGGGTACTAGTAAGAAAGTTGGATGTTATTGCACACACAAAAAAATCTGTCTTCGTGTTGCTCAGGTGGGTTTTCTGCAAAGGTTTAGGCTTAATGCTAAACCAGCATCTAGTACTTAAATCCTAGAGATCCAGTTATGTGTCAGGAGGGACTTGAAGCTGTAGGCTCAAGAATCAAGGATGAAATCCTTCCAGCCTCAGGTTAAAAAAAAACCCATGGATTATGAGCCTGAAGCTAACTCATCGCTATTTGAAAATAGAACGGTGAGGCTTTATTCGTTACGAGCAAAAAATAATTAGAATTCATTCTTCAAAGACTTTCCAAGAATCTATTCCTCACACACTTTTCAAGTCTTTCAAGGATGAGATTTTTTTAAAAAAAACAAACAAACCTCTATTGCCTTTAAAACTCTTTTCAATTTACCTTAATCCAAGCAGTGCTTTAGTAAAAAAAAAACCACTCATCTTTGCAATCTTCAAATTTAAAAGTGCTGCTATTTTTTAATTCCACCACAGTTGAGGATGGTGGCACGAGGCCTTTTGCCAACCTTAGACAGGTATATATTTTTTCAAACTCCAGTTGTTTTCTGATATGCCAAAAAATAAAGTAAAACCCACCCCAGTTTTCTCCAATTTAATGTGCTCCTAATTCTAATGTAATGCAGAAATAGGAGTACCAGGGATATAAAATCCCAGTTTTAAAGAAAGCTTCTAGACCTGGACTGCGTAATGCAAAAATTCTTCAGTTCGAAAGTATTTTTTATAACATCTGGAGTTAGCACCACCGACAGAAATTCAGAAAAGTTTGATTTAGGCCAACTTTCTTTTTTTTTTCTTTCTTTGCTACTCATGGCTGCTAAATGACCAATAAAACTAGAGGATAAAAAGTGTTTATAAAGGGAAAAAAGATATATATCTAGATAGAAATCGTGTCTTTTTCAACAAAAGTACTCTATAAAATGCAATTGTGGATGGCCATATGAATGGCATTTTTTATAGTATGTTTTCCAAGAAACCACTACAAATACTTGCGATAAACAAGTAGAACTATATATATGTATAAGTATATATATATATATTAAAGCTTAGGATTGAATTGTCTTATAAAACAGATTACACATGTATATATTATTATCCTTGAGGGGGAAAAATCATAAATAATATTATGGTACAGAACTAGTTTACTTTCTTGTCTCCGGTATAATGAATGTTTACGAGGGAGCAAAAAAATACATTCAGTTGAGTCACTTTTAAGCTACTTTTAAGAATCAGAACTTTTAATTTCTGCTTCGGAGTAAAATAAGACCCACAAAGTACCTCCTTCCTTTCCTATGCTGAACGTAATCTAGGAACCATAAGGCACCGCACGACGTGTCTTAAAAGTAGAGCTTTATTTTTCTTCCAAAATAATATGTACAAATCTGCTGGAGGATCTAAGGGCACGGTTTAACAAGGATTTGAGAGGGTTCCAGTCGATCCTGGTTTATTTCCCCTGCCCTCCCCCAAACCTCAATAAGACACTTTCCTCATGCTTTATTTTTTTTTCTCCATCTTACAAAATACTTTATGAATAGGAATGTTTCTTTTTTTAAAAAAAAGTTATCTATATTTGACACCATACAAAATAAATTCAATATTCGATTTTAAACCTTCGCTTTTTTCTTTTTCCCCTTTTCTGCTTTTCTTCCTTCCTTCCTTCCTTTATTCTTTCTTTCTTTCTTTCTTTCTTTCTTTCTTTCTTTCTTTCTTTCTTCCTTTCTTTCTCTCTGTTCTTTCCTCCCTCCTTCCTTCCTTCATCTTTCCTTTCTTTCTTTCCTTCCTCCCTCCCTCCTTCCTTTCCTTCCTTCCTCCCTCCCTCCCTCCCTCCCTTCTTTCTTTCTTTCTTTCCTTTTCTTTTCTTTCCAGTTAGTATATAAAGTTTCGATTCTGCCTCTTGTCAACCCACCAGCCTTTCCATTTGTAAATATGTACAGAAAGTGCTAGGCTGGGGGAGGGAGAAAGAATTTTTGTGCTTCCACAAAGAACTAAAGATTCGTCTCACTTTGGATCCTGCTAGGACTTCTAACTTCTACAACTTACCTAGAGGTAGTCCTTGACTTAGGACAGTTCATTCAAGTGACCGTTCAAAGTTACAACGGCAGAGTTATGACCGTTTCCCACATTTATGGCCACTGTTGCATCCCCAACGTCCCATGGTTTACCTTGGGATGCTTGGCCACTGGTTCATATTTATGATGATCTGCTTAACAAAGAAAAGTTGTAAAATAGGGCAGAACCTACTTAACAAATTTCTCGCCTAGCAACATACATTCTGTGTGCAATTGTGGTCGTACTTCGAGGACTAGCTGTATTAGGCATTAAGGTCAAAAAAAAAAAAAAGCTCATGGGCTCAGCAAACATCCTTGGCCTGCTCTCTACCCTTCCAAATTCTAAAGATGTAGGAGATGATTTACCATTTCAAGCGGTCTTCCTCAACCCACCGAGCAGAATTAAAACAAGACAATCTGTTTAATGACTTCATCGCTGATGCATTAGATCAGGGTTTCCCAAACGTTTCACACCCCCCCCCAAAAGTGCTTTTCAGAAAAACTCTTTTATCAACTTGGAGAGCTGGCTATGAGTTCCCTTCCTCCAGCCACCGTCATAACTTCGAACGGTCGCTGAACGATCAAACGGAATTTGAGTATTTTAAAAGCAAGATTCCCAGATTGATCTTAAATGTCATTTCAGCAAAATTACCCTTGGGGATTGGATCAAATTTTCATCTTAATAGAAATACTTTAGATGTTCAAACATAGTTTAGAACACAAGGCGGACTTTTAATTCCATTTAAATGTCCCTTTTGAGATGGGAACTGGGTTCGTGGCTAAACCACGTTTAACCCAGGTTTGCAAAGCATTGCATTAGATGTCAGATTTGCACCTATGCTGATTGGGGAATTCTGGGAATTGAAGTCCACACATCTTCAAGTGCCCAAGGTTGAGGAACACTTCTCTATAGATACTGGATTTAGGGAAAATCCGTTGTTACCCCTTTGTTTAAATATCCAGGGAAACTGACCGGTACGTGCCTGTCCATGCAAAGCATGTTCAGCTGTTAAGAAACTACAATCCTAGGAAAATGCAGATTTTTGTAAAACAGTGATTCATCTGCCTGAGAGTTTTATATATACACACACATACACTATACCTGAATAAACGTAGTTTGCTTTTTTTTTCTTCAAATGTATGACCCTGAACTATTATTAAACAAAATGCCTTCTAACACTGAACTTGTGAAAACAACTTTGCACTAACAGCAGCAGGTGAAAATTTCACATCCCAAAAAGAGGAACAAGCTGGAAAGACTAAAGAATAAAATGTACAAGCCAAAGTAAGTTGCAAGTCTTTTTTTTTTAAATGCCCCTTGCAAATTACAAGTGATTCCTTTTGCAAAAAAGAGACAATAAAGGATGCTTTGGTGTTTTCTCACCATGGAGGAACTTTAAAAAAACTTTTTTTAAAAAAAAGTTCATAAATATATAAACACAGTTTTTTTTTAAAAAAAACCATTTACAAAAATACATTTTATTGTTAACCCTACTGACTCTTAGATCAAAGATTCCACTTTGCCAAACTCTTTAACAGCAAAACCACAAAGTTTGCTTTTTTCTCTCTCTCTGGGTGACAAGATATTTCTTCAAAACAAAATGCAAGTCAACCAGAGGAGGAAAAAATAAAGATTTTGCACCCAATTTGGTTCATCGGGGAGTTGAGCTAGAGAAAGATTTTTTTTTCTTTTAAAAAAAAAAAATCTCCATTTTGTAATAAAATAAAAACCCAACGGACTCTTTTTACAGACAACTCGAAAGATCAAAAAGAGCTGGTATACAAGGAAAGAATTCAGGCCAAAAGTGGTTGGTTTTCATAAAACAGTAGCAGCATCACTCGATTATCCAAAAGATAAGTCCGGACAGGAGGGGGAAAAAAATTGTGCCGCAAGGAAATTGCGAACTTAAAATATATCAATCGCACACTGAACAAGCAATCAGGCCGGGACTGCCTATGATCTCTCTGGCAGCAAACGTTTTTCAAAAACCACCTCTTGGGGCCCAAATTTATCAGCGTCAAAAATTTGATCCTAGTAGCAATTCCAAGGACTTGCAAGCTAAAATCCACCCGCCATATGAATATGAATATATATATATATATATATATATATATATATATATATATATATATATATATATATATATATATATATATATATATATATATATATATATATATATATATATATATTGTGGCTCGGCTGCATGCAAACCTAGTTGCAATTATTAGGATTGTGATTTCTTGCAAGTCCTTGAGTCCCACCATTCTGGTCATGCTGGTTTCTTGTCCATGCCAGCTCCTAATTCTAGTCTGCTTGTCAAACTTACATTGACTGACAGTTCCTGAAGCAAACTTTTAACTCCCTTGACCTTTCCTCCCTGCGCTTGTGGGGCTGTGAAGGTTGAACAGCCAAGGCTATCTGCCTTTTGGGCTACCGAGTCGGTTTTCTAAGCAGAAAGGATGCCAGCTTGTAGCTCTCTGCTCCTTCTCCATCCTTCTCATGGTCGGCCTTGCAGCCTTCTGAGGAGGAACTGAGCTCTCTTACTCAGCGCTCGGGATTCGCGGCCCTCCATGAGGGAAACGTGATGACCACTTCAAGGCAGCTGCATTTCGGGCAAGTCTTGAAGGCTGCATGGCTGCCCTTGTAGGTGATGGCTGGGGGGCTGCGGGTGGTGGAAGTAACCCAGGGTGGCAGTCTGTTGAGGTAAGGGAGGTTGCTGGAATAAGTGCTGGTTCTGCCCCGGTTCAGCTGCACTCGGCATCTGTAAGGAAGAGAAGATCGTGCGTGAAGCAGCTTCAAAGAACACGTCTGTGGAGGTTCTCAGTCCTTCAGGTCATGGTTGTCCCAAAGGAGCTTGTGTGTTTTTTTCCCAAGAGGCAACTGGAGTTTCTGTTTTTTCTTTGAAGACATTTTGCTTCTCATCCAAGAAGCTTCCTCAGCTTCTCTCAGAAGCTGCTTCTGCTCTCAGAGCTGAAGAAGCTTCTCAGATGAGAAGTGAAACCTCTTCAAAGAAAAATCAGAAAGTCCAGCTGCCTCTTGAAAAAAAAAATACCTTTGGGTTTCTCTGCCAGGTTAGTATTCAACTCTTGAATACGGTTTTGCTGCATGTTGGGAAGGGATAGTTGTGGGTCTTGTGATTTTTGAGACAACCGAGCTGAAGATTGTTGACCTATCCTTTCTCTATCAAAACGTCGCATGGAGGGCATCTCCTTGAGATGGTATAGCCCTATGTCATGCCCCTGTTGGAGTCTGACTCCAAGGGAGAGGAGGAACAGCCTACGGGGAGTGGAAGTGTGGTTCCAGAGGTTGTGGAGGAAACTGGGGAAGGGCACAGGCCGGCTGGGCAGTCAGTGGAAGACCCAGGCCCATCTCCTCTTCATCCTAGAGCACGCAGGGAGGAGAGGATAAGGGAGAAATGTGAATGACATGGTCTATGGGGGAGGAAGGGGCCCTGATCCCCTTCATGGGCTGCAGCTGGGAGGACTGTTTAAAACAACAAACTGCACATGGCCCAGTGCTGGAAACAAAGCGTGCATTATTCTTGTCGGAGCTTATCTGTGTTTTGGTTTCCTCCCAACTGTGTGGCTGCATAATCTGGAAGAAGTCTGCAATTAATCATCCTTGTCTGCCGTAGTAATTCCTTCAGTGTGGTTTGTGTTGGGTTTTTTATTTCGAATTAACTTTACTTTGAGTGTGGACTGCATTTATTCCCTCCGTAAACTTTTCTTTAAGAGTTTGATTTCCAGCCGAGGATAGTTGGACACTGGGGCCAAGTTGGAGGCATTAAAAGAACTTTATTTTATTTTTGTGACTTGGTTATTTTTGTGTCACACTCCGGGTCATCACACCCTATCACCACCTTTCAGAAAGCCTTTCCGTAAAATAAACAAAAGTATCACTAGATTAGAAAAATCAAGAGGTGGAAAAAGTTACGGCAACTTGAAAACAGGCACAGGAATGCTTTACGAGTTGACACAATGATGATCTCTTTATCGACTGTCGCATCTTGCAAAACAATTACCTGGAGGTAAAGATGATGTTGTTGAACAGGCTGCGGCGTCCACTGGTGGAGGGTGCCGGCCGGATGACTCTGCGGGACCGTCACCCTGGGTTGGGGGATCATCAGAGAAGGGGTGAAGCCAGGAGATGGGATAGGAGCTCGGATGGCCGCGCATGTGACGGGTTGCATCTGGATGGCGGAAGGCAGACTCTGTGGCTCTTGAGTAAACCTTCCAAGGGGAAAAAATGAAAAGCTTGATGAAGAAACAGAAATGGAAGGCTTCCATCCCACATCAAAACGAGATAGCTGGACTTCATGGAGAGGCTCAGAGATAGAGCATGTGTCTCCAAGCTTGGTGGTTTTAAGACTTTTGGACTTCAACTCCCAGAATGCCCCAGCCAACTTCTGGGAGTTGGAAGGCCAAGTTTGGAGAAGTCATAAATAGAAGAAGATCCAAGAGTGGTGCAGTGGCCTAGAGGTGGCGCTCTCATCTCATAACCAGGAGGCTGTGTGTTCAATCCTAGGTAAAGGCAGATATTTCTCTCTCTGGGCACACTGAGAATATATCTGCTGTACAAAACCCTGCTCTGCCGACAGGAAGGGCATCTGGCCAGTCAACACTCAGCTCCATTCAGTTGCCCAAGACACCACCCCAAAAGAGATTACGGGATCTTTAAAAGATAATGATAAATAAAAGAAGATCCAACAGGTTATAAAACAGGACAACTCCTTAGATCTATGACAGTCTTTCTTGGGATGAACCCATATAGAGATTTTCAATCAACACCGAAAGATTTTTGCTCATTTAAGATCTTGGGATTTTTTAGAACAGCTTTCAATTTATGGACATTCAAAGTAACGAAGAAGGTGAAGGAAGAACAATTTAAGAATGGTTGCATTGTTACATAGGACTTTTTTTCCCTAGATCTCCAAGGAGTTGGGGAATCCATAAATAATCACCTTCTTTGGTGCATTTGTGGATTCCTGAACTGAGCAGAAAGTTTGATGAAGTAAAGGTCTAAAGCAGTAGTGGGATTCAGCCAGTTCTCACCAGTTTGGGAGAACCGGTTGTTAACTTGCTGAGCAGTTTGGTGAACTGGTTGTTGGAAGAAATCATAAGGGGAGAGAACCAGTTGTGAAATTATTTGAATCCCACCACTAAAGTGCCTTTTGACTCTGACTTTCTAGGATTAAGTTAGGCCTCATCAAAACATTAGCAGAGCAGAAGTAAGCTCCCACAAAGCAGCAAGTCAAAATTTATGACTTTGTATGTGGAGAACCCTGCAATGTTCAAGTCTGGCTTCACAATGCACCAGTCTTTTGTTATGTCCTAGAAAATTCTACAGAATGTACATTTATCCAGTACAGCAAGATTTCTCAATCTTGGCCATTTTCAGGTATGTGGACTTCGACTCCCAGAATTCTAAGCCATTGCTTAGAATTCTGAGAGTTGAAGTCTACTCCTCTTCACTTGATCAAGGTAGAGTCATCGTGATACGATGGCGGCTTACTTGGTCTGCTGTCTACTAGTGTTGCTTTGGGAGGTCTGACTGTTCCCGCTCGTGCTGGACATCAATGACTGCACAGGTTGATCTAACAACATCCTGGGGAAGGAAAACAAGCACACCCAACACACAACTCTGAGAAAAATAGAATGATTTTCATGCAAGGTTCACCCATTTTGGGCTGTAGGACTCAACAGAGGTCCAGGGGATCAGACAAAGCATCACTTGGGACATTAGTCTGTGGAGATTCTCCATCATCCAGGTCATGGTTGTCCCAAAGATGCTTTTTTTCAAGAGGCAACTGGACTTCCTGATTTTTTTCTTTGAAGACGTTCTGCTTCTCATCCAAGAAGCTTCAGCTATGACTGGATGGTGGGAATAGAAGGATTGATATTCCTTGCAGACAGCTGGTCATTTGCATTCTTTTTAGAGAGTCGTTGTGTCCTTAAGGTCATCTGAGTGGTGCAAATGGGTATGGAGCCTTCTTGGGACTGATGAAAGGAGCTGTGTTGTTGACTGGAGATTGACGATGTTCTATTTCCCTCCCCCTCTGTTGAGTGAGGGCCGTTCAATTTGGACCTAGATGGCCTCTTTGACCCCTCTTTCAAACCAGTCTGTTCAAAATGTGGACCTTGCTGTCTTCAAAAGAGTGGCCTGTGTCTTCTCAATGCAGAATCTAGTCCCGATGGGTTGGTTTTGTTTTTGAAGGCATTTTGCTTCTTACCCAAGAAGCTTTTTCAGTTCTGAGAGAAGCTGAAGAACAAGGGTCTTCAAACTTGGCAAGTTTAAGACTTGTGGACTTCAAACTCCCAGAATTCCTGAATTAACATGACTGGAGGAGAAATTCTGGGAGTTGAAATCCACAAGTCTTAAAGCTGTCAAGTTGGAGACCCCCTGCTGAAGAAGCTTCTGAGAGAAGCTGAGGAAGCTTCTTGGATGAGAAGTGAAACCTCTTCAAAGAGAAACCCGAAAAGTCCAGTTGCCTCTTGCAAAAATCACCTTTGGGACGTGGAACGCTAGGTTCTTCATTTCCAGATGGTTGAACCAAGGGATGTTTTGCCACCAAAAGCTAGAGTGCCTCCTCCTTTCTCAAGCCCCCTCCTCATCCGTACCTTAAGTTTCCTTCTTGGTTGTAATCGGGTGGTTGTGGCCTCTCGCCCAGTCCGGATGGCATTGGAGAAGGCACGGGGAGAGGGTGGGTTTGAGTAAAAACCACAGGGTTGTTGTAGACGGGTAGGGAAATGCTCATCTGAATGGGCATGCACACCGGTTTGATCTGGCTTCCTCTCACAACGTGTTTTCGCTGTTGTGGTTGCCCCTGAAATCGAAACACAAAGGCTTGAACAGGAATCATGCAGGATGCCGGGGTGGTGGTGGAATTGATTCAGAAGCCACAGATAGTCCTCTGGCTTATGGCCAGTATCTCTGTCGCTAAGTAGGGCAGTTGTTAAAGTGAACCACCAACGTAATTTTTCCTTTTCTAATTCGTGTGTGAGCAAGTTCTCTCTCATCGATGGAAAGTGATTGGAACGCTGTCTTGTCTGGGTTTTGAGAAATTTCTGGCCTTTGATTGGAATCACGATTTGATTGGACTGTCCTCGTGGGTTTATCTAGGGGAAATCACTCCCGTGATTGGCTTGACTGGAGTTGGGTGGGAAAACCACAGAGGACCAAACGGATCGATCGAAGAGAATGTTTGTAGCTCAGGGTTAAACTCTGGGGGCCCTTGGTGCTCTCTGAGCTTGAATGTTTTCTTGGAGACGTTTAATTATCCAACTAGGTAAAATAATCAGTGCTAGAAGAAAGGAGGAGGAGGAAGAGGAGGACTATGGGGTCCTTGGGGCTCTCTGAGCTTGGTGGGTTTTTTTTGGAGATGTTTCATTACCCAACTGGGTAACATCGTCAGTGCTGGAAGGGAGTGCAATTTGCTCTCTGCTTATACTCCCACCAACAGTCCCACCAATGCTGACAGGCAAGCCAACTAGTATATAAAATCAGAGCAAACTTTACTCCCTTCTAGCCACTGATGATGTTATCTAGTTGGGTAGTGAAATGTCTGTCAAGAAACCACTAAGCTCAGAGAGCACCAAAGACCCCACAATCCTCCTCCTCCTCTCCACAAACTCCTCTCCACAAACCCCTCCATGCATGGATGATGTTACCTAGTCGGGTCATGAAATGTCTGCCAGAAAACCACCAAGCTCAAAGAGCACCAAGGACCCCACTACACCAATCGTGATAATGTAAAACAAAAACAAAAACAGGGAATTACCTGGGTTGATGTGACACAAGGTTCCCTGAGGAAGGATGGCTGGGAGGGCAAGGGAGCGCCGCCAAACTGCTTGGATCCCATGATGCTCTGCTGCTGTTGGGACTTCTTGGGTGCAGCTGGCCTGGTCCCTAAGGTTGCTCCCGTTGGTTGCCGCCTTGGGCTCGGTTGGGACTGCACGGTGCTGAAGACCACAGGCATGGACTGTTGCATGAACATCTGTTGGACAAGAGAGGACCGTCAAAGGGGAGATGTGGACACCAGGAAGCCTCAAAAGCAGAGGGGGACATTTTTATGAGAACCTCACGATGGCAACTGGAGCTCAGTTAACCTATCAACCATCATTGTCATGCCCCTGTCCAAGTCTGAATCTGAGGAGGAAGATGAACAGCTGACAGGGACCGGGAGTGTGGCTCCATTGGCTGTGGAGGAAACTGGGGAAGGGCCAAGTCCAGCTGGGCAGAGCAGGGAAGAGGTAGAACAAGGGAGAGGGAGTTCAGTGGAAGACCCAGGCCCAACCCCTCTTCATCCTAGGGCATGCAGGGAGGAAGGGAGAAGAGACCAATGTGGGTGGTGTGGCTTAGGAGGGAGGAAAGGGCCCCAATTCCCTTCACAAGGCACACCTGGGGAGGGAGTTTAAAGGAAAGGCAGTTGGGAGAGGCATTTGTTGGGAACAAATGTTGAATTTATCTTGTGTTGGCTGCTGTTATGAGTTCTTGGCATCCTCCCAACTGGTTTGATTTACTGCCTTGTTACTTCCTTTGTGGAACTCCTTATCTTGCCCTGCCAGATTTACTACCTTATTTTGCCTTGTTGGGTTTATTATGTAAAGTTTCTGTTTACAACATTTGGACTGGAATATCTGCAGCCAAAGGCTGTTGCAGGTTCGTGGGAGAGTTTTTCTCCAGACCAGAAGGTAACCGGGTCATTGAGGGCAAACTTGGAGCTAATAAAGGGTCCTCTACTTATTCTCTGGCTGTGGTTGCCACACCTCGGATCATCACAGTCATGCTTTCCAGTCTTCTACAAAAGACAAATGATGAGGACAAGTGAAGGCAAGCACACCTTGTGCTACACAAAACCAACTTGCAGAGAGTGTCCCTAGGAAGAAAGGCATGAAGAAGCCACAGGTTGGGAGAGACGGGCACAAGGAATATCGGTTTTGGTGTTGGTAGATTTTTGGGTGGATTTGTGTGAAAGAGATCAAATTCTGGTTGGAACATCAAGACAAAGGACGTTTTTGTTCCTCAACTTTCTGGTCCTGGAAACACCTCAAAACGTTGCCTTTAAGAGAAAGGAGGTTGCTTGAGAATTGAAAGAAGGATATAAACACAAAAGGTTTCCGTGCATTTGGGGCAAGGAAATAATTGAAAAATCGGGCAATTCAGAATTTCCATCACTGCATGGAACTATGGCAAGAATATCCACTAGAGGTCAGCCAGCCCTTTGCCAATTATAAATTATAAACACTCCAAAATTAAAACCGAATCTTTACAAGATATGGTGTTAGATTATTTGCTGGAAAACCTGTGCACTGTTTTTTTTAATGGCCAGAAATTTTACATAGAAAACAGCCTTGTCATTTTATAAGAATTGTTTTTGCTAAGCGAGGTACAGGAATAATCTGAAGTTATGAAGCATAGACACGGGGAAAGTTGGCCAAGATTTTTGTCAGAAGCTGCCACAATGGGTGATACATTTCTGGGATTTCCTATGGAGAGTTTACTCAGGCCTCTCTGAAGATGCTGAACATGGAATCTTGAACCTTCTGGGTGGGAAGATAATTACCACTCCGTTGAAAGAGCCTTGGTGGCTCAGGCTGTTAAATGCCTGCTCTTAAGATCCAGCTGTCTACAATTACTGTAGGCTCGAATCCCACCAGGCTCAAGGTTGACTCAGCCTTCCATCCTCTCGGGGTAGGTAAATTGAGGACCCAAGATTGTTGGGGGCAATAAGCTAACTTTGTAAAAAGCCGCTTAGTAATAAGCAGGCATATACAATGGAATGAAGGCTATTGCTGAGTGCAGGATGTCAAAATAAGCAGCCTGAGTCTCGGGCGAAACATGCATCAACTAATCAAGGAATCTGCACGCGCTTCTGGGTCGTCCACCGAGAAGGAGAGGAGAAGGAAGGTGGTGGAAAAAGGAAGGGAGGAGAGGAAGGAGAAAGAGGTTGAGGATGGTAATGAGAAGGTCCAAGGACAGTCAGTCTCCTGCTAAAGCAACCTGACCAAGATACCTGCAAATTGGAGTCTTGCACGAGCTGCAGCTGCTCCTTGATTACGTGCAGCTCCTCTTGCTGGGTCTTGATGTCGGCTTGCAGGATGCGTGTCCGCTCCTCCAGCTGCTCCTTGAGCTGGTGCATCATCCCCATTTGCGTTGGGAAATGGTAGCCTGGCTGCAAAAAGACAAGACCAAGTTGAGCCACGTTTCGGGGGGAAAACAACTGCCATCAACTCTGCATTCCTTGGCTACAAAGCATATCGTGGACAACATACCATCAATGTTTGTTGCGCAGGGACCGCCGGCTGCGTCATGTGGTGCGGTACAAGATGGTCGGAGGGAGTTATGATGCCCTGTGAAGAAGAAAACAGGGAAGGGGCAAAAAAGACATCACAATCCATCCCACTGCAGGAATGAATTGGCCCATTGCCTTCCGTTTAATTCATGTTTCATACATATCTTCATCGGTCAAGACCATCTCCAAGTAGGGACCATACTTGGGTCTTTGCTACTCAAGACATTTTTTTTTTTTAAATTAAGTGGTGAAGTTGTTGTCAACTCAAAAATATTTCTCTGGTCTTTTAGAGTTGCCAGCAGAAAAGGAGTGGGGGAAGTAGTACATTCCTTAAATGCTTCATAGATAATTGCTAGGTGGCTGAAGCTTCTGGCGTGCAAGATTATTACGGGAGAGCATGATTGATGACTCTTGGCTATGGATTTGTCCCATTGGAGAATATACATCCAGGGGGCGGTGGGAAGACCAGGATCAAGGGTGAAATGAATGATGTGTCTCAGAGTTGGCTGCACCCAGGTAGTGCCAGCATGTTCACTCCTAATAAATCTTTTTTTTTAACATTCTGAGAGATACGGCTAGAGACTCATGATTTGAATGGGGGTGGACGCCACAGCCCTGACAGTTGTGCTGTTTCAGAAGGTAAGCAGACAATGCCTTTATGTAGCTATAAATCCATCTCTTCATTAAGGAAGATGCATGCTAGAGGAGAAAGCACTAACCCCAACCAGCAATCTCTCTGGGATATTAATTTTGCGTAGGTCGACAATTTTCAGCTCAGTCATCTCAAGCATCACGAGACCCAAAACTATCCCTTGCCAACATACAACAAAACCCTCCATTCAAGAGTTGAAGACTAACCTGACAGAGAAACCCAAAGGGGCTTTTTCAAGAGGCAGCTGGACATTCTGGGTTTTCTGAGAGAAGCAGAAGAAACTTCTGAGAGAAGCTAAGGAAGCTTCTTGGATGAGAAGCGAAATGTCTTCAAAGAAAAAAACCCATAAAGACCAGTTGCCTCTAGACAAAGCATGGGGCAACCATGAACTGGATGATCGACCATCTCCATAGAGGTGTTCTTTGAAGTTGCTTCATGTAGAATCTTCTCTTCCTTATAGATGCCGTGCGCAGAAAAACATTTTCCTGGCCTGCCAGTAGCTATTAACAGATCAATAGAATTGGAAGGGACCTTGTAAGTCATCTAGTCCAACCCCCCACCCAAGTGAGAGACCCTACATCATTTCTGACAAATGGCAATGCAATCTTTTCTTGAAAGCTTCCAGTGAAGAAGCTCCCACAGCTTCTGAAGGCAACTTCTGTGCTATTGGTTGATGGTTCTCACTGTCATGAAATTCCTTCTGGTTTCCAGGTTGAATCTCTCCTTGTTCAGTTTCCATCCATTATTCCTTGTCTGGCCTTGGAAAATAGCTTGACCCCCCTCCTCCTCTCTGTGGCAGCCCCTCAAATATTGGAAGACTGCTATCCTGCCTCCCCTGGTCCTTCTCTTCCCTAGACTAGTCAGGCCCAGTTCCTGTAACCTTTCTTCGTATGTTTGATCCTCCAGTCCCCTAATCATCCTGGTTGCTCTTCTCTGCACTCTTTTTAGTGTCTCCACATCTTTTTTTACAGTATGGTGACCAAAACTGGATGCAGTACTCTAGGTATGGTCTTACTAAGGCTTTATAGAGTGGTATTAGTACCTCCCTTGATCTTGAGTAATGCAGTTTAGGATCGCATTGGCCTTTTTGGCTGCCACTGCACACTACTGACTCATATTTAATTGGTTGTCCACTAAGATTCCAAGATCCCTCTCACAGTTCCTGCTATATAGATATACCATAGATATTTGCTCTTTCCAAAGAGACTAGGTCACTTTCACCAGTCATCCGACAACGAGTCGTCATTTGTTCTGCAGTTAATGACCTTCTGGGAAGATAACCCAGTAGTTGTTTCACTAAGAGTTCAAAGCATCTGACTTTCTGGCTCATCTGAAGAAGATGTTCTTTCCCCTAGTGGGGTGAATCACCAGAGCAATTTCTCAGGAAGGATGCCAGGCCTTACCTGGGTGTTGCCGCCGGACGCAAGCCGTAAGGAGACCTTGTCTGGTTGCCCCAGTGATAAGGATTGCCGCGTCGGAGTGCTGGCATCGGTGTGCCGCATGGACGACGTAGCTGTAGAAAACGAATTTGGGAAGAGGTGAAGGAAGAGAAAGGGAAAATTTTGCTGGTGATTGACCAAATAAATATTATTGACTGATGCAGTAAAGTTACAGAATAACATAGTTAAAAGGGACCTTGGAGGTCTTCTAGTCCAAACCCCTGCTGAGGCAGGAAACCCTACACCACTTCAGACAAATGGTTGTCCAGTCTCTTCTTTAAAACTTCCAGTGTTGGAGCATTCACAACTTCTGGAGGCAAGTTGTTCCACTGATTTGTTGTTCTTACTTTCAGGAAATTTCTCCTTAGTTCTAAGTTGCTTCTCTCCTTGATGAGTTCCCACCCATGGCTTCTTGTCCTGCCCTCAGGTGTTTTGGAGAATAGCTTGGCTCCCTCTTCTTTGGGGCAGCCCCTGAGATACTGGAACACTGCTATCATGCCTCCCCTAGTCCTTCTTTTCATAAGACTAGACAAACCTAATTTCTGTAAACATTCTTCATGGTTTTTTTAAGCCTCCAGCTCCTTAATCATCCTTGTTGCTCTTTTCTGCACTCTTTCCAGAATCTCAACATCTTTTTTATATTGTGACGATCCAAACTAGATGCAAGATTCCATGTGTGGCCTTATCAAGGCTATAAAGTGGGATTAACCCATTTCCAGCAACCGTTCTTCATATATTCTAGCCTCCAGTCCCATCTTGGTTGCTCTTCTCTGCACTCTTTCCAGAATCTCAACATCTTTTTTGACATTGTGGTGACCAAAGTTTTGGTCACCACACTATTAAAAAGATGTAGGGGGTTAGAAAGAGTGCAGAGAAGAGCAACCGAGGTGATTAGGGGACTGGAGGCTAAATCATATGAAGAATGGAGCATTAAATTAAATTAAACGGGTTGCGTCTCCGATGTGACCCCCTTACATGCAGAGTCGGAGAGCGCTGTGTGCGAAGATCGGCGGGAGCTGTGAGAAGACACGGATACCCCTTCACGACTGACTTCTTGGTTAGCGGGCACGCAGTGTTGGGCGTTGATATAATCCCTTTGACTCTGGAAAGGAAGAAAGTGGACGGTCATATCCTTAGGAAAAGAAACCCAACTTGAAGATTAAAAAGAAAAAATAAACACATCCACTGTAGAAAAGTATTTTACTTCCAGATGTCAACCCTGAAGTTGGCCTGGTCGAAGCCATCTTGGAGCTTCAGTGTTGCCCCACTGGAGCTGAGGGATTGGAAGGGAGGAGCAGAGATACCTGGGGGGTTTTGTAGTCAAAATAAAATACTTCCTCTTGGGAACCAAGGATGTTCTCACACCTGGTTGGAGGAAGGAGGAGTGATGTCAATAGACCAGAGGTGGGATTCAAAAATCCCAGCAACTGATTCGCTGCCCAGTTGCTGGGTGGGCGTGGCCATGGTGGGCGTGGGCTACCGGAACTTCTGGGAAGGCCGTTTTTTCCCTTCTCAAGGGTCCGGAGGCTTCCCTCAGGCCTCTAGGAGGGCGAAAACTGTCTCCCCCGGCCTCCAGAGGGCCTCCGGAAGCCTGAAACGGGACCATTTCTAGAGTTCCAGAACTTACCTTCCCAGGGCCTCCACACGGACCCTGCACTTATCTGCATCGAAAATTAGTCGTGTGGAGACTCCTGAGAGGGGAAGGGAGGGGTGGGCAGTTCAACTACCAGTTGTAAACCAGGTGTAAATTTAACATCCGGTTCGCCAAAACCGGTCCAAACCGGTCCAAACTGGTAGAATCCCACCCCTGCACCAGACCATTAGACAGAGGCTGGATTGGACCATGTGACTGATGGGTTTGGGGTTGAGAGCAAAACTTTTAATTAGGTGAAAACCGCAGGAATCTTCAGAGTCGGTTTTCACCAGATCTGTGCCAATAAAGCTGTTCTTTGAGGAATCTACTGGCCTTGGAGTTTTGCTTGATATGGATCTATTACTTGGACACCCTGACACCAGATAGTGACTTCCAGGATTCTGAGAATCCTATAGGAAGGGTTTTTTTTTTCCATTTTAAGTCATCTTGCGGACTTCCTGTTAATCAAATTTGACACTTTTTTAAAAAAAATGTTATTCTTTTACACTTTAAAAAAAACAAAATTGATCATGACATTAACAGCACTGTAGCAACATTATTATACATATCCATCTCTTGTAAATAGTTACCTTAATATACAATACTATGCTACATTTATCTATAGTTTTTTTATCTTAACTTTATTTCCTATTTTCCAGCCAAATATACCACATATCCCAAATTTAATGATACTCCAACTCTTTTTTATTTTTTAATTTTAGAGTCAATATCCATTTCAGTACAGTCCAAGATTTTTTGAATAACCAATTCCTCAGAAGGAATGTTTATGCTTCCAACATTGCATGTTATTCTTGCCACAGTTAATAAATGTAATAAAATATATGGAATCTTTTTCTTGTATTTCTTTTTAAATATTCCTAACATGAATAGCTCAGGTTTAAATTCCATTTCTTCTTCTACTATTTCTTGTAACCAATGCCTAATTTTAGTCCAGTAATGCTCCATAGACAACTGGACCATTCATTCTTCTAGATCCCTTCTGTGTGGTTCTTTATGATGATGGCCAGTAGCATTCAGACAGTGTCTCTTTATTGAATTGTTGACCAAGTCAACAAACCATGACCATTACTGAAAACCTTCTCACAATTCCAGTCTACGTTTGTTCAATTCTGGCACTGAAAAAAGTCACCAAAGCACTGTTGGCAGCAATCTAAAACTGACATCAGTATCCAGAATCGTAACCGACTTGCATTGAGTGCCCTTCAAGCCTCACAAATATTTAAATAACCTAAACAAACAAACTTTCTAGAACTCAATGGCCAGGAACTGGAAAATCGAATTGCCAATAGATAGATGATAGATTTGGGCATCTCCTTTCATTTTCTCCCCATAACAACTACTGCAATGAGATAGTCCAACAATTTAACCACTTCAGCACATTGGCTCTTAGAAGGCAGGAAAAAGCCCTTTGGGGGCCCTTAGCTTTCTTCCATCACATCAGAGCTTTGTGGATAACAGTCAGACAGACAGACAGACAGACAGAAGATAGAAAATAGACAAGATAGAAGATAGAAAATAGATACAGAAGATAGAAAATAGATAGAAGATGATAGAATCAAGATAGATAAGAAAATAGATCAATCGACATAGATAGATGAGGATCAGAAGATAGAGAGAGGGAGAGAGACAGAGACAGAGAGAGAGAGGAAGAGAGAGAGAGAGAGGCCTGTGTTCCAGAAAACTCTTCACTCATGTGATGGCAGGCCACTTGGATTTCATGCCCAAGGTTTAGAGATCAATTAAAGAAAGCTCCTTCTGAGTGACGTTGGCCTCTTGTTATTGAAACCCTGGCATTGACTAAGTTGACCCAATTAAATTCAGCCGGCACAATGAGGCCAAATTGATTATTTTAAAAGGCGATGGAAAATGCGATTAGGGAGACGATCTGCCAAAGCTCAGGATCCTAACCCTGTTTTCAGAGAGGGAGGGGGAAAAAAGACCTTTATTTTCCATCTTTGCATCGTGGGCAGTTGGTGAATCAGCACGAAGGCTATGCACACGGGCTGTGCTAGGCATTACTCAGCAATAGGAAAATTGCTTAGTAGATAATAGGAGTTCAACAGCTCAGCACATCTGGAAAGGTGACAAGCTGCAGAAATCTGAAGGTGTTGGCTTGACTCCTAGAAGTCCAATAAAGGAGAATTGCTTGTAGCTCAGGGGTCCTTGGTGCTCTCTGAGCTTGGTTGTTTCCTTGCTGGCATTTCACTACCCAACTAGGTTGCATGATCAGTGCTAGAAGAGAGTGGGATTTGTGGGGGAGGAGGAGGAGAACTATGGGGTTAACCCTTGATGAGCTCGGTTGTTTTCTTGCAGACGTTTCATTAAACAAGGTAACTGATGATGTAACACTGATGATGTTACCTAGTTTTATTTTTATTTTTTATTTATTTATACTGGGATTTCTATGCCGCCCTATCTCCTGAAGGACTCAGGGTGGTTCACAACAGTAAAAAAACAACAATACAAAAATTAAAAGCAAATTAAATTAATACATCCCAGTATGACGAATTAAAACTAACCCACTACCAGTAAAAGCCCCCTCCCCTCCATCAGTCCAGGTCAGCCAGGTGGAAAAGCCATGTTTGCAGGCCACGCTGGAAGGATTATTTATTTATTTATTTATTTATTTATTTATTTATTTATTTTATTGGACTTATAGGCTGCCCTCTCTCCCGAGGGACTCAGGGTGGCTTACAATAAAAACAAGAATACAAATATTAAAATAGAATTAAACTAAACTAAGCCCAATAAAATTTAAAACCTGATTAAAACTAAAAATCGATTTAAAAAAAACCCCCACCCCCACCCCATTCAGTCCAGGCTGGCCTGTTGAAACCACCAAGTCTTTGGAGTGTGAAAGGAACGGAGGTCAGGGGCCAACCGGAGCTCCAGGGGTAACTGATTCCACAGGGTGGGCACTCCCACAGAGAAGGCCCTACTCCTGGGGGTCGCCAGCCGACACTGTCTGGCCGACGGCACCCCAAGGAGGCCCTGTCTGTGGGAGCGCACGGGACGTTGGGAAGTCAAAGCTGGCAGCAGAGGTTCCCGTAAATACCCTGGTCCTAAGCCATATAGGGCTTTATAGGTGAGCACCAGTTTGGGTAATAAAGCATCTTCAACACAACAACCAAGTTCAGGGAGCACCAAGGATCCCCCCTAGAACTTCATATCCAAAGGATGCTAAAAATAAGATTAAATAATAATAATAATAATAATAATAATAATAATAATAAATAGTAATAGCAGTAGTAGTAGTCCTAAACGCTTGGGAAGTGTTTGGCTAGTGATTTGTGATATGAAACCCAGCATAGTTATCTCGTTTGCTGTGTACACTGTCATTTTTGTGTATAATAATAATAACAATACTTCATTTCCTGCATCTTTCCTAATGGTAATCACACATCTGGAACAGCATTTCTCAACCATGGCACCTTTAAGATAGCTGGACTTCAACTCCCAGAATCCCTCGCTGTGTTGGCTGAAGAATTCTACCTATCTTAAAAATTGCCAAGGTTGGGAAACGCCAATCCGGAGGCCTATTCTAAATATGGGGCAGGCCTTTGCTCATCCAATATAAAGCCAGTTTTTTTCCAGCCGGACGCTTGCAATTCCCGTTGATCATGTTTTTGACTGGGGATGAGCGGTATTGTAATATCTGAAAGGTGAGGCAACTAGATCTGGCAGGATCAGTCCAGAACATCTACCCATTCGACGTCCTCAGAAAAAAGAAGTTGGCAGAAGAAAGCTTTATAGGACAAAAAAAAAAATGTGCATTTCCGAAACGTTGATATATTTGAAGGTTGAAACCAACGCAAAGAAACTCGAAAGAAAATGTCACATTCCCTTCTTCTTCTCCCAAAACATCCATTTCCCGTTCCCGCAAATCCTTTGAACAGCCAAAAGCCTCTTACTGGATTTTCTCGGAATATATAATACCTTTAAGGATGAAGAGGCCAATTCAATGGAAGATTCCTCAAGGCCAACGTCCCTTCTCCTCTCCGCACGAACCTCAGCATAGCTTTAAAAAAAGTGGGGAACGATGAAAGAGTTACCCAGGCAGAATAAATGCATCCCTTTCTTTTTCTCTCTCCCTTTCTTTCTCTCTCTCTTTCTCTTTTTCTCTCTCCCTTTCTCTTTCTTTCTTTCTTTCTTTCTTTCTTTCTTTCTTTCTTTCTTTTTCTTCTCTTTCTTTCTCCCTCTCTCTCTTCTCCTCTGGTTAGTAGAAATAAACTTTGTAACATCTGGTCTCTGACTTGACTGTACACACCATATTTTAGATCAGTGTTTCTCAACCTTGGCCACTAAGATATGTGGCCTTCAGCTCCCATTATTCCCCAGCTAACATGTTTCACTCAACAACCACATGCCTTAATGTGGATTTCTCCAGTCTCTATTTCCGTCGGTAAACCGAGGAGTATCTGAATACTGCTTTCAGATGTCTGTTGCCTCTGACAGAAAAATATAAGGCTGTGTTCCCTCCTCCACAGCCCAATTTATATACCTGCACACTCCAGCAAACTATGATACACGTTGGGGGTACGGGCTTGGTAGGGGCAGACACACAGTTTGGGTGCTTACCTAACAACCGTGTGGCTGCACACAATGAACTCGGGTTTGGAGTTCCACTGGTGGTAGGTGATGTAATAATGGGTCTGTAACCATATCCACTGCTGGCCTTTGGTCAAGAATCTGTAGTAGCAGGACTTGCCTTTGCCAAACTGCATCACTGTGTATTAACAACAACAACAACAACAATAAAAGCCTCTGTTAAACCCTGCCTGGCACACACTGGTTTGTGTTCTTCTTCTTGGCACTGTCGTGTTCCGTGGATGTCCCTCCAAGGGTTATTAGAGACACGCCACTGGGAACAGCCACTCCAGGAAGAGATAATTAAGGGAGCAGTTAAATCATTGTGTAATTGGAGAGGAAGATGGGATAAGGAGAATTAAATATATATTAATATTGGCAGAGAGTTAGATACCTCTTAATCCTGTTAGTGAGACTGTCTGGCACGCTTTGTGCTAACAGAATAACACACTAACAGAATTGGAAGGGACTTTGAAGGTCTTCTAGTCCAACCCCCTGTTCAAGTAGGAGAACCTATAGCATTTCAGACAAATAGCAATAGCACTTAGACTTATATATCGCTTTATAGTGCTTTACAGCCCTCTCTAAGCGGTTTACAGAGTCTTACTCTTACCCCCAACAATCGGGGTCCTCATTTTACCCATCTCGGAAGGATGGAAGGCTGAGTCAACCTTGAGCCTGGTGGGATTTGAACTGCCAAACTTGAACTGCGGGCTACAGAAGTAGCTTGCAGTACTGCACTCTAACCACTGCACCACAAAGACTCCCGTTGTCCAATCTCTTCTTAATGGAGCACCCACAACTTCTGAAGGCAAGGCCTTCCACTGGATAATTCTTCTCACTATCAGGGAATTCCTCCTCAGTTCTAGCTTGCTTCTCTCCTGGATTAGTTCCCATCCATTGCTTCTGGTCCTGCCTTCAGGTGCTTTGATATATAGGCCGAGCCCCTTTCTTCTTGGGGGTAGCCCCTCAAATATTGGAGCACTGCTACCATGTCAATCATGTAGATTATACAAACCAGATACTGTCCAGAGTGAGGTTTAGTTCACAGCAAAGAGCTGTAAGTTCTGATTCATCTACCTTAGAAGAGAAGTCTTCTACATTAGCATGTAGATTGATGATTACATCTAGGCTATGACTTCATGAGCAAGGAAGTCCAAGTCAAAGGGAATCCTGGCTTATTCTAGGGTTCCTTAATTCTTCCCACTTGCTCGGGGTGGACAATGGCAATTAAAAAAAAACGAATTGGCTAGGCAAATTATTATCTACTCACCTGTGAGAAGACTCTAGTTTGTGCCACAAAATCATGGTTAAGGTAAACCCTCCCTTCTTGTTATGGCCCAGGTGACTCTTGGGAACAAGGAACGAAGAGACTTACGGTGTTCATGGCACCTAGCAAGAAGTTCTAAATCATCCGCATGGTAGTAGTCATAACCAGATGTCCCAAGAACCTCAAAGGGCAAGTAGCCAATTATAGGTGGAGCTCTAGGAGAATAGAAAAGGGAGGGGAAAAGCTATGGTTATGAAAGGTTAGGGCTTTGGGGTTTAGAGAATGTATTCTTTAACAGGTAGGCAAAACTATCCCCCAATGAACGTGTTATTTTCCATTTCCACGAAGAACGCTGGAGGCAGTTGAGATGCTTGGTCTGAAGAAGTCAATAATGGGAGGACCTATCAGTCTTCAGGTATATAAAAAAGGTGCTCTGAAGATCCCAAATGGCTATCCAATCTCTTCTTGAAAGCCTCCAGTGATGCAGCGCCCATGATTTCTGGTGGCAAGCTCTTCCACTGGTTAATTATCCTCCCTGTTAGGAAGTTTCTCCTTAATTCCAGATTGCTTCTCTCTCTGATTAGTTTCCATCCATTGTTTCTTCTCCTGCCCGTCGGTGCTTTGGAGAATAAGTTGACCCCACTCTTCTTTGGGGCCTCCCCTCAAATACTGGAATACTGCTGTCGGGTCACCCCTAATTCTTCTTTTCTTTAGACTACTAGCCAAGCCCAAATCCTGCACTTGTTCATCGTATGGCTTAGTCTCCAGGCCTCTGATCATCTTAGCTGCCCTTCTCTGAACTTTGAACTCCGAACTGGCTGCCGTGAGATTGAGATGGGCGGCATATAAATTTAATAAATAAATCAGATCGGATGGGGTTTTCTTCTCACACTCCTCGGCTCCCACACAAGCCGTTCCCTCAAAAGATGCCACACGCACCTTGTGTGAAGGCTGAGATGCTTATCAAGGGAAGGTTTATTATTGGCGGGAAATTGCCTTCCAACAGTGGCAAACACTGGGGACAAACAACCACAATAAACATTGCATAATTGCCCTCATTACACCTAAGAACGGGCCAGTGTATCTGCATAGTAAATAGAAAGACATCTGCTTCCTGGTAATACAGATATATATATATTGAGTCAAGAAATTAACGCAGGCCCCGGAGGTAGAACTAAATGAGAGGGAGGGAGGAGGAGGAGGAGGAGGAGGAGAGAGAAAGAGAGAGAGAGAGAGGAGAGAGGAAGGGAGAGAGAGAGAGATTGGCAATGGTTT
>CM019162.1:20642019-20667168 GCA_009733165.1 Naja naja
CAAATGATCCATCTGACAAACCCAAAACTGTGTAATTTATTTTTTCCTAACCACATTCCTATACCATATGCTATTCTAATTAGCAATTTTAGTTTGCTTTATTTCCTATGGGCAAAGTACGCTTCACCATGAAGATAGCGGAATTATCCATTCCCCCTCCAAACGATTCCACCATTTCTCCCTTCTTCCATAAAACTTTAAACCTGCAGGACAATCCTTTCTCTATCAAAAAGTCCTTGAGATGCTATAGTCCTATCACCACGTTTCGAAAAGCCATTCCGTAAAATAAACAAAATTAGAAAAAAATTATTTAAAAAAATAATAAACACTAGATTAGAAAAAACCAAGGGGTGAAAAAAATTCTCCAGGGACTTGCTTAGAACATGCTCATATTTCCCCTTGAAGGAAGCTTTTTATCATTTTGACATTTTATAAATGTCTTTACTCGAAAAAAAAAAGCCATCTCTAATGAACATCCCAAAGGTGCTTTTACAAGAGGCAACTAGACTTTCTGGTTTTCCTTTGAAGACGTTTTGCTTCTTATCCAAGAAGCTTCTTTGGCTCTGGCTGGACGGTGGGGAATGGAAGGATAGATACTCTTTGCAGACAGCTGGTCATTTGCATCCTTTTAGAGAGTCATTGAGGCCACTTGGAGGTTTATTGGTTTCCTCAGGGTCACCTGACTGTGCAAATAGCTGTGAAGCCTTCTTGGAACTGCTGAAAGGACTGGGTTGTAGACTAGAGATAGACGATGTCCTATCCCGCCTCCTTAGTTGAGAGAGGGCTGTTCCATTTGGACATAGATGGCTCAACGACCCTTTAAAAGGACACAAATGACCAGCTGTCCGCAAAGAGTATAAATCCTTCCATTCCTCACCATCCCGTCAGAGCTGAAGAAGCTTCTTAGATGAGAAGCAAAACGCCTTCAAAAAGAAAAACAAGAAAGTCCAGTTGCCTCTTGAAAAAGCACTGTTGGGACAATCACAACCTGCATGACTTGAGAATCTCTACAGACTTTTAGCTGCACAATTTGGGATGAACATCCTTGGAATGGTGTGGGAGTAGGAATGGATTTCCAGAGTGGGAAAAATTGGAGACTACAGGAACCATAAGCACCACTCAGGTGATCCTGAGGACACAGATAAACCTCCAAGTGGCCTCAATGGCCCTCTAAAAGGATGCAAATGACCAGCTGTCTGCAAGGAATATAAATCCTTCCATTCCCCCACCATCCTGTCAGAGCTGAAGAAGATTCTTGGATGAGAAGTGAAACATCTTCAAAGAAAAACCAGGAAGTCCTGTTTCCCCTTGAAAAAGCACGTTTGGGACAACCAGGGCCTGGAGGATTGAGAACCTCCGTAGATGTCCCTCATGAAGTTATCCCCTGATGGTTCTGAATGCAGAATTCCTCCAGAGCTCTCCTCACGGCTCGTTCTGCAGGCTCCTCTCCAAGGCCCCTGGATTGTTATCTGGTTATGGTTACCCTCTACTTAGCGAAGAGACAAGCGCACCTTCAAGAACTGTGGAGTAATGAGACGGACCGTTGCGACTAGACAGACCTGGGTGTCACTGACTGATCGGAACGCACGTGCCACGGGGGACTCGAAGCCGTTGAAGGACGACACAGGCACTAGAAGCGAAGACAGAACCGCCCCCCAAAAAAACCAACGTCAATTAATCGGAATGGAGGCTGGAAAGGACCTCAGAGGTATTCTAGTCTAGCGGTCGCCAAACAGTGGGCTGGGGACCACTGGTGCTCCATGAAAAAAATTTGGTGGTCCGCAGAGAAATGTCACCCCCAAAGCAATAAATCTGTACTGTGTGGGAACACTAGACTGCACCGTCCACATAGCCCGCAGGAACACAAGGCTTGTGTCACTTGCATTGCGTACAACACGAGGCAGTGAGGGGAGGGGAGGAAAGACAGAGGGGGGGGAACTTGCCCCACTTGCCCCACATGCCTGGCCTGGCCACCAGGCTGCTTCTTTCCGCTTCTGTCTTCTTCTGCATTTGGCTGCACGCAAGGAAAGCAGCAAAAGTCTTTCTTTCTCTCCCCCAAACTCTGCCAGAAATGAGTCTTTGGGACCTTGCAAGGCATCCTGTTCCAAGAGGCTGCGCTGGCAAAGACTCATTTCTGGTGGAGTTTGGGAGAGAGAAAGAAAGACTTCTGCTGCTTCTGCTGCTTTCCTTGCATGAAGCCAAAAGTCTCTCTCTCTCTCTCTCTCTCTCTCTACCCCTGAGAATGGAGCTGTGGATTGTATCCTGCAATCCCAAATAAAGAATGATCGATCGTTAGGAAAACGGGGTGGGGAATTTTCCTGCAGACTTTTTGGGGAGATCTTCCCAGGGTCTCTGATCTGCGGGATTTAAAATTATGAGTTTGGTGGTCCCTGAGGTCCAAAAGGCAGGAGACCCTACACCATTTGAGACAAGTGGCCATTCCTGTCTTTTCTTTTAAAAACCTCCAGGGAGGAAGGCATCTGCTTACCATGGGAAAACTGTTTGAAATCCACCACAAATTTGACATATTCGTAAGTAACGGGCTCGTTCGGATCCAAGTTTCCTCGGGCTAAGTGGCAGCAAAACTCGATCTGTTTTTCAGCTGAAAGAGACCGATGAAAGATGAGGTTTTTGCAGAATAAGACAAATCAAGGAATCGTCAAGTCAGAGGATACACCCACAAGGTCATCTAGTCCAACCCTACATTTGGAACTCATCCTGTATCTCAATCAGGAATTGAGACTAGACAGAATACAGAATGGTTGCTAGCAAAGATGGCTTGAAAAAAGATTCAGAATTAGGGTTAGGTTAAAATCTAGGGGCTCACAAAACAAAGTTTTTCTTATTTCTTTTTTTAAAATTTTATTTATACATTTTTCTTTGATATACAAGTGCTTAATAAACAGTGTATTCTCTGAGTCACTTTACTTATAAATAATAATAATAATAATAATTTATAATATAATATAATATATATTATTATTATTATTTATTATTATTATTATTTGACACAAAAAATGACAGTTTACACAGCAAACGAGATAACTATGCTGGGTTTCATATCAATCACTAGTTGAACACTTCCCAAGCATTTAGGACTGTGATTATTATCATCATCATTATTATTATTATTACATAGTGATAATCTATCATCCTTTACTTGTACATAGTAGTGATCTTTCATCTTCTAATTTCTACCTCTATTGTCTAACTATTGACAAAACAAATCCCATGTTAAAAAGTATTCTGTATCTTCCTTATCTTTTATCTTCAGTGTCAACCTATCCATTTCTGCACATTCTCATATTTTTTAAATTATATTTTCATCTGTAGGAGTTTCTTCATTTTTTCCAGTACTGTGCAAATACAATTCTCGCTGCTGTCAAGACATGCAATATTAAATATATATTCCCTTTATTGTATTTTTCTGGCATTATGCCTAACAAGAATATTTATGGCTTTAAATCTATATTTAAATCTATTTCTTAAGCCCTTCGGTGCTATTGAACTGTTTCTAGAGCACGCTTTAGGAAAATTAAAATTTCTTTGCTGGAAATAGCAAAATGACTCACTTACTGTTTAGAAAATCGGAGGTTACTGAGTTGGTCACGAGCATTTGGGCCGAAAGTACCTTGTACACATCGTTCTGTTCACACTCAGGTAGGAAATTTAATATATTTTGGTCCACCAAATCTGACTGAGACAAAATAATTTTGTGGTGTTCAACAAGAGAGTTACAGTGACGGTGCAAAAGTGTAGTAAAACCAAGAGATGTTCAGATATTGTACGGTTAGAACTCACCGGTAAATGACCAAGGAGTGAAGAGACGCTATCGGATACATAAATAATAATCCCATCAGTGGTTAGTGCAATGAGAAACCCATCTAACGCCTAGAGGGAGGAGAGAGAGAAAAAAGGCATAATCTAGGAACAAACAGCATGCATCCTAACCTGTCGGCTATTTCCTTCCAAGTTAAATTTTTCAATGGAATTTATGAAACTTTGTTCAAGTTACTAGGCTGACAGGAGAGCTCAGCATTAAGTATTAAAATCAGTCTCTGACCAGTAAGCACGAGAAGAAGAAGCAGAGTTGAGGGATCCAGAAAAGGCAGCAAAAATTATTTGTTGGTATTATATTTTTAGCAACAGAGCACGAGAAAAGGGAGTGCGTTATTTGTGTTGTTTTTCTGGGCCACGAGACAAAAGAATTGGCTGACTTGATTTGAGGAAGGTACAGTAAGTTAACCCCATTTGTCTCAAGCAGAGAGAGGGAGGGAGGGAGAGGGGGTAGATGACAGAGAGAGAGGGAGGGATGGATGGATAGATAGATAGATAGATAGATAGATAGATAGATATAGATGATAGGTAGAGATAGATAGATAGACAGACAGACAGATAGATAAAAGATAGATGATAGAGAGAGAGAGAGATGGATGGATGGAGATAGATATGATAGATGATAGATAGAGATAGATAGATAGATAGATAGATAGATAGATAGATATGGATGGATATAGATAGATAGATAGATAGATAGATAGATAGATAGATAGATATAGATGATAGGTAGAGATAGATAGATAGACAGACAGACAGATAGATAAAAGATAGATGATAGATGATAGAGAGAGAGATGGATGGATGGAGATAGATATGATAGATGATAGATAGATAGATAGATAGATAGATAGATAGATAGATAGATAGATAGATAGATATGATGGATATAGATAGAAGATAGATAGATGATAGATAGATAGATAGATAGATAGGCAGGCAGGCAGGCAGGCAGGCAGGCAGGCAGATAGATGATGGATGGGTGGATGGATAGATGATAGATAGATAGATAGATAGATAGATAGATAGATAGATAGATAGATATAGATGATAGGTAGAGATAGATAGATAGACAGACAGATAGATAAAAGATAGATGATAGATGATAGAGAGAGAGAGAGAGATGGATGGAGATAGATATGATAGATAGATAGATAGATAGATAGATAGATAGATAGATAGGCAGGCAGGCAGGCAGGATAGATGATGGATGGGTGGATGGATAGATGATAGATAGATAGATAGATAGATAGATAGATAGATAGATAGAGAGATATAGACAGACAGATGATGGATGGATGATGGATGGATGGATAGATGATGATAGATAGATAGATAGATAGATAGATAGATAGATAGATAGATATAGACAGACAGATGATGGATGGATGGATGGATAGGAAAGAGAGAAAAAGAGAGAGATGATAGATACATAGATAGGTTACACCAGTTTTCCTTAAGAGTATTTGTACCCAACATATATTGTTGATCGCTTTGTCAAATATTTTGGAAAAATATGGGTAACAACATGTTATCATTTATGCCCCATCATGTTTCCTTGTCCTGTTGGTTGAAGGGCTCTTAATTTGATTGTAAGTAAAGCTCCCTTTTGCCTAGCAGTGCCAATCTCATCCCTACGAATCCCTTCCATGCTGAGCACAGCTCAGTAGATTTAGGGCAACAAGCAGCCTCCGAGAATTCTCCTCGCTCCATGCTCGGCAAACTCAGTAGATTTAGGGCAACAAGCAGCCTAGAATTCTTCCAAGGCCAAACGCTTTCAAAACCCAAGCCAGAAGTTGTACAGTTGTGTGTGTGGGGGGGAATCGGTCCTTCTCAATGACCTCAATTCTTTGAATAAATGGATGACTTCTTGAAATTTATTTATTTATTTATTTATTAATGGGACTTATATGCCGCCCCATCTCCGAAGACTCGGGGCGGCTTACAAATTTCTGGCTCTTTATGGGAAAAAAATAAGTCTTTGCTTAACCACTTGGAATTCAAAGAGGGTTTGGGGGAATTGATTTACAAGATTTACAAAATAACAGAATTGGAAGGGACCTTGTAGGTCATCTAGTCTAACCTCCAGCTCAAGATGTTGTTATCCAAGGTTTTCTCCAGCTCCGTTCTCGGGGAGAGAAAGAGAGACTTTTGGCTTCATGCAAGGAAAGCAGCAGAAGCAGCAGAAGTCTTTCCCCAAACTCCACCAGAAATGAGTCTTTGTGAGACTTGTTGCTCCGGCACAGCCTCTTGAAGCAGGAGGCCTTGCAGGGTCCCAAAGACTCGTTTCTGGCAGAGTTTGGGGGAGAGAAAGAAAGACTTTTGCTGCTTTCCTTGCGTGCAGCCAAAAGCAGAAGAAGAAAGAAGCGGAAAGAAGCAGCCCAGTGGCCAGGCCAGGCACGTGGGGCGAGTGGAGCAAGTTACCCCCCAGCCTTTCCCCCCTCCCTTCACTACCTTGTGTTGTGCGCAATGCAAATGATGCAAGCCTTGTGTTCCCATTGGCCATGTGGGTGGCGCAGCCTTGTGTTCCCATGTAACATTTCTCTGCGGGCCACCAACTGGTTGGTGACCACTGGACATGGCCACGCCCACTATGACCACACCCGCCCACCAACCAGGCAGAGAACCGGCTGCTAAAATTTTGAAGCCCACCCTTGCCTGTTACCAATCACTTCCCTGTCTTTGTGTTTGTGTAACGGCGTCTTACCTCCAACATCAACTGAGTGAACTCTTCGTTGCTAAGGAACGAGGGCTTCCAGTCCTGTCTAATCTCACAGGCTTCGGTCTGGGCTGAGATTTCTAAAAGAGAAAAGCAGTTGGATTAAGAAAAAAAAACCATGCGGAATTAAGGATGGAATATGAAAAAAAAAGTTATATTTTTTCTCCCCTCAGGATATGATCTTCCTCTAGGAAACCACCCTGATTTTATCTTACTGCTGTAACAGACAAAACAGAGAACAAAAACACGAATGTGACTAAGTTTAGTCAGAAGAGGCCTCAACAGATTTATAAAGTTATGTGCGGTGTAAAAGAAGAAATAAACTTAGAGTTTTCCCTCTTCACTCAGAGAAAAAGCTACAAAAATACCTAGAACTAAGGAGAAATTTCCTGACAGTGAGAACAATGAATCGGTGGAACAACTTGCCACCAGAAGTTGTGAATGCTCCAACATTGGAAGGTTTTAAGAAGAGATTGGACTGAAATGGCATGGCAGGGGGTTAGACTAGAAGACCTCCAAGGTCCCTTCCAACTCTGTTATTCTATTCTAAGGAGAGAAGCAACCCAGAGCTAAGGAGAAATTCCTTGACAGAATGATTAACAAGTGGAACGACTTGCCACCAGAAGTTGTGAATACTCCAACATTGGAAGCTGTAAAGAAGAGATTGGACAACCAGTTGTCTGAAACAGTAGAAGTTTTCCTGCCTAGGCAGGGGGTTGAGCTAGAAGACCTTCAAGGTCCCTTTCAATTCTGTTATTCTTCTTGGAAAACATGCACACTCTCAACCCCCAGAGTTAGAAGGTGTTTGCTTTTGTTTACTTGGGAAAAGCAAAGAAAGTAGGGGACATCCCTCACCTTTCCAAGCTCAGGATCCGCTCTTAAAAATATTTTTTTAAAAAAAAATGAAACAGACTGTACCACAGTAATAAGAAGAGCGGGGATCAACCTTGTGGTCCACGTACCTTTTTGCTTCTGTAAAAAATCGATAGTCCTCTGTAAGATGGTGGACTTGTCCATCTTGAGAGGGTGTCCATGTCCTTGAAGCATAGTGCACAGTTCCTTAATGAGGACATTGAACTGATCTCTTCTTTTCTTCTCTGATTTGTTGCGTGACGCCCTGGTCAAAGGAAGCACAAAGTTGCCTTTGAAAACTTAATTCCTCTTGCGCGGGCAAATCTACAAGGGCAAGGATGTCCTTCATGAGGTACGTTCAAAAGCGTTGGGATGAGGCAGGACAAACGGGTGGGTTTCAAAAAAAAAATTTTTCCCACAGGTTCGGAGAGCATGCTTCGCCAGGAGTGGTATTTGCCAGTTCTCCGAACCAGTCAAAATTTCCGCTACCAGTAGGCCAGAACCAGTCCGAACCGTCTGAATAACACCTCTGATGACAAATGCAACCAAGGTTCCACCTGGTTTTATGTACACCACAGATTGAAAGGAATAAAATATTGTACCTCTTTGCCCTGTCCTTCTCATCTTCATCCATCAGCTCGTTTACACGATACAGAGTTCTGCAAAGAAAATACGCAACAGTCAACTTTTCTGTTGGCATAACGAACACTACTTGGTGCTACAAAATGGCAAGGTTTGTCGCTTTTGTGAGTTACACAAAATATATATATATATATATATATATTAGCTGATAACCCGGTGTTGCCTGGGTATTTATTTATCCCAATCCTGTATTAGACAGGAAAATCCTGTAGTCGGGACTCACACTGTTGTACTGTCTGTGAAGCTCTAGATGTAGTAGCTCTATGTCTCTTATTCTTTAGTTGGGCCTCACACTAAAGTTCTAGATATAGTAGCTCTCTGGCGCAGCTTCACAAGTCAGAGGGAGCCCTCTTGTGGAGTACTGTGAAGCCATTACCATGGCAAGTCCACTTGGGGGTATCTAACCCCCCACAGTATTTGTTTCCAGAGGATACATCATCTGTGTACCAAGTTTGGTTGAAAGTGCTTGAGGCATTCCAGAGTACAGTAGAAGCCGTTTTAAGGCAGTACAGTAGAATCCATTTGAAGGCACAACAGGCTGCATCTTAGGAACACACACCCCTTGGGGGTATCTAACCCCCACAGTATTTGTTTCAGGGATACATCATCTGTGTACCAAGTTTGGTTGAAAGTGCTTGAGGCATTCCAGAGTACAGTAGAAGCTGTTTTAAGGCAGTACAGTAGAAGCCATTTGAAGGCACAACAGGCTGCATCTTAGGAACACACACCCTGAAGGGGTGTTGGGGGTATCTAACCCCCCACAGTATTTGTTTCCAGAGGATACATCATCTGTGTACCAAGTTTGGTTGAAAGTGCTTGAGGCATTCCAGAGTTATGCTGGGACATACACACACACACACATCTGTTTTTATAGAGAAAAAGAGAAGAGATGATATACAGATAAATAAATAAACATCATAAATGAATGGTTGGATACTGAGGTTCTATTTCTTCCCTGCTTCATTTAGGTGTGTCATTTGTGACACCCAAGAGTTACCGCCAAACAATTATATTTAAAAATTCTATAAAGTTGCATCAGTTATCCAGTTCTCTGCACAGCAGTGAGACTGTTTCCTCATGTTTCTAAAGGATGGTAAGGAATAAGAGTGAGAATCCTTCAACACTGGAGTTGGGTAGCCAATCACTTTAAATAAATAAGTAAACAATGGTAATATGCAAGATGATATAGCAAATGATTAACTTTTAAACCCAGAAAGTTTTATCTTTTAAAAAAGACCACAGGAGAAGAGAAAGCACAGAGAATGGCACAAATCTCCGATCCAACCTTAGATTTATTTAGAAGAGCACCAATAAAGGAAATATTTGTAGCTCAGGGTTGACTTGAGGGGTCCTGGTTGTCTTCTGAGCTTGCTTGCTTTCTTGCAGGTGTTTCATTACCCAACTAGGTAACATCATCAGTGTTAGAAGGTAGTAGAGTTTGCACAATGGAGAATGAGAAAAGGAGGAGGAGGAAGAAGAGGAGGAAGAGGAGGAGGAGGAGGAGAAGGAGACTGACTGTGGGGTCCTTGGTGCTCTCATTGAACTTGGTTGTTTTCTTGCAGACATTTCATTACACAAACTAGGTAACATCATCAGAGTTAGTAAGAAAGCGTTTGAAGAAAAGGAACAAGAAAGACAACCAAGCTCAAAGAGCACCAAGGGTCCTTCACTGGAACAGCATTTCTAATCTTGGGCAACTCCAGGTGGTTGGACTTCAACTTCCAGCCCTACAATTCTATGTTGTATTATAGCCACTCAATAAAAAAATACTTCCTCTAGAATTGTTTCCTTGGCCTGACCTACTTGGAGATGACCATGATGAAGCATACAGCCTCAGTTTCAAAAGGGATGGAACTAACTAGAGTGTCAACTCATAAAACATTCCTATGCCTGTTTTAGTAGTTGCCATTAAAAAGAGGGCGGGGGGAGAGGAAGGAAGTCTGGAACAGCAGCTGAAAGCAAAAGTACATTCCAACTCTTACCTTTAAAAGATTGTAGCTAAAATACCAGAGTTTTTGCCTGCAAATATATTTAATTGGAGAACATGAATGATGACACCCAGCCTGTGAACGGGCTCAATGGGAGAAGCTGGCTTATGAGACACCCAGGGAGGAGGGTTTTTGAAGTTTGGCTCGAGAATCGTGATTTAATTAGAGTGATTCCTAGAATCCTGAAATAGAGATCTAAAGAAGAAATCCGAAGATCTGAAGAAGATCTTTAGCCCTAAAGAAGATCTAAAGAAGAAATTATTTCACAAGTGTTTGATTGGCATGAGACTTACCAATCCAGGTGAAAGACATGGCAACACACTGCAGATCTAACCAACAAGCCACCACAGAGGATCCAAGCAAAATCTAGGTCTATATTCTTGGAAAGAAAGTAGACTAGATTCCTACGTCAACTGCAAAGAAAGCTGCCTTGGGGGAATAAGGAGAAAACCACACCAGACCAAGGCACAAAATGTCTCTTGGAATCTCATCCTCCCATCAATCAGAAACCAAGGGCTCAATAGCTTTTTTGCCGATGAATCCAGGACCACATGCAGTGCCCTAAGGGCATTTTTACATGGGTACATGGGTGCAGCAAAATACTTTCAGATACGCAGCAACCACCACCTCCAATACGTAAGAGAAATCTCCTGCGTGGTGTGTTACACCCACGTTGCCTTCTTTAATCACCTTCGTGTACAACCTGCAAGCCAGATGTCTTCCCGGGAGGGAACTTTCGAATAAGAAAAACCAGCAAAATGGCAGCCAAACGTTGCTTGCAGATAAACCTGGTTAGACTCCCAGCCAGCCAATGGTTTCAGCAGGGCTTCCATGTTTTTCCTCCTAAATTTGCTTGTTTTCATCCAACAAGCAACCAATATTTTTGCATCCACCGAACAGGCTCTGTCCTTACTGGATACACCCACAACATGTATTAAAGCAGATTAGTCCATACAGGTCTGAAATCAGAGGTGGTATTCAGCCAGGTTCTGACCAGTTCTGGAGAACCGGTAGTGGAAATGTTGAGTAGTTCAGAGAACTGGCAAATGCCACCTCTGACTGGCCCCGCCTCCATCTATTCTCCGCTTCCCATTGAGTCCCAGCTGATCGGCTGGGTCTTCTTTGGTTGCCCTGCAGAGGAGAACGGAGCTGGAAAGCAGGTTAGTGGGGTGGGGAGGGAATGGGGATTTTGCAGCATCCTCCTTGTCACGCCCACCAAGCCACACCCAAAGAACTGGTAGTAATTTTTTTTTAATCCCACCACTGTCCGAAATCCTCAACTTACAACCACAAGGGAGCCCAAAATTTACGTTGCTAAACGAGGCAGTTTTTTAAAGGGAGCTTTGCCCTGTTTTACTACCTTTCTTTGCCATTGTTGGTTAAGTGAATCACCACAGCTGATACATTAGTAACACCATTGGGAAATGCTTATCTCAAGCATTATGCCCATTGACTTTGCTTGACAAAAGGATCCTGGGACAATCGTCACAACTACAGATCGTTTGCCAAACATCCAAATTTCGATCGTATGACTGCCGGGACGCAGTCATAAGTGTGAAAAATGGGCATAATTCACTTTTTTCCCCCAGTGATGTTCTAACTTCGAACAGTCACTAAATGAACTGCTGTAAGGGGAGAACTACCTGTATTTTAAATAGCTTAAAGTATTGTGCGAGTTTAGGGTCCACGTGCTTGCAGTCCATTGCTACAGATTGACTGACTGATTAATTCATTCATTATACACTATAAAATCAGGATCCACTCTTCCCATCCAGATTGATAGATTTTCACCCAGACCATCTGTACCTAACAGAGTTATTCAGAATCACCAACAGAGAGCAAAAAAATCAGATGATGGAAATTACCTGTTTTATCCTGCAGATTCATTAGTCCAGGCTGGCAGAGGGCGGTAAGGATATTTTATTGCCACCATGAAAATGAAGCAAGAAATGATCCTGAAAAACAAGAAGTTTGAGAAAAGGTTTCAAATTTTTTAGTCTTGTGTGTGTGTGTGTGTGTGTGTGTGTGTGTACATATTCAGCTCAATCACCAAATACTCATCGACTGCCATATTTATACACCTTGGCAATTTTAAAATGGGTGGACTTCAACTCCCAGAATTCCGCAGCCAAGGGAATTCTGGGAATCGAAGTCCACTGATCTTGAAGTTGCCAACGTTGAGAAATACACCGATTTACAGGAATAGAAGAAACATATTAAATACAAATGTCTAAATATATTTCACAAATGGATTATTGACCTGTTTATCATCATTATAATTGCAAGTTATATTCACGGTCATTGCAAAGGCATTAGTAGCGCTTGCTGGGAAATTCTGGGAGTTGGAGCGCACACACTTTTAAGGCACCGAGGTTGAGCAAAAATGACGTATCTTTTATTTGTTTACTTTTGTTTATTTATTTAATCCCATCTTTATTGTTTTTGTAAATAACTCCGGGTGCTGAACAAATCCAACACACCTTCCTCGTGCTATTTTCCAAACAACAACCACCCTGTGAGGTTGGTTGGGCTGAGATAGAGAGAGAGAGACCTAAAATCACCCAGCTGGCTTTCAGGGCTAAGGCAGGACGAACTTGCAGTGTCCTGGTGATTAGCCCAATATCACTCAGCCTAGCTTTCATGCCTAAGGCAGAACTAGAACTCACTGTCTCCTGGTGGTTGGCCCAAAGTCCCCCAGCTGGCTTTCATGCCTAGGGTGAAACTAGAACTCACTGTCTCCTGGTGATAGACCCAAAATCCCCTCAGCTGGTTTTCATTCCTAGGGTGGAACTAAAACTCACTGACTGGTGGTCATTGGCCCAAAGTCAGCCGGCCAGCTTTCATGCCTAAGGCAGAACTAGAATTCACAGTCACCCACTTCCTAGACTGGTGCCGTAATCATCAGACCAAGCTTGCTCTTATGGAATGCTAGGAAGAAAAAAAAATGAGGTTTAATGTTATTAACATTATACAAAACCGAAAATGGTTCGATGGTAGCATGTAAAATGCCGGACTGAAAATATGCCTTGCCTGTCTGCCTTTGACATGGTTCATTAGCAACGTAATGACAGGAGTAAAAACTATTATTCCACAACAATTATTGTGTAGAACTATTATTCTACACAAATGAAGGCAAATTGCATTATTCTAAGCGGTTACGATTTAATTTGTTGTTGAAAAACCAAGAGGCAATTATGCACTCGTGTTAAAACACAACAATAATAATGGGAGTGGAATTCGTCTCCGTGCAAAGTCATTGGCCAAGTATGGGAGGAACAAGGCCATCTATACTGTCACACCCTCCAGGCATGCCACTCCAGCCACTTGTGGGTTTGAGACAGGAAGGAGGAGAAAATAGGCCCTCTGTGTTAAGAAGAACTTGCTGGGCAGCCCCACCTCAGCTCCGGCTAGTGTCTTTTTTTCTTATTTTTCTAATATTTTAGATTAAGAGGGAGATGTTAACAATTGCCCTGGTGATTGGCCCAAAGCCACCCAGCCAGCTGGGACTAGAACTCACCGTCTCCTGGTGATTGATCCAAAGCCACCCAGCCAGGTGGGACTAGAACTCACTGTCTCCTGGTGATTGATCCAAAGCCACCCAGCCAGCTGGGACTAGAACTCACTGTCTCCTGGTGATTGGCCCAAAGCCACCCAGCCAGCTGGGACTAGAACTCACCGTCTCCTGGTGATTGATCCAAAACCACCCAGCCAGCTGGGACTAGAACTCACCGTCTCCTGGTGATTGGCCCAAAGCCACCCAGCCAGCTGGGACCAGAACTCACCGTCTCCTGGTGATTGATCCAAAACCACCCAGCCAGCTGGGACTAGAACTCACTGTCTCCTGGTGATTGATCCAAAGCCACCCAGCCAGCTGGGACTAGAACTCACCATCTCCTGCTGATTGGCCCAGAGTCATCCAGCCAGCTTACCTGCCTAAGGTAGGACTAGAACTCTCTCTGCCTCTACAGGGCATCTGAAAAGTCTTAGGTCAGTTTTCGAAGCCAATTTGATTGCACATCATCCATCCATTCATCCATCCATCCATCCATCCATCCATCCATCCATCCATTGTCTACAAACCGCCCTCCATTCTGGTAATGCCCTGGCAATCCATTAAAGAAAGAAATAATGCCAGACTAATTGAGGACAGCAGGTATCAAAATATGGGCTGCCCTGCCTGGGTGTGGTCCAAGATTGATTTTTCCAGCCTCAAGTTGTTGCTGACACAAAACCAGGCAGAGTTCAGAAAGGGAGAAATGGGGAGTTTTTCTCGCCAGCCGAGTGATCTACGGCTGGGAGTGACAGTAATAATAACTTCCAGAACTAACCTGATAGATGGGAATTGGGCACAACTCAGAAACCAACTTAATCCTGGAGATTTAAGTTTGAAATAGAGGGAGGTGATTGTCCCAGCATGTCTTCTGTGCTAACTAAACATACTTACTGGTATTCCAACAAAAAGTATTATTATTTATAAAAGTATGTGATTTATACTTTTTGTATGTCTATTCTTATATAACCAGGAGACTGAGTTCCAGTCCCACCTGAGGCATGAATGCCAGTTGGGTGACTTTGGGCCAATCACCAGGAGACTGTGAGTTCTAGTCCCACCTTAGGTGTGAAAGCCAGTTGGGTGACTTTGGGCCAATCACCAGGAGACTGTGAGTTCTAGTCCTACCTTTGGCGTGAAAGCCAGTTGGGTGACTTTGGGCCAATCACTAGGCAACTGTGAGTTCTAGTTCCACCTTAGGCATGAATGCCAGTTGGGTGACTTTGGGCCAATCACCAGGAGACTATGAGTTCTAGTCCCACCTTAGGCGTGAAAGCCAGTTGGGTGACTTTGGACCAATCACCAGGAGACTGTGAGTTCTAGTCCTACCTTGGGCGTGAAAGCCAGTTGGGTGACTTTGGGCAACTGTGAGTTCTAGTCCCACCTTAGGCATGAATGCCAGTTGGGTGACTTTGGGCCAATCACCAGGAAACTGTGAGTTCTAGTCCCACCTTAGGCGTGAAAGCCAGTTGGGTGACTTTGGGCCAATCACCAGACGACTATAAAATCTAGTCCCACCTTAGGCATGAATGCCAGTTGGGTGACTGTGAGCCAATCACCAGGAGACAGAGAGTTCTAGTCCTACCTTAGGCACGAAAGTTGGCTGAGTATACACATGATTTTTTCCCCCAGTGATCTCCAGATTATTCGTTCCATATGGCACGAATGCCAAATTCTTCTATTATACTTGCATTTTGCGTGCCAGAGATGCCAAATTCCTGCATGGCAGGTAAAGTAATCTGATCAATATCACACTTGCACGAAAGCAAGTTACAAGTCAAAACAGGTAACCAAACCAGGTGGCTAATGATCCTTCTGAAGTTGTAGGGTAGCTGATTGGTGCCCAAGTGCCGACCTCAGAGCTGGAGAAACCTTGGTAAGACACCTATATAAATCAGGATTTCAGCTTCCGACGTTAGGAATCAAAACAAATCAGATTTGCCACCACACCTGTATGAAAGCTCTCTGGCATTCGCTTGGCTTCAAAGACTGCAAGCCAACAAGCTGTTTCCCAGATTACAGTCATGTGACCTGGGCTGGCCTGGATTGACCTGTTGAAGCTCTCAGCAAGGTTGCACGAGGTTGTAAATTGGCTAGTAAGGCAGAAGGAAAGCTCGGGGCTCTAAGTTAAAAGACTGGAAAGTCAAGAAAGGAGAGGAGAGGTTGGTCACGGCAAACGCCTGTTGCGTTCTTGCCCAGGGGAATGCAAGAGTCTGTTAGGAGTTGAGGTCAACCTTTACTCACTGTCAGCCTCACAACTCCAGCTCGGAGGCTTCAACGGTTGGGAGGAAAATTGGACAGGGAGGAGAGAGGGACTCTCTCTCTCTCTCTCTCTCCCTCTCTCTCTTAAAACCAAGTTCCCAAACTGATTTGGCTCCATCTTTTTTTTTTTAATCTTAAAGTCATCATAACAACAGCCCATTGTTATGTTGTTGTTCTACTCACAGGAGAAACTTTTTTGTTCTGAATGGGTGCTTAGCTCGGAGGATAGGTCTTGGGAAATATGTATATATTATCCCAGCACCTTTTAGAATCATGCCTGAACGTTAATCCCAGTTAGATTCAGCCTGGAAATAAGTAGGGGATTTTTCTGACCGTAAGAACCATCAACCGACGGAAGAGAAGTTGCCTTCAGAAGTTGTGGGAGCTTCATCACTGGAAGCTTTCAAGAAGAGACATGGACTGCCATTTTAATAGAATATATTAACATTGGCAGAGAGTTAGGTAACTCTTAATCCAGTTAGTGGGACTATCTGGCACGTTTTGTGGTAACAGAATAATAGTTAACAGAATTGGAAGGAGGAGGAGGACCGGGGGATCCTTGGTGCTCTCTGAGCTTGGTGGTTTTCTTGGAGATTTTTCATGACCCAACTAGGTAACATCATCAGTGCTAGAAGAGAGTGGGGTTGGCTCTCTTTTTATACACTAACAGCCAGGGCAAGCATCACCGTCCAAAATCCGAACTCAGGATCTGTCCTTTCCTCCAATTGGGTACACAACGAGTACATTTCGTTCATTCTGCTTAGTGCTATTTTTATTCCGCCCTGACTAATCTGATCAAGTGCGTACGTAGTTTATGATTCAAATCTCAATGTGTTTCTCCCCCCTCAACCCAGATATTTCAGGCTGCTTGTTTTGAGGTGTAATTGACAAGTGCCAGTGGCTTGTATTATTATGATAGAGCTTATCAGCTGGAATTGTTTCGTTCAAAATCTATATCTCTTCAAGTGGTCCGTCAATATTCCACCCGGAAAATGAAAACAAGGAAAGGGGAAAAAAAACAATGGATGATTTTCCAACGAGTTAAATGTAGCACATAAGAAACGACCACATCAAGGATGAGGGAAGCAAATATATTATATAGGTATGCTTTATAACAAAACGTCTGCAGCCTCAACTAATTTTCTTGCATGTGACAGAGAAAATAAAATAAAAGTCTTTCGTCAGTCTGGAAGGGATGAATGTTAACGAGTTCCTTGCTAATTGTGATTTCCTCAACAGAAAGGGATCAGACTAAAAGCATAGACTCATTGCGGTCTTTTTCTTTCCCCAGTTCTTACTGGGAAAAACATCCTTTCTCAGAAATTAACATTTCTTAGAGAAAAAGTTTGCAATATAATATACTCGATATAGCGATAGAGCTAAAGAACTGGTGTATCCCTATATAAATACGTCAATGCCTAGAAGGCGGTATATTTTATAGGGGGGAAATCTAACTAAAAACTATGAAGGGAAAAATAAGATAATGTCTTTGTTAAAGTGCTTCAGGGGAAAAAGGGACAGGGGGCTTTAAAAGAGAAGGGATGGAGGGAGGGTGGGCAAGGAAATTATATCCAGTGCTTAATTTAAAAGAAAAAAAAATACAAATGAAAGAGAGAGGAAAAAACAGGTATGGAAATGATATAAATTCCTTCCATGCCATCCTGATGGATCAATTTTTTTTTCCATGTGAGATGCTTGCTGGCATAATTAGGGGTTTTTAATTAGGGGTTTTAAAACTTTAATTCGGCTTAACTGTTTAATACTGTTTTAAATGAATCTATTTATTGTTGTTTTTATTGTAAGTCACCCAGTCCTTTGGAGAGGGGGCGGCATATAAGTCGAATTAATAAATAATAAATAAATAAAATATCATCTCATCCAGGACAGATGATTCTACCTGGATGTCTTTCCAAAATAAACCCAGATTAGAAGAAACGGTGTCAAAAAAAAAAAGAAACCCCACCCAGAAGATGAAACTATGATCCACACTCTTTCTGATTCAGACATGGACTGCGGGATGCTCTTTTTCTCATCGACCAGGAACGAGGGCATGTGGGAAACACAGCAAGTGAAAAGAACAGGGACAAAATCATTTTCATCTCTGCTTACGGGGCTTATGTAACACGGTTGTCTTCAAAAATAAAAAATAAAAAAGCTAGCAGAAACACACTCAGCCCAGGGCTAAAACCTCCTTCTGCATCTCCCTTCAGTGGGAGTTGAAACAAGGGTAGGAAGACACAATCGGGGATGATATCTAAAGCGAGAACCATCCAGTCTTTCTCCTCTTTAACCAGTGAAGTTGCTCCATTGTTTTCTTCTTTTCTTCCTTTTTTTTAGGGGGCTGCTCGAAAATTTTTAGCCACGTTTGAGAAGGAAAATAATCGAAGTAAAATGAAGTGCGCATGAATCAAGATCACACCAAGTGTTGATCCCACTTTATAATGCCTTGGTAAGGCCACACGTGGAATACTGCATTCAGTTTTGATCGTCACAATATAAAAAGGATATTGAGATTCTGGGAAAAGTGCAAAGAAGAACAAGAAGGATGATTAGGGGCCTGGAGGCTAAAAAAAAACCCATGAAGAAAGTTTGCAGGAATTGAGTTTGCCTAGTTTAATGAATAGAAAGACTAGGAGCAGGGGTGGGATTCAAAATTTTTAACAACCGGTTCTGTGGGCGTGGCTTAATTGTTGGGCGTGGCTTGATGGTCATGTGACCAGGTGGGTGTGGCTTGGTGGTCATGTTATTGGCTGGGCATGGCTAACTCAACATCACTCACATCGAGGCACGCATCTCCTCGCCTGGCCTCTCATGACTGTGGGGATGCTGCGACAGTCGTAAGTGTGAACAATGGTCATAAGTCACCTTTTTCAGCACCATTGTAACTTTGAATGGTCACTCCACACAAGCAAAGTACCAGCAAAGGAGGGGGAAAAAACTCCAGAGATGTTCCAGAGACAGGAAGTCTAGTCCTGCCAAGAATGTAATAAGGGTTAACGGAGAGGCAGTTTCTGTAAGCAACACCAGAATGTTTCCTTCCTGCCTTCCTTACAGGATTAGGCCAGTAATTTCTTCTAACAACCGGTTCTCCGAACTGCTTAGAATGTTAACAACCGGTTCTAGTGAATAGGTGCGAACTGGTAGAATCCCAGCCCTGACTAGGAGTGACATGATAGCAGTCTTCCAATATTTGAGAGGCTGCCATAAAGAAGAGGAGGGGGTCAAATTATTCTCCAAAGCACCTGAGAGCAGGACAAGAAGCAATGGGTGGAAACTCATCAAGGAGAGAAGCAACCTAGAACTAGGAGAAACTTCCTAACAGTGAGGACAATTAATCAGTGGAACAGAAGTTGCCTTCAGAAGTTGTAGATGCTTCATCACTGGAGGTTTTTAAGAAGGGACTGGACAACCCCTTTGTCTCAAATAGTGTAGGGTTTTCTGCTTGAGCAAGGGGATGGACTAGAAGACCTTTAACCTCCAAGTTCCCTTTCAACTCTGTTATTCTTGTCCTAATTTTGGTCTTAAATCAAGGATTATTGTACCTGTACATAGTGCTCCAAATAAGGTACCATATTCTATTCTATGCATTTAGGTCTAAATTGCTACCATCTGTTTGGCAATAGACTTTTTTTTCAAAACAGCAAAATCTCCAAATAATAAAAGCTCACAAATATCAAATCAAAGGAAGATCTTTATTTCAGATCTTTATTTTTTGAGAGCAGCCTCTCAAAACCTCTGCTAAATTGACCTGAATTAACCTTTTAGTACTTAAGGATGTTCCTGACCACACATTCTACGCTTATGATTGTTGTAAATGCCACACAACAAATACCTTAGGCTTCCATATGTTTAATTCAAAGTATATATACCTTAATTGCTACAGCTCCTTTGTTTGGCTGGGCAATAAGACAAGTTGGCTAAGAAAAGAATATGACTCAGCACAGAGAGAACTCAACAGGATCTGTCATTCTCTGTTTGTTTCTTTAATTCCCTTCTGCCACTTTTCATCACAGTGTACAAGTTGCCAGACTCCAAAACTACAACAAAAGAACTTGTTTTCCAAAGAGAGCTAGAAAAAGTGGAGCTGTCCAGTAAAACTTAAGCAGATCTCCTGATTATCAGTCTGGAAATAGGTGCAACCGCACCAGGTATTTTAAATTAGATCTTTCCTCAAATCTGGAGATGCAGGAATTCATCTGGAGCATTCAATTGTCCAAAAATACATCCTGTGATGACCCAAAGGGGTGTGGCACAAAGGCAACACAGTTCAGATAATCAGTAGGAGTCCCGTTATTAGCTCCAACTTTGCCCGCAATGTCCAGGTCACCTTCTGGTCTGGGGAAAAACTCTCCCAGGAACAGCCTTTGGTTGCAGAGAATCACGTCCAAAACATGGTCAACAAAAACTGTAACTATAAGTCCAATCAAGGCCAAATGAGGTAATTAGTCTGGCAGGCCAGGAGCAAGAATTCCAGACATAAAGGAACGGCAGTGACTCAACACGGTTGGGAAGATGCCAGGAAGAAAGATAACCAAAGTCAACACAAGATAAAGTCATCTTTGCTCCCAGCAGATGCAGCACTCAACTTGCATCTCTTTTAAACTCTCTTCCCAGGTGTGGCTAATGAAGGGAATCAGGGCCCTTTCCTCTCCACACAACCCATGTTGCTCCCTTCTCTGTTCCTCCCTGTGTGCCCTAGGAGGAAGAGGGGGTGGGCCTGGGTCTTCCTCTGAACTCCTTCTCCCTTGTTCTACCTATCTCCTGCTCTGCCCAGCTGGATGTTGCCCTTCCCCAGTTTCCTCCACAGCCAACGGAGCCACACTCCCACTCCCTGTCAGCTGTTCATCTTCCTCCTTGGATTCAGACTCTGACAGGGGCATGACACATCCCATCCACCACCACCCTAAGTTATTCTGCAGTATTCTACAGTAAATTCCTCCATTCCTGTGCACTCAGAAAGAGTTAATTTATTCAGCCATATCGCACTGTCAAAACCAATGAGTTAGTGGTCAATGAAGGCACACCGCACAATGCCAGAAGCAGAAGTTAAAAATGCATGTGACCTTTCATTAAAGAATCTCAGATTCTGTAATACCTGACATGGTTAGAGAAGAAGACCTAATATAGCACCTGCTCAATAGGTCAGTGAAGACAGGGTCAAGCTATTCTCCAAAGCACCTGAAGGCCAGGCAAGGAACAATGGATGGAAACTGATCAAGGAGAGATTCAACCTGGAAATAAGGAGAAATTTCCTGACGGTGAGAACTATCAACCCATGGAGCAGAAGTTGCCTTCAGAAGTGGTGGGAGCTTCATGGTTGGAAGCTTTCAAGAAGAGACTGGACTGCCATCGGTCAGAAATGGTGTATGGGCTCCTGCTTGGATTAGATGACCTACAAGGTCCCTTCTAACCCAAAGGATCCCATCCATGTTGGATCTGGAAGAATGGAAGGATTCAACTGGGGGTCGGGGGTCCCAGGAGGTACAAAAATAAGACCTAATCACCTCCAGTTAAGGATGAAACCTTGCATTATCCAACATCTAATGATGCTTTCAAGTCAAGAAAATCAGCCTAGACTTGCCTTAGCACAATATGTAAACACAATTATGGTCTTGATGGAAGGAGGCAACAACTTCCTGAATGTAGAAGACCATTAACAACATTAACAACAGTGACCAAGTTGCTCTCCTCCCACCTGTTCCACAGATGGGTGTTGTGTAGAACATTCTGCTGTTTTTTTTTAAATAATCACAGGTTGTCATGTTACCCAATCTGATAAACTCTGATTAATGTGGTTGGTTTATAACATTGATGTGGCTTCCTTAAACTGCTCAGTTGACATTAGGCACAGTAGAAAAAGATGGGAAGTTATTTTTTTAACTAAACTTATAATAAAATCTTTTAAGAGGAGGAAAGCAGGGCACACCACCTACGTAGGTACACAAAGTTGGGTGCTTGGATAGACATCGTAGCTGACTTCAGAGCGTGAAGTTATGTCACCTTGGACATCAAAGGGGAAAGCAATTATCTATCTTCGCCTTGTTTCTTCCTTGTAGAGTCATAAATCAAATTCAACCAATTCTCTTTTATGGTGGAATATCACTCCCGGTGTTTTAACAGGCAAGCTATTTACATATTAACTTCTTCCCTGTGTGATAATATCAGCATCTGGCATTAACATTTAAATAATGTAACAGGATAGCTACTTCATCTGAATGTCATCTGTGTGTTCTAAATACAGGTTGTGCAAATACACTAAACAGCTTCAGCGCCGAAGATGGACGCTAACTACATCAGAGGGAGACAACCAGGGGCACTCCAGGTGCTCTGGAACTACAACTCCCACAATTCCTTGTTCTTTGCTCACACTGACTGGGATCTAAAAACTACAGATATTATTTTTGAAAAACCACTACGTTGTCTTCACCTGAGCTAAATTAGAGACAACTTCTCATTTACTTCTGCTTCTCGAAACTTCCGGGGTCCCGGAAGAAACGTTCTCGGCAGCTGCTTCAAAACTCTTCTCACCCCAATCGGTCTAGTTATTCAACTGTCTCAATTGGGGAGACAATTGGGGAGGGGGCCACCCTCAAGATGGATGGGTGGATGCCATTCCCATTACTTTCTCAGCAGTCCTGAAATCTGTATAATTGGATCCAGCACTCGGCTGCTACCGGTTCGCACTGGTTCGGGTGAACTGGATGTTAAATTTTACATCTGGTTCACCGAATCAGTAGTTGCAATGACTGGCTGGCCCACCTACCCCCCCCCCCCTCCAGGAGTCTCCACGCGACTTGTTTTGGATTCCAGGTAAGGGCAGGGCCGCACGGAGGCTCAGGGAGGGCAAAAAAACGGGCCTCCTGGAGGCTCCAGAAGACCAGAAATGGGCCCATTTCTGGTCTCCAGAGAGCCTCCGGAGTCTGGGGAGGCCATTTTCGACCTCCTGGAGGCTCCAGAAAAGCCTCCAGAGTCCGGGGAGGGTGAAACCGCGCCCCCCTGGCCACAGTGCAGGAGGCTGACTAGGCAACACCCACCATGGCCACGCCCACCCAGCAACCGGGCAGAGAACCCGTTGCTAAATATTCTGAAGCCCACCCCTGATTGGATCATGTCCAGCTGAGAAACCATGTCATCTACCAGAGCTCGCTTCAGGCACATTGTGGTCACCACAGTAGTTGTTCAGGTCCGGTTCGCTCCTGACAGACAGTTCGATATCTTCACTTTCAATATTATTGCTCTTTGCATGCAATACTTTGCCACACAAACGTGTTCCAAATGGCACGCCAAAATTTAAAAACAACAACAACACCACCACCCAATGATGGAAACAAGAATGCCAATCCATGTATCATTGCAATAAACAGTTCCTTCTTCCCTTCCAAGTTGGCAGTGGTAGAACAGGTAACACCTGCGTTACCTGTTGCGTTTGAATCATTCGGAGTTTGGTAACGCATGGAACAATTCAAAAGGTAGCATTTAAAAGGAGCTCCATAAAGCTTCAAGCATGAGCTTCAGTAAGCTCAAGTTTCTAATCTAGGAGTGGACCTCTTTTTCCTGATGGATCTGAGCTACTGAAACCCTCATCTCAACAGCTGGAGAACTAATGTTGTGCCAGTGTCAGTAGAAATGGGACAGAGCTGGAAGGGATTTTGGAGGTCTTCTAGCCAAGCAGGAGACCTACAAAATATGAGACAAGTGGCTGTCCAGTCTCTTCTCAAAAACCTCCAGTGATGAAGCAACCCACAAGGCAACTTCTGTTCCACTGGTTGATTGTCCTCACTCTCAGGAAATTTCTCCTTAGTTCTAAGTTCCTTCTCTCCTTGATGAGTTTCCATCCATTGCTTCTTGTCCTGCCCTCTGGTGCCTTGGAGAAATAGATTGGAAACTCATCAAGGAGAGAAGCAACCTAGAATTAGGAAGAGATTTTCTGACAGTGAGAACAATCAACTAATGGAACAGAAGTTGCCTTCAGAAGTTGTAGGTGCTCCAACCCTGGAGGCTTTTAAGAAGAGGCTGGACAACCATTTATCTGAAATGGTGTAGGTCTTCCTGCTTAACAGATAGTCAGAGTTGAAAGGGACCTTGTAGGTCATCTAGTCCAAACCCCCGCCCAAGTGGGAGACCCTACACCATTTCTGACCAATGGCAGTCCAATCTCTTCTTGAAAGTCTCCAGTGATGGTGATCCCACAACTTCCAAGGGCAACTTCTGTTCCATTGGTTTATGGTTCTCACTGTCAGAAAGTTTCTCCTTATTTCCAGGTTGAATCTCTCCTTGTTCAGTTTCTATCCATTGTTCCTTGTCTGACCTTTGGGTGCCTTGGAAAATAGCTTGACCCCTTCCTCCTCTCTGTGGCAGCCCCTCAAATATTGGAACCCTGCTATCATGTCTCCCCTGGTCCTTCTCTTCACTAGCCAAGCCCAGTTCCTGCAGTCCCCTAATCATCCTGGCTGCTCTTCTCTGCACTTTTTCTAGAGCCTCAACATCTTTTTTATAATGCGGTGAACAGAACTGGATGCAGTACTCTAGGTGTGGTCTTACTAAGGCTTTATAGAGTGGCATTAGTACCTCCCTTGATATTGATTGCATCCCTCTGTTAATACAACTTAGGATTGCATTAGCTTTTTGGCTGCTGCTGGTTGTCCACTAAGACTCCAAGATCTCTTTCACAGTTACTTCTACTGAGCCTGGTTTCACCCAGACTATAGTGTCCTTTTGGTTTTTTTCTTGCCTAAGTGTAGGACTTTTCTTTGCTTGAGCAGAGGGGTTGGACTAGAAGACCTCCAAAGTCCCTTCCAATTCTTCTTGTTATTCTGTTAAGTTCAGCCAGTAACTTTCTGGAGGGCAGAAAATTAGATCTCTTGTAGAGTGTTCTCTTTCAGCAAAGCTCCTTCTAAGCATTCCAAATTTTCCACAAAGGCCTCTCTTATCAAGCGCCGAATCTGGGCTGCAGGCTACCCATTTTCAAGTTGTTTTCGTTTTCTAGCAAAAAGAGTAGGTGTTGGATATTCTGCATAAGCCGTTCCTAAATATTCCTCAGCCAAGCACTCATTACTTCAGACTTTGGTGCCTTACATCTTTGGCAGGCTGACTCTTTGTTTTTGTCTTCCAGGAAATTATCTGGGCTAGAGGTGGAATGAGTAATGCTTTTTGATCTCCCAATCTGGTCACCAGTCACACACAGAGGCAGGACAGAGGAAGGAAGGAAGGAAGGAAGGAAGGAAGGAAGGAAGGAAGGAAGGAAGGAAGGAAGGAAAAAGAAAGAGAAAGAAGGGAAAGATAGTAGGAATAGAAGGAAG
>CM019162.1:20668168-20703538 GCA_009733165.1 Naja naja
CTGGAGGCTCCAGAGTCAGCACCCCACTCCCAGATGGTCCTGGCCCCATCTCTGCATCGGATGCAGGACCCTCCTCCGAGTTCTCTCCAAACTCCCGGACTGGTTCCGTTCTTCCCCACTGTCTGATTCTGCTGCCGTCTGCACAGGCTGCCGGTGAACCACCACAGCAACAACTTCCTTGTTCAGCAGCAATGGCGATTCTGATCTCAATTTTGATCCTAAGCCAAAAATTACCTGTAGCTGTTTATCAGTTGCTAAAGAAACATCTGCAGGAGTTTATCTAGCAACTTACAGCCAGCCACAGATTCTCAAGCTCTGATGAGCCGGCTTCAACTAGGTGGGAGAACAATGTCCTAGTTCTCACTGAGGCAGGAAACGGTGCATGCCTTTTTCTGCCACAAGGAAAAAGCAAGTCTGGGCACACTTCATTCCTTCAAGCCTAATAGGATTAGAGAGAGAGTGGAGTCATCCCTGCACGGAACTACATGCAAAAGAGAGTCCACACATCACCCATCCCGTGGAAAAAAAAATGCAATTGGCTAGGTGCATGCTATACAAAAGAGAACCAGTGGGATTCAATGCTATGTATTTATTTATTATTTATTTATTTATTATTTGAACTTATATGCCGCCCCATCTCCGAAGACTCGGGGCGGCTTACAACTAAAAACAAGAGACAATAAACACATTAAAAAACAATTAGATTAAATTATAAGTTCAAACATTTATAAAATAATTAAAAAAGCTACCCTCCCCAAAGGGTCACAGCCCGGGTATTTCCCATGCCGCCTGGGAAATTCTTGAAGTCTACCCATCTTCAGATGGTTACGGTTGAGAAAACACTGATCTGGCTTGAGATGCTGCCATTTCAGAAGCAATGCCCTCACCAAACTTCCATTAGGTTTGCTTTCATCACATTTATCAGCTTTTGCTGAAGTTGTCCAACCTGGTTAGAATTCAGCTCTGCCTTTCATTTAATCTCATCTCTTGGTCTACCTGGCACAGTGCCATATCATGTACACTGAGGGTGCAAATAATGACTTATCGATGAAGAATAAGTATTAATGATAACGCTACAGGTGAGCTCGAAACAAAACAAGAATTGAATGAACGAGGGTTAGAGATACAATGGTACTCGTATGCGCAAATACAGTCAAGGTATGAAAAAGGTATTAAAGATGAAAGGAATAATAAAGAGTTGACAGAATGGGGAAAAACTTTAACAGGAACAGGAGATAAGCTGATTAAAAGATTATACTGTTATTTATTAGGTGTTACTTTGGAAGAGGAACAAGTTAAAGAAACAATGATAGCATGGGCAAAAAAAATTTGGATATGCGACAGAACTAGATAAATGGCAGAAGCTACGGGACAGAAATTATAAATTAACAAGATTGACAGCATATAAAGAAAACTTGTACAAAATGTTTTATAGATGGCATATATATATATATATATATATATATATATATATATATATATATATGGCCCCTGACTTCCGCACCTTCCGCCATGATTTGAAGACCTGGCTGTTTGACCAGTCTGGGCTGTGACCCTCCTGGGGGATGGTTTCTTAAATTATTTTAAATTTTAGATTTGTTACTATTTTGGGCTTGTGATTAGTTTAATTCTTTTTTAATTATTTATTGTGGTTGTTTTAGTTGTGAGCCGCCCCGGTCTTCGGAGATGGGGAAACAAGGAGAAACTGGTTCCTTGTATAATGTTTTTTTAAAAAAAAATCAATGCAGAAACTGGTTTACACTGGTTTTATTATTAGAGTTTAGATAGCAAAAAGCTGGAATCTGAATCAGTTCTTCCACCATAGGAGGTCTACCTGCTTAGAATAAGTCCAGCGGAGTTCAGTGCAATTCACTCTGATAGTCTGGATGTCGGCAACCCATGGCTCCAGAGCTGCATGCAGCTCATTTTGGCTCTCTGCTGTGGCTCCCTGTCCCATCACTGGCTGGTCCCACCCTTCACCCTCTCCTCCCCTCCCTCGCCTGGCCTGAGAAGGTAAGGGTGACGGCGGGAGATGGAGAAGCGGCCGGAGCTGATTATTTGGCGCTTCACTCTTGCTGGAGCTTCTTCCGGTCCTTGGTGGGAGTGAGTGACATTGAGTTGGCCACACCCACCCAGGTTTTGTGGCTCCTGGTGTTTGTTTTTTTGGGGGCGGGGGAAACAGGTCCAAATGACTCTTTGAATGTTTCTAAGGTTGCAGATCCCTGAAATAGACTCTACCATGCTTCTTACCTCCAAGTAAACATGTATAAGATTATATTTAGTTGTTTCACTGGCAGGTTAATCAGCTTTTTCACAATAATAAAAATACCAGCTAGGCTAATAGAGAGAAGAGAATCATGACTTTAAACTAAAATGCTAGGGGGGGAAATGCATGGAAAAAACATCCTAGTTTTTTATATTACAATTTGTATTTCTCCCAGTTTGAAGTGGCCCTGGCATTTTATTTTCTGTTGCAAACAAATTTTGTGTGTGTGTGTGTGTTTTGCAGGAAGGAAGTTGTGTTTGGCAACAGAAGTGATTTTTGCATATGCAAATTCATCCAGACGTAGCTGGTTTTTAAATTCATCAAAGCAATTAATGCTCCAACAATTAGGGTAAATGCTATCCCTAACATAGGGTAAACCCTAACCCAAGACTGGGTGAAAAATAGTCTGATCTTTTAAGACCGACTACTCCAGGTATACAAGCACAATCTGTTTTTAGGTTTAACACACACACACACAAACACACAAGTGAATTTCTGACATTTCAACATCTGCACAAATGGAACACCTTGTCTCATGCATTAGATCAAAGCTGCTCCCCCTTCACAGGCCAAAATAAATCCCTTGTAATTAATATTATGCTCCCTTCTTAGCAGAGGCACCATTCCCACGACAGTCTACAGAAGTGGTCACCAACCAGTGGGCCGGGGACCACTGGTGGTCCGTGAGAAAATTTTGGTGGTCTGCAGAGAAATGTCACCCCCAAAGCAATTAATCCAGGCTGCGCAGGAACACAAGGCTGCGCCACCCACATGGCCCGTGGGAACACAAGGCTTGTGTCGTTTGCATTGTGCACAACACGAGGTGGTGAGGGGAGGGGGGAAAGGGCAGGGCGGGGGAACTTGCCCCATGCGCCCCACGCGCCTCACCTGGCCACTGGGCTGCTTCTTTCCGCTTCTTTCTTCTTCTGTTTTTGGCTGCACGCAAGGAAAGCAGCAAAAGTCTTTCTTTCTCTCCCCCAAACTCCACCAGAAATGAGTCTTTGGGACCCTGCAAGGCCTCCTGCTCCAAGCTGCATTGGTGCGACAAGTCTCACAAAGACTCATTTCTGGTGGAGTTTGGGGGGAGAGAAAGAAAGACTTCTGCTGCTTCTGCTGCTTTCCTTGCACGCAGCCAAAAGTCTCTCTCTCTCCCCCTGAGAACGGAGCTAGAGACGGTATCCTGCAATCCCAAATGAAGAACGATTGATCGGTAGGAAAACAGGGTGGAGAATTTTCCTGCAGACTTTTTGGGGGATTTTCCTAAGGTCTCTGGTCCGCAGGATTTAAAATTATGAGTTTGGTGGTCCCTGAGGTCCAAAAGGTTGGCGACCACTGGTTTAAAGACCCTGTCACATATTCAGATAAAGTTTATTGATTGATTAAAGGTCTATGCTGCCCATCTCATGGTTTGAGCCAACATGTACATTTGTCAAAAAAAAGAAAACATTCCAAAATGCAATTCTCTTATCAAAGGGAAGGTGAACGCTGGTTGATCACAATTCTCAGCCAAATTTCCTGGCCAGGCTTTGCTCAAGCAAAAGGCATTACAGAGAGTCCTGGACTCACAACGTTCATTTAGTGATTATTTTAGTTACAACGTCACTGAAAAAACTGACTCGGGGCCATTTTTCTGTATTTATGACTGTTGCAGCATCTCCCTGGTCATGTGATCAAAACTGAGAGGCGTGGCAATGGACTCATATTTATGATGGTGGCCGTGTCCCAGGGGTCACATGATCCACTTTTGCGACCTTGTGACCAGTCCACGGGGAAGACAGATTCACTTAACGACCGTGTGACTAAATTAACCTCTGAAGTGATTCGCTGAACAACCGTGGCGAATAAAGTCATAAACCGGAACAAGGCTCGCTTAGCAAATGTTTCCCTTAGCAACAGAAATGTTTGGGCTCCCTTGGGGATCATAAGCAGTGATGGGATTCAAGCAGTGTCATAACTGGTTCGCGCGCGTACAGCTGTCAGGATTCCGGCAGTTACCCCCAATTAAATCATGAGTCTCGAGCCAAACTTCCAAAACTTCCAAAGGATTTATTGGGAGTTAAACTATCCGGCACTGCCTGGGTGTAGCCAACTCTGAGACACATCATTCACTGTCACCCTTGACCCTGGTTTTCCCCCACCCCCTGGGTGTATCATAATTCATATTCTCCAATGGGACACATCCATAGCCAAAAGTCATCAATCATGCTCTCCAGTTAGAATTTTGTGGGACAGAAATTTCAGCCACCTAGTTGCTATCTTTGAAAAACTATTTATGGAATGCACTTTTGATTTCTAAGCTGCCACACTGCTCTTTCAAACCCCTTTCTCCCCTCCCTTTCTGCTGGCAACTCTAAAAGGACCATAGAAATATTTTATGAGTTGACAGAACGGCATTTGAAAACCGCCCATTTTCAGCTCTAATATTTACCTTCTACGGCAGCTCTGGTGAGGGAAATAGCTGAGGCACGGCAACGCAGTGTGCCACGCATATCAGCTGAGCTGCAAAACACAGAATTGAAGGACAGACTAGGGCAGGGGCAGGTGGGCAGGGCCAAACCTTTACCAGAACTACCGGCTCGCCCAAACCAGTCCAAACCGGTAGAATCCCACCCCTGGTCGTACCCCGAGGATTGCCTGTACTTTTGGCGGGCCTAACCAAAAATAAAACCCCTAGCCATTCCTTCTCCTTTCCAATGCCCTCCAGAATTCCCTTCTTCCCCGCTTACGGTGCCTTCCAAATTGCAGCCTATAGATCAGTGATGGCAAAACTTTTGGTTGTGGTGTGCCGAAAGCGCATGCCTGCCAGCATCCACAATGCAATGCACGCCCCCTGTGCATGCACACGCAACAGCCCCGCCCCGCCTCCTTACCTGCACTGCACATGTGTGTGCCTCCCAGCTGATTTTTGGCCCATTTGAGGTCACTTTCACCCTCCCTCAGGAGGCTGAAAATGGGCCCTCCAGCACTTCCAGTATTTCCGGAAGGCCCGTTTTTCGGCCTCCTGAGGCTGCAGAGCAGGGGTGGGATTCTACCAGTTCACAACTATTCACTAGAACCGGTTGTTAACATTCTAAGCAGTTCGGAGAACCAGTTGTTAGAAGAAATTAATGGGCTAATCCTGTAAGGAAGGCAGGAAGGAAACATTCTGGTGTTGCTTACAGAAACTGCCTCTCCGTTAACCCTTATTACATTCTACTCCCTGTCTCTGGAACATCTCTGAAGTTTTTTTTTCCCCTCCTTTGCTGGTACTTTGCTTGTGTGGAGTGACCATCCAAAGTTACAATGGCACTGAAAAAAGTGACTTATGACCATTTTTCACACTTACGACTGTTGCAGCAGCCCCACAATCATGAGAGGCCAGGCAAGGAGATGCGTGCCTCGATGTGAGTGATATTGAGTTGGCCACGCTCAGCCAATAACATGACCACCAAGCCATGTCCACCCGGTCACATGACCACCAAGCCACACCCACCACCTAAGCCATGCCCACAGAACCGGTTGCTAAAAATTTGAATCCCACCCCTGCTGCAGAGGCTTCTCTTGAGCTTATGGGAGGTCAAAAACAGCGTCAAACGAGCCGAAAACCAGACGGGAGGCGCACGCAGGCACAATGCACGTAAGTTTGGCTGGGACTTGTATGCCTGCACAAATGGCTCTGCAAGCCACCTGTGGATGTTCGCCATCACAGATATAGATGATAAGCCAGAAATATTATTGTTAGGCATAATACCAGAAAAGTATGATAAAGGGAGTCTATATTATATCAAAATATTACATATTTTGACAGAAGCACAAAATGTATATATGCACAGTACTGGAAAAAAATGAAGAAAACATCTACAGAAGAAGATGCAATTTTTAAAAAATTAGATTGCACTCAAATGGACAAACCAACACTAAAATTAAAACAAAAAAGACACAGAGTATTTTCGAACATGGGACTTGTTTTACAAGTGGTTGGATAGCAGAGGTAGAAATCAGGAGAGGGTAAAAGTATTGCTATAGATAAATAAAACAATCCAGACCCTACACTGTTCATGAAGCACCGATATATGTAATGTGAACCATATATAAATAAACTGTAGAGGTGATTATGAAAATATTGGGATGTGCAGAGATGAGTCGATTAACATTCGCAATTAAGGAACAAGAAGAAGCAGAATATTATACGATATGGGATTTATTTTATAAATGATTGGAAAATAAAGGAAGAAGTTCAATGAATAGTGTTATAATGATGAGATTATACAAGGTCGAGTAGTTTTTAATATGAATGTAATCAGAGGAAGAACCGTACACAAAATATTTATATAAATATATATACAAAACATAAATATTTGCATAAGTTATATGTACGCAGTTGACACGCTGTATAACTAAAAGATGGATTTGTTAAATAAAATAAAAAAACATTTTGGAAAATGCATATATATATTTAACCAAATTTTTTTTTGCAACTTTGACAGCTCTTGATCTGACATTCTGAATGCCATATAAATTAGGATGGGTGCCCCGGGCAAGAGGCTGGTTAGGATGACACTCCGTGAGTCACCTGGGCACAGCCGCATCACAAGCTCTGAACAACACCCAGGTAAAAAGACAAATCGATCAACAATTTTGGTCCGCTGATAATCAGCGGGGGTATCAAACAATGCGTCCAACGTGTTCCTAAGCCAGCTGGAAGGACAACACTTATTTACAGCTTCCAGCGGTTTGGTGTTTACAAACAGGGTATATAAAATGAGGTCGGGAGCAGCAATTTTACTTCTCTTTTTTGTTAAATCCTAGCATCTGTCTTTAGAGGGACAGGTCTCCCCAACTGTCATGTCAGAACATTAACAGATTAACAGAGTTGGAAGGGACCTTATAGGTCATCTAGTCCAACCCCGCCCAAGCAGGAGACTGCTAAACAAATAATTCCCGCAACACTGTCCAACTACTTACTAAGTCTGCACTACTATTACTATTAATCTTCTCATCACTCCTTATCACACATCCCCTCCCACTTGTGACTGTATGACTGTAACTTTGTCGCTTGTATCCTTACGATCTATATTGACTGTTTCCTAGTATGATTTGACTGCTTATTGTACCCTATGACTATTATTAAGTGTTGTACCTTATGATTCTTGACTCTTGACGAATGTATCTTTTGTTTTATGTACACTGAGAGCATTTGCACTAAGACAAATTCCTTGTGTGTCCAATCACACTTGGCCAATAAAGAATTCTATTCCATTCCATTCCATTCCATTCTATTTTTATTCTATTCTATTCTATTCTATTTTTATTCTATTCTATTTTTATTATATTCTGTTCTATTCTATTGTACACCATTTCTAACCCATGGCAGTCCAATCTCTTCTTGAAAGCTTCCAGTGATGAAGCTCCCTCAACTTCTGAAGGCAACTTCTGTTCCATGGGTTAATGATTCTCACTATCAGAAAATTTCTCCTTATTTCCAGGTTGAATCTCTCCTTGTTCAGTTTCCATCCATTGTTCCTTGTCTGGCCTTCAGGTGCCTTGGAAAATAGCTTGACCCCCCTCCTCCTCTCTGAGGCAGCCCCTCAAATATTGGAAGGCTGCTATCCTGTCTCCCCTGGTCCTTCTCTTCCCTAGACTGGCCTTCCGAATGAATTTCTGCCTGTAAATCTCAGCCTAAAAGCCAAACACTTTTGCAGCAACGGAGGCAGAGTAGAAAGTCCAAAGCCATTTTTAAAGATCTTTTATGGTCTCCAACATCTTCTAAAATTCAGAATTTCTTTCTTCACTCGGGCAAAACTCTACAGAAGCCCAGTGCAGGGCAATCATTTCTAGGTTCAGATCAGATCCAGAATGAGAATCTACCTGGGAAAACACCTCCAACCCTTCCCCTCCCCCCCCCCGTTATCCCTCCCAGCTGACCTAAAAATATCTCTACGCTGTTCTTGACTTCTGATTTGGCCAGTCAGATGGATCCAGGGCTGATTTATTTCTGGATTCCTTGCAGAAATCCTGGAAGTTTTTTTTTTTCGGTGGGAAATAGCTGAAGATTTTAATGTAGAGTCACTCAATTACTTGTGTAATGTTTCCATCCTGGACAATAAGTTATTCTGCAGGAGTTCTCAAAGAAGGAAAAGAGCCACTACGGAGCATTGAGGGTGCTGAGAGTCACAATCAGAATCAATCAGAATAGAGCTGGGAGGGATCTCGAGGTCTTCTAGTCCAGCCCCCTGCTCTAAGACCTTAACCCTAACCCTAACCCTAATCCAGCCCCCCCACCCTGCTCAAGCCCCATTACGTTGGTCATTGTCTATGGAGTAGTCTATGGAGATTCTCAATTATCCAGGTAAAGGTTGTCCCAAAGGTGCTTCCCCCCCTCTTAAAATCATAGAATGAGAGAGTTGGAAGGGACCTCGGAGGTCATCCAGTCCAACCCCCTGTTCAAGCAGGAGACGCTTACAGAACGTCAGAGTTGGAAGGGACCTCGGAGGTCATCCAGTCCAACCCCCTGTTCAAGCAGGAGACGCTACAGAACGACAGAGTTGGAAGGGACCTCGGAGGTCATCCAGTCCAACCCCCTGTTCAAACAGGAGACGCTTACAGAACGACAGAGTTGGAAGGGACCTCGGAGGTCATCCAGTCCAACCCCCTGTTCAAGCAGGAGACGCTTACAGAACGACAGAGTTGGAAGGGACCTCGGAGGTCATCCAGTCCAACCCCCTGTTCAAGCAGGAGACGCTACAGAACGACAGAGTTGGAAGGGACCTCGGAGGTCATCCAGTCCAACCCCCTGTTCAAGCAGGAGACGCTTACAGAACGACAGAGTTGGAAGGGACCTTGGTCCTCCAAAAGGCTTTCTTAGGGTTTTATTTTTTTTTCTTCTTTGAAGATGTTTAGCTTCTCATCCAAGGAATGGAATAGAACAGAACAGAACAGAACATAATAGAATAGAGAAGAGAAGAAGAGAAGAGAACAGAACAGAACAGAATACGGAATAGAAGAGGAGAAAAAAAGAGAAGACAGAAGTGTAGAGAAGACAGAAGAGAAGAGAAGAGAAGAGAAGAGAAGAGAAGAGAAGAGAAGAGAAGAGAGAAGTGAAGAGAAGACAGAATAGAATAGAGAAGAAGAGAACAGAGAACAGAACAGAACAGAACAGAGTTGGAAGGGACCTTGGAGGTCTTCTAGTCCAACCCCCTGCTTAGGCAGGAAACCCCATATACCATTTCAGACAAATGGCTGTCCAAACTCTTCTTAAAAGTTCTGAAGTTAGAACTGAAGAAGCTTCTTGGATGAGAAGCGAAAGGTTTTCAAAGGAAAAACAAAAAGAAACCAGAGAAAGTCCAGGTGTTTTTTTCATTCCTTTGGGGGCATCTTTCGGCGTGGGGTTGCGTTTCCTTCCCCAAAGCCACCTGCTCGCAGCCAAGGACCCACCTGACATCTCCAAGATTCGCTCCCAGCGCCGGCAGCAGAGCGGTTGCACGGAGCTCCGGGCCACGATTTCGCGCTTGACTTTCGGAGCCGAGGAGGAAGAGGAGGAGAAGAAGCGGCTGCAATCTCGCTTCGGCCAAGTGGGGAAAAGCGGCCCTTTTAAGCCGCCAGCCGGACGGAACCTTTTCTTTCTTTCTTTTTTTCCCCTCTCCTAGGGAGACGACGGGTTTTCCAGGGTGGCAGCTTCCAACGCCGAGCCCAGTTCCGAGAAACCCCAACGGGCCATCGCGCTTTCCCGCCGGCTTCCCCAGTAAACCCAAGGCAAACCCAGACAACTCCGAAGAAGGACCAAACAGAAAAGAAAAAAAAAAGGCGAGCAGAAGCCAACAAGGACAATTCCAAAGGGAGCCCAAGAAAACTTCGGAAAGGAAAAGGGAAAAAAGTCCAGGAAGGTTCCGATGCCCCCAGGAACAGATGCGCCGGATCAGCGCCGCCTGGCAAAAGCGCGGGGAGCCGGGGATGGACTTCAGAAAACTCGCAGCGGCCGCGCGCGCCCTGCCTCGGCGGGTTGTGTAACTCCGGCGAACCGCGGCTGGAGTTTAGCCCTCCCTCCTTCTTTTCCTCCCCTCCCTCTTTCCTCCCCTCCCTCCCGAGGCAGGCGGAGGCGCGCGGGCGGGGAGCGCGCCCCGGCAGACTCGGTTGGAACCGCATCCTGCGCGGTGGCTGCGCGGAGAGCAAAGGGGCGGCCGGAGAACTTGGTGCGCCCCCGGGCCGGGTCTGGAGAGCCCGGGGGGGGGGACGGAGGAGGCTGGGAGGGAGGAGGGAGGCCCGGGCGCGATCGTCGGGCTTGCGGGGCGCGCGCGCGCGCGTTCCGGTCGGCGCTGGGAAGCCTGGCACGGAAAGTAGGTCAGCGCCTCGCGAGCGGAGCCGGCCGAACTAGAGGGAGCCAGGGAGGCGCGCAGGGGATGGTGGTGCATCTTGGCGGAGGAGGTGTGTGGATGGGTGGGGGCTTCCATTCGGGGGACCCCCGCGCTGCAAGGAAAGGGAGAGGGCAGGTGGGCTCGCATTGCAGGGATTCCAGGGCTAAATCAACCGCCCTTTGTCCGCTGCTTGGGCTGGGGGAGGGGTTGGACTAGATGACCTAAAAGGTCCCTTCCAACTCTGTTGTTCTGTTATTCAGCGGAGTGCCTTGCCTTCCGAAGTTGTGGGAGCTTCATCCCTGGAGGCTTTCAAGAAGAGGCTGGAGTGCCATCGGTCAGAAATGGCGCAAAGTCTCGTGCTTGGGCAGGGGGTTGGACTAGATGACCTACAAGATCCCTTCCGACTCTGTTAAATCTGTCAAATCTGCCCTGCAGGTCGCTCTTGGATCCGGAGGGATGCCAGCACACCTCCAGACCCGGATCAGAGCACTCTTCTCCTCTGGGCTCCTTCCAGCCCTCCAAAACATCCCTTCTTCTTCTTTTGGCTAGAATTTTGAAAAGTGGTTTGCCATTGCATGCTTTTTGGGGATTGAGGCAGAGTGGCTGGCCTAAAGACAACCTGGCTGAGACTAGAAGCCACATTTCTTGCCTTGCCCCAAACTGAGGGGTGCAAAAGAGCGAGGTCAGGGCAAAGGGGAGGGAAGGGGGGGGCCTTCCAGGTGGACTGGGACTCAGTGCTGGGTTTTCCTATCAGCTGCTTTGGCTGGACGTTTCTAACAGTTGTTGGGTCTGTTTGGACAATTTACAGATTAGCAGAGTTGGAAGGGACCTTGTAGGTCATCTAGTCCAACCCCCTGCCCAAGCAGACCTGACACCATTTCTGTTTTTTTGGACCTCCTCCCTTTTTTGAAGGAAGGAAGGAAGGAAGGAAGGAAGGAAGGAAGGAAGGAAGGAAGGAAGGAAGGAAGGACTCAAAACTGAAGCAGTCCCACTCCTCACTCCTCTTTACTTGACTTAAATAAGGCCAACTGCCCATCAGGGGTTTAAAGTCAGAGCTGCAAGCTGAAACAAAAGGACTTTTGATCAGAAAAGAGCTGGAAGGGACCTTGGAGGTTTTCTAGTCCAGCCCCCTACTCAAGCAGGAGACCCTGTACCATTTCAGACAGGTGGCTGTCCAGACTCTTGTTAAAAACCTCCAGTGGTGAAGCACCCACAATTTCTGGAGGCCAGCTGTTCCGCTAGTTAATTGTCCTCAGTTAGGAAGTTTCTCCTTAATTCCAGATTGCTTCTCTCCTTGATTAGTTTCCAACCTGCCTTCTGGTGCTTTGGAGAATAAGTTGACCTCTTGTTTGGAGCAGCCCCTCAAATGTTAGAAGGCTGCTATCATGTCACCCCTAATTCTTCTTTTCTTTAGACTAGCCAAGCCCAAATCCTGCAGTCGTTTTTCACATATTTTTGTCTCCTGGCCTTTAATCATCTTAGTTGCTCATCTCTGAACTTTTCCAAAGTCTCAACATCTTTTTTGTAATGTCACATCTTTTGGGTAACATCTTGTTTGTGACACAGTGCAGGCTTTTGATGGTGCCTATCTCTCAGGTTTAGTTGTGGGAGGGAAAACTTTCAAAGCAAACCCAGCCTGCTTCTATCCCCTTCAAGACCAACACATTTTTGGTTTGGATTTGATTTTTCTATTCATATGAATGTGCTCCCCTTTATCTCCCCTTCAACTCGAATTTCTGTTTACAGGGAAGGGAATGTTGGACATCTTAATTAACCGCCTAGTCCCCACTACATGTTCTAAAATGGGAGTCCCCCCCACAACAGACTAAATGCATGTTTTTTTTAAACTTGGGAACGTGAAGACGTGTGGAATTCAACTCCCAGAATTCTGGGAGTTGAATTCCACACATCTTCAAAATTCCCAAGTTTGTTTGTCTGTTTTTTTGGACTATCTTCCACCCTTCAGATTTCTGCTGATTCTTTTCCCCTTTTTTTATTTTCCGGGTAAAAATTTATTACCGGTTCTGTGGGCGTGGCTTGGTGGGTGTGACTTGGTGGGCGTGGCAAGGGAAGGCTACTGCAAAATCCCCCTTCCCTCCCCACTCAATTAACCTGCTTTCCAGCTCTGTTCTTCTGTGCAGGGCAACCAAAGAAGACCCAGCTGATCAGCTGGGACTCGGGAGGCAGAGAAGAGATGGGGTTAGTGGGGCCAGTCAGAGGTGACATATGCCGGTTCTCCGAACTACTCAAAATTTCCGCTACCAGTTCTCCAGAACCGGTCTGAACCGACTGAATACCACCTCTGTACCTGTGCCTTTTCTTGTGCCTTTAATGCTGTGCACAAGAAACAATTTCACAGGTCTACCTGGTTTCCAAAAACCCTTATCCTTGATGGCACCCGGCCTCGCTCTTTAAAATAGACTAAGAAGAAAAAAATAACCCGAGCGAGGCTCCATCAGCTTGTTTGGTAAACTCCAATTTTAAAAATAAATAAATAAATAAAAAGATGAAAATATCAACACGGCACGTTGCAAAAATAAACAGTCCAGGCAGAAGAGGCAAAGTTATTAAGCAGGCCGAGAAACATTCAGCTAAAAGCGGGCATTATTTCGGAGCTTGCTTGGAAAGAGATGTTTGCATTGAAGGTGTAAGATCAGGACAGTTTGTTTCCAGAATGAAGGCCCGGCAGGGAGGTGAGGTAAGGCCAGGATAAAAGCTACTTTTTCTTTCCTTGAATATAGACTGGGTGAAACCAGGCTCAATAGCAGGAACTGTGAGAGGGATCTAGGAGTCTTAGTGGACAGCCAGCTAAATATCAGCCAGCCGTGTGCAGCAGCAGCCAAAAAAGCTAATGCAATCCTAAGTTGTATTAACAGAGGGATACAATCAAGATCAAGGGAGGTACTAATACCACTCTATAAAGTAAGGCCACACCTAGAGTACTGCATCCAGTTCTGTTCACCACATTATTAAAAAGATGTTGAGACTCTAGAAAAAGTGCAGAGAAGAGCAACCAGAATGATTAGGGGACTGGAGGCTAAAACATATGAAGAATGGTTACAGGAACTGGGCCTGGCTAGTCTAGGGAAGAGAAGGACCAGGGGAGACAGGAGAGCAGTCTTCCAATATTTGAGGGGCTGCCACAGAGAGGAGGAAGGGGGTCAAGCTATTTTCTAAAGCACCCAAAGGTCAGACAAGGAACAATGGATGGAAACTGATCAAGGAGAGGTTCAACCTGGAAATAAGGAGAAATTTTCTGACAGTGAGAACAATCCACCCATGGAACAGAAGCTGCCTTCAGAAGTTGTGGGAGCTTCATCACTGGAGGCTTTCAAGTAGAGACTGGACTGCCATTTGTCAGAAATGATGTAGGGTCTCTCACTTGGGTGGGGGGTTGGACTAGATGACCTACAAGGTCCCTTCCAAGGTCCCATTATCTGTTATCTGTTGTCTGAATTTTGCATTCAGAAAAATCTACAGGCAGTCCTTGACTTAACGACCACAACTGAGCCTCAAATTTCTGGGAATAAGTGAGACGTTTGGTTAAATGAGCTTTTGCCCCCATTCTTGCCTCCGTTGTTAAACGGATCGCGGCAGTTCTTAAGCCAGTAAGACGGTCGTTGAGTGAATCTGGCTTCCCCACTGAACTTTTGCTGATCGGAAGGTCACAGAATGGGATCATGTGATCCTGGGACCATCGTAAATATCAGTCGGTTGCCAAGCGTCTGAATTTGGATCGTGTGGCTATGAGGATGCTAGAAAGGTCTAAGTGTGAAAAATGGTCATGTCGCTTTTTCCAATGCTGTTGTATCTTTGACTGTCACTAAATGAACTGTCGTAAGTTGAGGAGGACTATCTGTATAGATAGCCCTCAAATTATGATCACAACTGGGGCTAGAAACTTTTTTTTAACAACCTTGGACTAGAAGTTCTCCAAAATTCCTTCCAATTCTGTTATTATGTTGTGTTATTTTATGTTATGTTATATTGTTATTGTTATTTTGTGGTGTTATATTGTTGTTACATTGTGTTATGTTATGTTATATTGTTGTTATTTTGTGTTGTTATATTGTTGTTACATTGTGTTATGTTATGTTATATTGTTACGTTAGTTGTGTTGTGTTATGTTTTTTTATATATATATAAATTTTTATTAAGTAAACATTCAAAACAATTGAACAGAGTGTGACTTTCTTGGCCAACACTTTGGCTATACATGCTATAGCATAAAAGTAGATCTAACAGTTGATTTTTCCTTTTTTCCTACATTGTTAATTTAATGCTGGTTACATATTTGTTTCTATTTGCATTTATATACATTTATATACATATTTACAACCTAGCTTCTTTTCCATCTCCTTTTTCGCCTTAAAGTCTTTACATTCAAATCATATTTGCCCATTATTTTTCATTTTCTTTAACGTACAAAACTTTAACTTTCATTCCTATAAACCATCTGTGCAGAGATGGACAGACTAACTTTAGAAATTATGGATAAGGGTGAGATCAGAGTATTATGACGTCTGGAGCAAAATGTATCAATGGTTGGAGTCAAGGAAAAGAAGAAAATGTTGTTATATTATGTTCTTATAATGTTATGTTGTTAGTCGTGTTGCTGTGTTGTGTTGTGTTGTATGTTGTTATATTGTGTTATTGTGTCATGTTATGTTGTTATATTCCACTTCCTTGGTACAGTGAACAAACTCATAGTCTTTCCAAAATTTCTTTGTCAGTGCTGTTATTCTACAATAAAAAGGACGAGGGAATAAAAAGGACAAGGGGATGACATCCATCAATCAAGGGCTTGCCCCAGAAGTTGTGGGTGCTCCATCACTGAAGGTTTTTAAGAAGAGATTGGGCAGCCATTGGTCAGAAATGGTGTAGGGTCTCCTGCTTGAGCAGGGGGCTGGACTAGATGACCTCCAAGGTCCCTTCCAGTTCTGTTATTCTGTTATTCTCTGGGGAATGCATATTTCTTTCCCGTTTATGAGAATACTCTCTGCCTTTCTTCCCTCCACTTAACTTACAAGAGGCCTGTGGAGCAAATTGCTGGTTTATTGCCGTGAGTCAGCTTCAGTTCAAAGTGCCACTTCAATTCGTGGCATGCTTTGCAAACCAAGTTTCATACATAATGATGGATCCATCTGGTGATATGGCAGGCAATTTCTTTCCCCCATGGACTACTTTTAAGGGAGCCCCGTTCCCAGGGGATGCTGTCAAACCACTGATGGGGATAATGTCACTTTTGGAGAGAGAGCGACAAATATGGGTCAAAAACCACATTTACGGAAGGTCCAAATGACAGACCGGAGAGCTGTAATGGGTTGCGTTTTGGCTAATGGGTTGCGTTTTTTTTAATTGTGTGGACGACAGGTTGTGACGCTTTTTCCTCTTGAACTCCAGGCCTGGTAGAAATTTGCAAACGGGGCCTTATGGCTGCAGGGAATTGGGATTCCACAGATATGATCCATCCAAAAGAATACATTAGAAAATAGAACAGATTTTTTTTAAGAAACTCTGCTTCCAATCAAAGGAACACTAAAACAGACCAAGAGATATGAGGGAGGCCTTGTCTCTTAGTCATGTTGGCAGGTCACAGAGATTGAAGGACGCCAGGGATAGCAAAGAAAATAAATTGATGAGATACTGAACATATAGGTTAACATGTGTGCAGATATATAGGTGTGTTTTTGTTATCTATAGGGTTTTTTTCCTCAATACCTTATTATCAATAGGGTTTTTTTTCATATATAAAATGAAAAAGAACAATGTACGGACAATTTATGAGACTCTAGAAAGAGTGCAGAGAAGAGCAACCAAGATGATTAGGGGACTGGAGGCTAAAACATATGAAGAACGGTTGCTGGAATTGGGTAGGTCTAGTTTAATGAAAAGAAGGATTTAGGGGTGACATGATAGCAATGTCCCAATATCTCAGGGGTTGCCCCAAAGAAGAGGGAGTCCAGCTATTCTCCAAAGCACCTGAAGGCAGGACAAGAAACAATGGGTGGAAACTAATCAAGGAGAGAAGCAATCTAGAACTAAGGAGAAATTTCCTGAAAGTAAGAACAATTGATCGGTGGAACAACTTGCCTGCAGAAGTTGTGAATGCTCCATCACGGGAGGTCTTCAAGAAGGGAGTAGGACCAGAGGTGGGATTCAAATTTCTTAACAACCGGTTCTGTGGGCATGGCCTAATTTGTGGGTGTGGCTTGGTGGTCATGTGACTGGCTGGGCGTGGCTTGTGTGTAAATATTGTCAATATATATGTAAAGATTGAATGTTTTACTTTAAAAAAAGAGCAACTTTTACCCAAAATCAGGCAAAGCAGGCAGGCAGATGGAGCTGCTTGCAGAATCACAGCCTCACTCCCAGACCTACCTTTCTGCAATCTGCTGCCTGAGTCTGTACTGAAAAAATAGAAGCTTCAATCCTAAGGAAGGTTCAGCTCTGCTCTCAGGCCACTTCTCCCTCCCCCAAGCCCCTGATTGGCACCCCTGACTGGGCCTCAGGGAAGCCTCCTGGGTGGGGCAGGTGGGGAGGGGAGGAGCCAGCCAGTGGTGTGATTTGCTGGTTCTCCAAACTGCGCAGAATCGTAACAACTGGTTCTATAGAACTGGTCCAAACTGGTAGAATCCCACCCCTGAATAGGACAATTATTTGTCTGAAATGGTATAGAGTTTCCTGCCTGAGCAAGGGGTTGGTCTAGAAGACCTCTATGGACCCTTCCAACTCTCCTATTATGTTATGTTATATTCTACTTCCTCAGTTCAGTGAAGAAACTCGTGGTGTTTCAAAAACTATTCTGCCAACACATTTATCCTACAGTAAAAGGAATAGCTAGACAAAATATTCTCTATTTACCCTGATAAAATTGACCTTGAACTTAAAACAACCTCCTCTTAGAGGAACTGGACAGAAAAATAAATATTGCAGATATTCTTTCTTGTACTCTTGAGGAAGTAATTTAAAAGTAAATCGTGGTCATAAAGGACCTTCAAAACTTTACCGCAAATGGATGGATTTAAAAGTAAATTATCTAGAGGCAAAGAGGGTTGGGAGGAGGGTGGAAGCTCCTTTTCATAATAAGCTCATTAAGTATTTTCCAAGAAAACCCAATCCTGGCTTTGTTTTTCAGTGAAGAAATTATTTGGCACTGTTGTTTTTAAAAAAAATTTTTTTATCTAAGATCCCTCTGCTAACGTCACAACTGTATCTTCCCAAGTGCAAAAAAAAAAAACCCTGAATAAGCATCCAGTAAGCCTGACTGCATTTAGAGAAACTATTAGTGCAAAGGTTATAAGTGCAAAAGATGTTGAGACTCTAGTGTTGTTCACCAGCCTTGGTGGTGCAGGCTGTTAAACGCCTAGCACTTAAGTTCCAGCTGTTTGCAATTTGTGCAGGCTCGAATCCCACCAGGCTCAAGGTTGACTCAGCCTTCCATCCTCTTGGGGTAGGTAAACTGAGGACCCAAGATTGTTGGGGGCAATAAGCTGACTTTGTAAAAATGCCGCTTAGTAATAAGCAGGCATATACAATGGAAGGAAGGCTATTGCTGAGCGCATTGGGTTGCGCTCCAAAAATTGTAAGCCGCCCTGAGTCTTCGGAGAAGGGCAGCATGAATAATTTAAAAAATCAGGTCTGAGCCTGGTGCCAAAGCCAATGATAGACGCTAGTCAGGAGGTGCAGGTTTTCTGATTGCTTTTTATCGGAGTACTCCCAGGAAAAGGGCTCCCAGTCAAAATGCCAAGAGCAAAGTTCTTGGCTCTTGGCATTTTGAGTAAGTTTTATACATTTTCACTAAAGGAGAAGGTGGGACAAAATGAGATAATAAGAAATATCATTTAATAAACATTTTAGTAAAAATTCTACAATTTGTTGTATTGGTCTCTAGCTGTCCCTATTCCCAAGTCTTGGCTAATGGATGCCCTAGGAGTTATCTAATACACATTTGATTTGCTACAGACCTAACTGCTAGCTGAGGTCTGCAAGTTGGCTAACTCATGTTTCTTTTATCAGCTTTCCAATTAGCCCGGATTGTTACAAGATTTACACACTGTGGAGAAGCATTTTTTTTTTGTTCTTGCCAGACAGACTCAGGCTTCCTGGTTTACTTTGAAGTGTGTGCCATGACCTGGCTTTATTTTAGCAGATGGCCCATCACTAGAAAGAGAGCAGAGAAGAGTAACCAAGATGATTAGGGGACTGGAGGCTAAAACCGTAATAAAGAACAGTTGCTGGAACTGGATATGTCTAGTTCAGAGAGAAGAAGAACTAGGGGAGATGATAGCAGTCTTCCAATTTTGAGGAGCTGACACAAAAACAGAGGGAAGTCAACTTATTTTTCAAAGCAATGGGTGGAAACTCACCAAGGAGAGAACCAACTAGAACTAAGGAGAAATTTCCTGACAGTGTGAACAATTCACCAGTGGAATGATTTGCCTCCTGAAGTTGCAGGCGCTCAAACAGTGGAGGTTTGTAAGAAGAGACTGGACAACCATTTGCCTGAAATATTTAGAATAGAATGAGAGCTGGAAGGGACCTTGGAGGTCATTTAGTCCAGCTCAAGCAGGAGAACATATGCAATTCCAGACAAGGGACTGTCTAGTCTCTTTTTAAAAAACCTCCAGTGATGCAGCACGCACGATTTCTGAAGGCAAAGCAGTTCCACTGGTTAATTGTCCTCCCTGTTAGGAAGTTTCGCCTTAATTCCAGATGGCTTCTCTCCTCAATTAGTTTCCATCCATTGTTTCTTGTCCTGCCTCCTGGTGTTTTAGAGAGTAATATGACAACCCCTCTTCTTTGTGGCAGCCCCTCAAATGCTGGAATGCTGCTATTATGCCGCCCCTAATTCTTCTTTTCTTTAGACTGGCCAAATCCAGAACCTGCAGCCCTTCTTCATACGTTTTAGTCTCCAGGCCTTAGATCATCTTAGTTGCTCTTCTCTGAACTTTTGCCAAAGTCTCAACATCCTTTTTTGTAGCGTGGTGATGGTGACCAATACTGGATGCAGTATTCCAGGTGTGGTCTTACTAGGGTTTTACAAAGCAGCACTGATGCTTCACGTGATCTTGATTCTGTGGCTCTGTTTGCACAACCCAGGATTGTATTCTGTTTTTTGGCAGCACCTGCTGCTGCTGCACACTTTAATGTAATGCATTGCAAAACTCAAAGGGTATAGGGTTTCCTGCCTGGGCAGGGGGTTGGACTAGAAGATCTTTGAGGTCCCTTCTACCTTTCATTATTCTGTATTTATTTATTTGGTTTAGAAAAAGAATAAGCAGGTTGTAATTGGAATCTATTAGCTATTCTACGGAAAGCTGCCTCTTTTATTTAAATATTGAATTGGGGGGGCGGCTTGGAGGGGGGGAACAATCCACATTAAGAGGCTGTTTTAAAGAGCACGTCGTTCCCAAGTGATGGGATTTGAAGGTCACCGATGAATTAAGCCAAATTCTCTTCCGTCACTGAGCTGTGTTTCCCTACGAACCACAACAAAGCCCCTGTTTTCATAGCTCCTTCACGTCAATTCCTTTCCCTCCCCTTCCTACACACACCCCATTTGCACCATTTTCTGCGGTGCCAAAGTCCCAGTGTGTTTTTTTTAAATATATATATATATGTATATATAAATCTTCTTTTGTTCTCTGAGAAAGTTTTACGGGCATCTCTCCACCTAAACAGGAATTTCAAGATCGACTTTATTGGCCTGAGCTCGTTTAAAGCAGGGCTTGGAATGGGATCAAATTTAATTTTCACAGTTATAATTATGAGTGGCTCTGACCTCTGGTTACTCATAAAACCCTCCCCGTTTTTGTAAAGAGCGTTTCGCTTTCTCCACTTGGGAAGGAAAAATGGGTACATTTGGCAGGTAGTTTTCAAATTACAACCATTCGTTTAATGACCAGAGAGTTACAATGGCACTGAAAAAAGGTGACTTATGACCGTTTTTCACACTTACGGCCATTGTACCATCCCCATGTGACAATTGGTTCATGCTTATGATGGCCACAGTGTCCAGGGATCATGTGATTCTTTGCGACCTTCTAACAAGCTGAGCCAATGGGGAAACCAGATTCACTGAACGCTGTGTTACTAACTGAACAACGGCAATGTTTCACTTACCAACGGGGGCAGGAAAGGTCGTAAAATGGGGGGAAAGCTCACTTAACAGATGTCTCGCTTAGCAACATAAATGTCAGGCTGCATTGAGGTGGTAAGCCGAGCACTTGCCTGTATTGCAAGCTTGTTGCTTGTGGTTAATATCCCATGTGTGGTGGAACATTGCTTATAGCTTTCGATGGTTTCGCATCTCATTTTATTTTATGCAATGGGTACTATTTGTCAACTAAAAAAAATAGTCCTTTGGCCTTTTTAGTTGCCAGCAGAAAGGGAGTGGGGAAAAGCAGTGCATTCCTTAAATGCCTCAGATAATCATCTTGGCAGCCGAAGCTGTTGGCGTGCAAGATTATTACTGGAGAGCATGATTGATGACTCTTGGCTATTATTATACATTGTAATGTACTATCTGTCAATGAATACTTCAGCTTCAACCATAACAATACAAGAGCACACAATAGATACAAACTCAAGGTAAACTGCACCAAACTTGATTGCAGGAAATACAACTTCAGCAACAGAGTGGTCAATGTCTGGAATACTCTACCTGACTCTGTGGTTTCTTCCTCAAACCCCCAAAATCTTTAACCTTAGACTGTCTACTATTGACCTCACCCCTTTCCTAAGAGGTCTGTAGGGGGTGTGCATAAGCGCATCAACGTGCCTACCGTCCCTGTCCTATTGTTTCTTTTTATTTTTCTTACATGTATCCATTTCACATATTCATAACTATGTTTATACTTATACCTGTTATCTTATAATCGCTTGTCAAAATAAATAAATAAAATATAAATAAATGGATGTGTCCCATTGGAGAATATACATCCAGGGGTTGGGGGCAGGGGTGGGATTCGACCACCATTACTACCGGTTCAGTGACTACATTTTGCTGCGCGTACGTGTAAAAAAACTTTAAGCTCTGCCGCCTGGACAGCTGAAAAGTGCTGTACACAGGTGCGCAGCGTTTGAAAAGCCTCTTTTTCCCTGCTTTTTCAACCTCAGCTGTGCCACGCAAAGCAGCTGAGGTTGAAAAAGCAGGAAATAAAGGACAGGTAAGAGCCCAGGTGGGCAGTTGGGCCAAACAGCAGCAGACACAGAACCGGTTCAGTGTCTGCTGCTCTTCAGAGCTACCGGTTCTATAGAACCGGGCAGAACCAGTAGCATCCCACCCCTGGATGGGGGGATGACCGGCATCAAGGGGGAAATGAATGATGTATTTTAGTATCAGCTGCACCCAGCTAACACCAACATGGCCACTTCTAATAAATCTTTTGTTTTTTACTCTGAGAGATGCAGCTAGAGACTTACGATTCGAATGGGGGGGGATTTGGGGATCCTCAACTTTCAACCCTTGGTTCACTGTTTACCGAGCGTTTGAACTGATGCTTGAGTGAGTTATCCATACTCTTGCATTTCAACAATCACCCCATTTCTATGTGGGTTTCATTTTTATTTTTATTTTTTGCTTCGGATTTCTTTCCTGTAAGCCTGTGATTTTTTGTTATTCCAACTTTTTCGTTCCTCAGCAAGAAACTGCAGGTGCAATTCCTGCTTTTTCCTAACTCCAGATCGAGGCTGGTTTTAGATGTCTATTTTCCAAATTGCTGCTTTATCTACGGATTGCATTTTCAACACTTCGGTAAGCTATTCCCATTAGCTGCTCTGAGTCCTTTTTAAGGAGGGGTGATTGTGAATCAATAAATTAGCATCTTCTTTGTTGAATAGAGGCAAACTGGAAAAAAATATGTCAAGGGGAAGGTAGACTGTTTTTTAAAAGGATTTTCCCCCTGTTTATACTGTAGAATGGACACCTATTATAAGGGAGTAAGATAAAAGCAACAAGGAATTCATGTTTGTTTATTAAAGAACATTTAGTTATCTGTTTATTTTAAAAACACACACAATAATCTGTCTATTTGCTTTTCAAAAGCTAGGCAAATGGAGGAAGAAAAAAGATATTTAAAAGCATTCTTTTAAAACAAATGGCAGAAAGACAACAGAGAACCTGCAATTAAAAAAAGGAACGGCCAGGATTAGAAAAATAATTCATCCAATCAGCCAGCCCCAAATCCTGCAAGAACAAGGCCTTCTGTAACAAACTGTCATCAGGGAGGAGTGCCAAATCCATCTCCCTTGGCAGGGAGTTCCACCGGCCAGGTGTGGCTGCAGGGAAGAAGAATTATATGCCAAAGGTCTGTATTCTTGGATGGGTAGCCAGCCCACCTGTATGACAGGGCAAATAAATAAAACCCATGTTTGATGCTCTCTGGTGAACCTTAAGTGGTCATCATCAAAATTCCTCAATCCCATAGTCAAAAGACCTTTGATCTTCTCCAATCAAAGAGGTTTGGTTGGGTGTTGAAATCCTTAGCAGAAGAGAAGAAGAAGAAATAGAAACTGGACGAACTTGTCTGATCAGTAACTCCAGCAAGTCCGAAGAAGAAAAGAGAAATGACAGCTAGACTGGTGGTGCCCTGGAGATGGGCTGAGTCGCAGATCAATCATCGCGGTACGTTTGGGTAAATTTGGCAAGCACCTTAACCTACATTCGGAGCATGAGGGAAGCAGTGGGTGGGTGGAACACTTTTTTGCCCGTTCTTCATTGAGATGATGCTTAAATCACAGCACACATTGGAGCTCGTCCAACATCTTTAGGTAGACATTAAAAGGTGGTGCCACCAAGAGAAATGGCCAAGAATTGCTGTGATATGGGCTTTCCTTGTAGTTCTGTATGGGGAAGTGAGAAGTCAAGAGAGAAAAAAGAAAGAAATATGGTGTTGTCAGAACGATGATTAAAAAAAGATGTTATAATTCTAGAAAGAATCCAGAGAAGAGCAACAACAATGATGAGAGGGCTGGAAGCTAAAACATATATAGCAATAGCACTTAGACTTATATACCGCTTTATAGTGCTTTACAGATAGATAGAATTCTTTATTGGCCAGGTGTGATTGGACACACAAGGAATTACAGCCCTCTCTAAGCGATTTACAGAGTCAGCATATTGCCCTATGAAGAATGGATGCAGGAATTACCGGTAGGTATGTCTAGTTTAATGGAAAGAAGAACTAGGGTTGACATGATAGAAGCGTTGCAATATTTATATTTTATATTTTTATATTTTAATTTGACTTGTATGCCGCCCCCTCTCCAAAAAGGACTCGGGGCGGCTCACAATTAAAACCGACACAATAAATTAATTATCTAAAATAGAATTAAACTAACCAAGCCAAATTAAACTAAAAACCCGTTTATGATTAAGTATAAAAACGACACCCCCCCCCAAGGAGTCAGCACAGCGCAGCCTGCTCAAACAACCAGGTTTTCAAGTCGTGGCAGAAAGTGCGGAGGTCGGGGCCAAGCCCCAGAGGTAGTTGGTTCCACAGAGCGGGAGCCGCCACAGAGTAGGCCCTCCCCTGCGTTACCGCCAGACGACACTGGGTCGCAGACGGCACGCCGAGGAGCCCCTGCCTGTGTGCTCGTACAGGGCGGTTGGTATTCGATGCCGGCAGTAGACGTTCCCGTAGATAGGCCGGACCCATGTCTCGTAGGACTTTGAATGTCAATACCAAATATTTAAGAGGTTGCTACAAAGAAGAAGATGGGGTCAACCTCTTCTCCAAACCAGCTGAGTTTGACAAGAAGCAATGGGTGGAAACTAATCAAGGAGAAAACAAATTTAGGATTAACGAAAAACTTCCGGACAGTGAGAACAATCAACCAGTGGAACGACCTTGCCACCAGAAGTTGTGGGAGCTCCAACACTGGAAGTTTTTAAGAAGAGACTGGACCAGAGTTGGTATTCAGCAGGTTCTGACCAGTTCTGGAGAACCAGTAGTGGAAATTTTGAGTAGTTCAGAGAACCAGCAAAGACCACCTCTGACTGGAGATTTTGCAGTATCCTTCCCCTGCCATGCCCTCCAAGCCACGCCCACAGAACCGGTAGTAAAAAAAAAATTGAATCCCACCACTGGACTGAACAACCATTTGTCTGAAATGATATAGGGTCCTGCTTGAGCAGGGGACTGGACTAGAAGACCTCCAAGGTCCCAACTCTGGTATTCTGGTACACATAGGTTGGCCAAGAGATTTTAATAAGGGGAGCTGGCTTCCAACAGGAAGCATTTACCTCTTATCCATCTGCCAATGATCCTCTACAAATTTATATTTTCAAGCGTGGTCCTTAAACGGTAATCAGCCAAACAGAGGGGTAGATAACTAGCCATATTTTTTTTCAAGAATCTCTTCAACGTGAATATTTGTCTTTTTGTCACTTTTTTGCAGATGTTTTTGATGCTTCAAACATTCCTCGGCTGCCATGGCCATTGACTGTGAGGAAATGTGAAGGCACATTTTTTAAAAAATCCATGATTTGGGAATTAGATAGGTGCCTGAATAACATTTGATTTTGACATCCATTTTTTTTTAGCATTGTTCTTTTTATTAAAACATTAAGAAGTCAGTAAGTATATCGAAGTAGATTTGGAGTAAGTAAATGAAATATTTAAAAAAAATAGTGAACTTGAACCCTGAAGCGTGAAAAATGTTTGTCCAGGTTTTCATTTGATTCACTGAACACAGCGTGTTAAAGCACAAAAAGATTCAAACGGACGGCTCAGAGACTGGCGTGTTGAGCCAGAAATGTCCTTATTCTCCATAGAAGTTCTTTTTTTATACTATCAGGTACCAAAGCTCTGCCTTTTGGAGTGATTTCAGCCACCAAATCATCAACAGTAACATGTTCTAGCCCTTTCTCTTTGATGACATCTTTGCAGTGTGCCTTTAGCTGATCTTTCCAACCACATTCAATTAATTTGGCTCTCAGTAATTCTTTAAGGCGTTCTCGTTCTCCTGTTTCAATTAACTTTTGATTAATAGTTGCTCTCATTTGTGCATCTTTGTTCATTTTCCCCTCCTGCGTGCAAGTAGACCAGATCTCTCCAGCGAGCCACTTGCTTCCTCCATGAGCTCAGCCTCCAGAGGAGAGCCGGTTCAACGGAGCCTCGAACTCGCGACACGACCAACTCTCCCCGGGTTGCCCAAGCCTTCACCCAACTAAAGAGAAAGAAGCCTTTGCAACAGCCTGCCTCAATCCTCGCAGAAAGGTTTGGGAAGCGTAGTTCTCAGCCGCATGGCTTTAACGGCTCGACGCCCGATGAAAACCGACATCCATTTTCTTGGTCCTTGTCCAAATGAAAGACAAATGCTTGGGGCAGCCCTTCTCAACTGTGATCTCAGTACAAGTCCATTTTAATCCATTACCTTGGACCAGGTTTTGATATAGACAAAAAGCTCAGCTCTCATCTCAACACCATTCCAGAGTTACCTGAGCTCAGAATGAAAAGGAGAGCCCTTCGTTTTTTTCGTGTTTTTTTTTTTTAAATTCACATTTATATGCCGCCCTTCTCCGGAGACTCAGGGCGGCTTACAATTGGCGCAACCCAATGAGCTCAGCAACAGCCTTCCTTCCATTGTATATGCCTGCTTATTACTACTAAGCGGCATTTTTACAAAGTCAGCTTATTGCCCCCAACAATCTTGGGTCCTCAAGATTGAGTTTTGACTCTTGATATTAAAAAAATGTACCAATGTTCAAGTTCTATGCAAAACCTCACCGTGAAAACTATACCGTTTATTCAGATTAAAATAATTAAGAGTTGATGAACTTCTTATGGTCACAAAGCAATTCCTTCTCCACATGGTAAGTCACATGGCGTTCTTCATTATGCCTAGCCTAGAGGTGAACCACACAACCTCTAAACTAATTGTGTTTCTTTTGGCCTCAAATCTGCGTTCCTCATTTAGCAGGTAATAACTCTACACAATGTGCATGTTTGCGTTCTCAGTAACTACGTGCAAATCCTCCAGGCACCAATTACACAGCTCTTTCTACTTGTGTTCTACCTTGCAGTTACATTAGTGCGGCCACCAGATTTGGTCTGATTTCATTGAAGCCTTCCTCAGTTGCTTACAACCTTGACGTAAGTAAATAGAAATGATTCCCTTGGTATGAAATCAGCCAACCAACCAATCAGTCAGAAAGAGCTGGAAGGGACCTTGGAGGTCATCTAGTCCAACTCCCTGCTCAAGCAGGAGACTCTATATCATTTCAGACAAAGGGTTGTCCAGTCTCTTCTTAAAATCTCCATTGTTGGAGCACTCACAATTTCTGAAGGCAACCTGTTCCACTGGTTAATCAGACTTTTCCCTTAATCCTAGGTTGGTTTTCTCCTTGATCAGTTTCCATCCGTTGCTTTTTGTCAAACTCAGGTGGTTTGGAGAATAGATGGACTCTCTCTTCTTTATCACAGCCCCCCATATATTGGAACACTGCTCTCCTGTCACCTCTGGTCCGTTTTCCTCCATTAAACTAGACATACCTAATTCCTGCAGCCATTCTTCATTATGTTTTAGCTTCCAGCCCTCTCGTCATTCCTGTTGCTCTTATCTGCCTTCTTTCTAGAGTCTCAAAGCCCTTTTTATCAGCATTAAAGATTAGATGATGATGACTTCAGAATCCAGGTAGGCAGGCACCTGCCACATAACACCCTGGGCTTACCAGTTGTCGATAACAAAGACAAAAAAGTCTGGATAGTGGATGTGGCAGTGCCTGAAGGCAGCAGAAGAGAAGAGAAAGAACTGGAGAAGATAACAAACTACAAAGACCTACAAATAGAAATAGAACGACTATGGCAAAGGCAAGCAAGGGTAGTACCAATAGTCATAGGTGCCTTGGGCGCAGTCCCAAAACAACTGGAGCACCACTTGAACACCGTCAGTGGCATTGACAAATTGCCATCAGTCAATTGCAGAAGGCAGCTTGACTTGGAACAGCTTCCATCCTGCAGCGATATCTGCAACACCGTCAAACATCCAGATTTGCCTATCCCAGGTCCTTGGGAAGGGATCGATAGGTAGACAAAAATGCCAAACCCAGTCTGAACATCTGGCTGACTCGGCAGTGAATAATGATGATGATGATGGTGGTGGTAATGAGGCGGAGGAGGAGGAGGAAGAAAAAAAACACCCTAAGGGAGGGAACTGGGAATTTTCTCAAAATAGATCAGTGAGTGAGGTCAGGTGACACAAAATACAGAGTTGAGAGCAGGAGGACCAGAAAATGGATGGTGACCGAGTGCAATGGAGTAGGTGGACAGATGGTGGACAGAGATGAGTAGAGCACTCCCTCATTTTTATTTATTTATTTTATTTATTCATTCATTTATTTTGTCAAAAGCTTACAATACAGTAGAAATAAGAATAAACATAAGTTTAAATATAAGAAATAGGAACTAATAATTGGGGACAATACAACAGGGACGGTAGGCAATTTCCAATTTTGGGGGGGAGAAACCGTTTCCAGATCTCTGTCCAAGCTGCTTCTAAATGTCCCCATGGACCGATGTGAGAATTGAAGTTTGGATACAGATTAACAGAATCGGAAGGGCCTTGTAGGTCATCTAGTCCAACCCCCAGCCCAAGCAGAGACCTCCTTTGCTTGTCTTGGTTTCCCTCTCTTCAAATGTAATCCTTAATCAAAATTATACACCTGGGGATTAGCCAAACTTCCAAAATGGATGTTTTCCTCTCTCAAACAAGCTCTGACCCAACATGCAAAGAGGCATGGGAGGGGGGGACTTGGACAAGGAAACAAGAGAAGCCCCCCCCACTCCACCCTGCCCTCCGTACCTAACCATAATCCTGTAATGAAGCCACAGCCATTAATAGGGTCCTTAAGGCTGTTTACTCAAGCCAGCCATGAGCAAACGGCTTCCAGGAATATTCTTTCCACCAAAGAGTCACAGAAGCAGAAGAACGAACTGGCCCACAGATGCCGTTTGCAGTCGGGTGGAGACCAGCACCTCTGGAATTTCAAGACCGAAAGTGAAATGACGGGCATCGCCTGCCTCATCCCTCACCGCGGCACAGCTAATTGGCCGCGGGCGAATTCTCCTACATGTCGGCACACATCTCCGAGGGTTGGGCTAACCCTAAAGGCAAGGAAGGGGGTATTTGTCTGCCTAACCCAGCCAAGAAGAGTCATCTAAGAAGCCAAGGTTGCCATAGATCACACGGTTTCCTTGCGCAGAGAATGGTTGTCCTCAAAGGTGCCTTTTTTCCTCCCCAAGAGGCAACTTGGACTTTCTGTTTTTTCTTTGAAGAGGTTTCGCTTCCCATCAGAGAAGCGTCCTCGGCTTCTCTCAGAAGCTGTATCCAGGGTGGGATACAAAAACAACAAAGTCACAAAAACAGGTGAAGCCCCTGTAATTCCTTCATCTTGGCTTCAAAAGTCCAATTATCATTGACTGGAGAAAAAACTCCCCCACAAACAGTTGCGAAAAGGAAGAAATGCCATTCAAACTCAAAATACGTATCAATTATAAATAGAAAAAAAAAAAACACAAACCACACTGAAGCAATTAAGGGAACCAGGCAGGAGAAGGGCTTGAAAACGTCCACAGATATCGAAATACACATAATGGGAAGGATGCCAGAACTCAGATAAGAACTGAAAGACTAGAATTATTTCACGCTTTGCTTCCAGCACTGGGCCATGCACAGTTTGTCCTTTTAAACAGTCCTCCCAGCTGCAGCCCATGAAGGGGATCAGGGCCCTTTCCACCCCCGTAGACCATGCCATTCACGTTTCTCCCTTATCCGCTCCTCCCTGAGTGCCCTAGGTTGAAGAGGGGATGGGCCTGGGTCTTCCTCTGAAGGCCCAGCCAGCCTGTGCCCTTCCCCAGTTTCCTCCACAACCTCCGGAGCCACACTCCCACTCCCTGTCGGCTGTTCCTCCTCTCCCTCGGAGTCAGATTCTAACAGAGGCATGACAGAAGCTTCTTCTGCTCTCAGAGCTGAAGAAACTTCTGGTCTGAGAAGCGAAACGTCTTCAAAGGAAAAAACCCAAAAAAGTCCAGTTGTCTCTTGGGAACAAAAAAGTACCTTTGGGGACAACCATGATTTGGGATGACGGAGAATCTCCCTAGATGTTCTGTGGAGGAGGACGATGAAAGGTCTTTGAACTTTTGGAGAAGATTCCTCAGAATGCAGGTAGCTCTCGACTTGCGACCCCAGCCGAGCCCAGAGTTTATGTTTGCTGAGTGAGACATTTGCTGAGGGAGCCTTGCCCCATTTTACAACTTTTCTTGCCACCGTTGTTAAGCGGATCCCTCCAGTGGTTAAGTGAGGAAACAACCCTGTTAAGTGAACCATCAACTTTGCTTGTCAGAAGGCCGCAAATGGGGATCGCCTAACCCCGGGAGTCACCACGCCTGTCATAAATAGGAGTCAGTTGCTGAGCAGTCTGAATTTTGATCACATGACGACGGGGATGCTGCGATGGTCGCAAGTGTGAAAAATGGTCATAAGTCACTTTTTTCCAGGGCCATTGTAACTTTGAACTAAACGAACTGTTGTATATTGAAGACTAGCTCGATACCCATGCTTCACCCATGCTTGAACTCGATACCCATGCTTGAACTAAACGAACTGTTGTATATTGAAGACTAGCTCGATACCCATGCTTCACTACGAAACTATGTGGTAGGGATTAGTTTTTGGGGAGGAAAATAAGGAGGAAAAAATTTGCCTACCAGCATCCATTGGTATTCCTCTGGCTAGCGTCCTGTCAGTGTGTGAGAGAGTGGAGGGCTGTTTGGAAACTCAAACAGTATTTGCTGTGTGAGCAAGAAGGAGACAGCAAGGAGCCTGGGTGTGGCTTAGCCTCAACTGTTCTGTACTAAAGCAGCTTGCTGCTGTGAAACTGAACCTCCTCTCCTCTGCTTGTGTTTTGCATTTGGAGCAGATTTCTTTTCAGGTGGGGAGGGGGAGTAGAACTCCTTAGCATCAGAGCATGTTAATGATAATAATACTACATGAAATACTAATGCTCTGGTGATCAATTCAAAAAATCGAAGAGTTTGTTTTGTTTTATGAATTTAGTTATTAAATTTATTGTTAGGGTTGGCCTAATGGTTAAGGCATCAGGCTAGAAACCAGATGATGGTGAATTCTAGTCCCATCTTAGGCATGAAAGCCAGCTGGGTGACTTTGGGCCAATCAGCAGGAGACTGTGAGTTCTGGTTCTACCCTAGGTGTGAAAGCCAGCTGGGTGACTTTGGGCCACTCGCCAGGAGACAGTGAGTTCTGGTCCTATCCTAGACACAAAAATGGGTGGTTGATTCTGGGCCAGTCCACCTCTCTCAACCCAACCCACTGGGGGTGCGAGAAACAGGAGGAAGAAGCAGCATGCATGTTCTTGAGTTACTTATAAAGAAATCAAGGCAGGATAAAAAATCTAATAAATAAATTTATACCCTGCTTTTATTGCTACAGCTCAAGGTGATGTCCATCTCCCCTACATCCCTCTGAGACTCTTACTCCTTCCCCAAAATGGCTTCCAATTTGAATTAAACCCCGTGTCCGATGTACTCCTTAAATACAAACATATTCCAGATATCAAGGCTTATTCCAAGCCGGGTATTTTGCCATTTGCTAGAAATGAAGCAAGGCTTCCAGTGCAAACCGATTTTCTTGGGAGACGAGTCAAACAGATTTCTCAAATTCTTCTTTAAAAACCTCTTTCAGCTTCCGAACAGCTGGATTCATGGAGTCATGTCATGCCTCAACATCATCTGGACCTCTTCCCCTAGCTGTGGCTTGGCCCGGGAAGAACCCCACAGCAAACCCACAAACAGGAGAACCCTCGTCATTCTGACATCGCGACGTTTCCAATTTCCCATCCTTTCCAGGCTTTTTAAAGCGAGCATTGTGGAGAATCCCATTTTTATGGGTGTGGGCTCGTCGGTTTGTCAAGCCTACGAAGACGAGCAACTTCGTGCATGCCGACATTACTCAATAAATCCATGGCTTCATTTCCCAAATATTTTATTTTCTTCACGCCTCCAGCTGTCAGAAAGCAGCCGAGGTCACTTGCCTGGATTATTTTCTTTCCCCACTGGGAGACGTCTTCGTAAGGTCTTATTTTTGAACGCAAGACCTCCCAACGGTATTGTGTTATGTTAAGTTTGCATGAAGAGACAGACGCGGAGTGCTTCAAGCTCTTAGTTTATTAGTGACTACAGCTCAGAATGGACCCAATTTAGCTGGGCTGCGGCTGCTACTTATAGCCAGCAGCCGCAGTTGCCAGCCAATCAGAGTGCAGGGTTTTCCCGCACTTTTTAAACCAATCATTTCCAACATTTTACAAGAACAGTTCAAACTAAACCAATGACTTCAAACCTACATACATAACATGTTACATGGATTGTGGCAAAGGAAAGGGACGTGATGTTTAAACGCCGTGTCCAGTTGCTAACAAGGAATGGTTTGAAGGGCAGAGACCTTGCCTAGTTACAGGTAATAGATAGATAGACAGACAGATAGATATAGATATAGATATAGATATAGATATAGATATAGATATAGATATAGATAGATATAGATAAATATATATAGAGATATATAGATATATATATAAAAGCGAAATACCGCTCATGCATCATCACAAAATCTCCAGAACTGTAAAGCCTACAAACTTGAAATTGGGCACCTATGTTCCTCTTGGCTTCTAGGTGCTCACTAAGAAATTTAATAACTCAATTAATAAAACAAACCAAAGCAGAAGCAAGTCAAAAAATCCTTCATCCTGTTTCCTTCCTTTACATTGCTGTCATCCAGATTGGACACCCCTTTGTCTGAAATGGGTCGGGGTTTCCTGCCTGAGCAGCAGGTTGGACTAGAAGACCTTCAAGGTCCCTTTCAACTCGGCTAGTCTGTTAAGACAATCAACTCCTAAACTACCCCAAGCCACAATCCCTCCCTCCACCAGAGCTAAATCACAATGGGGTGGAAGCTGATGAGAAAAAGTTTTCACCTCCACCTCCCAGTTAGAAAAACTCAAAACCAGTTTAAGCAAACCCGCTGAAAATAAGGTTTGTTTGGATGGTTCCCAGCTTTAGTGCCTTTTAAACCCATTTCCTCCTTTAAAAAAAAAACCTGTTTTCCCCAAAATAAGACCCAACTGGAAAATAAACCCTAGCATGATTTTTCAGGAGGCTCATAATAGAAGCCCTACCCCAAAATAAGCCCCAGTTAAGGTTGTCAGCCAGACGGACGCATTTAGTACCGTATTTCCCTGAAAATATGACCTAACCGGAAAAAAAGCCGTAATGCGTCTTTTGGAGCAAAAATTAATCTAAGACCCGGTCTTATTTTTGGGGAAACACAGTAATAACCAATGAAATAGGAAATGCCTTCTTCGCTTCTCCAGCACTGATTGAGAGCAAACGCTGGTTTCCATCAGATGGCACTTCTTTGGGCAAAACGGTGGTGCCTTATTCTTCTGTCTTTTTCCACAGAGAGAGGGTAGGTGGGAAGGAGACCTATTTCAACACTCCCCCCCTCCATACCCCATCCTAACCCATATAAACACGATCAGGGGTGAGAGGCGTTTGCTAAACCATCAGAAGAACTTGTTCCTGACCCAGTGACCTACTTATTTTTTGCAGCTCCGCCTAACTGCACAACTCTTCCAACTTCACCCCGAGTAACTTCTGCGGCGGGCGGCTGTGACCACAGACAGACAGGTTGGCAGGCAGACAACACTAAACAGGAACCCAGGGAGGATTTTTGGGCCCTGAAGTCACCGCTCAGCCATCTGGCTTGCAGGAGAGCGAAGGCTGGTTTTTTATTTTTATTTTTTTGCAAAGGGTAGGAAATCCCTTTTTTCCCCCTCCTTGATCCCAGAGGTGTCTGCATCTTTTTTTAGAAGGATGTCAACATTCCTACTGCCAAGGGGCTAAAAATGTTGGGGAGAATGGAGGTTTGGGGGGAAGGGGGTTTAAACCCAACAGGGGGTTCCCCGAGTTGTCTTGCAGAAAGAAGGAAGAGACGGTTTGGACGGGGATGGAAACAATGGTATGAAAAAGAAAAGAGTTGTGGTTTTTCAAAAAATGTTGCTTGCTCAAAATAAATGCAAGTGAACTCGAGTCTGCTTTGAATGGATAAGGTTTTAAATGACTCATTCAAGAAAATGTGGTGGGTTCTTTTTTCTTTCCCCTTTCCTCCTTCCGAGGTCGGTAAAAATGAGGGCCAAGATTGTTGGGGGGGGCAAGAAGTTGACTCTCTAAACCGCCTTAAGAGGGCTGTGAAATACTGTGAAGCGGTATATACGTCTAAGGGCTATTGCTATTGCTAACTCTGCTCACTGCCAGCAGTTCGATCCTCACCGGCTGAAGGTTAACTCAGCCTTCCGTCCTTCTGAGGTCGGTAAGACGAGGGCTCAGATTGTTGGGGGACAAGAGGCTGACTCTGTAAACTGCTCAGAGCGGGCTGTGAAGCACTGTGAAGCAGTATATAAGTCTTAAGTGCAGTTGCTAACTCTGCCCACTGTCAGGAGTTCGATCCTGACTGGCTCAAGGTTGACTCAGCCTTCTGTCCATCCAAGGTGGATAAAATGAGGACCCAGATTGTTGGAGGCAATAGGCTTACTCTGTAAAACCGCTTAGAGAGGGCTGGAACTCACTGTGAAATGGCATATAAGTCTAACTGCTATTGCAGGCTAGCTCTGTCCACTGCCAGGAGTTCAATCCTGACCAGTTTAAGGTTAATTTAGCTTTCCATCCTTCCAGATTGTCAAGGGCAGTAGGCTGACTCTGTAAACCACTTAGGGCTGTAAAGCACTGTAAAGCGGTATATAAGTCTAAGGGCTATTGTTACCTTCTTCCTTCCTTCCTTCCTTCCTTCCTTCCTTCCTTCCTTCCTTCCTTCCTTCCTTCTTCCTTCCTTCCCTTCCCTTCCCTTCCCTTCCCTTCCCTTCCCTTCCTTCCCAGTTGTTAGAATGAAGTATTGCACACTAACTCTGCCCACTGTCAGGAGTTCGATCCTGACTGGCTCAAGGTTGACTCAGCCTTCCATCCTTCCGAGGTGGGTAAACTGAGGATCCAGATTGTTGGGGGCAAGAGGCTGACTCTGTAAACCGCTCAGAGAGGGCTGTGAAGCACTGTGAAGCGGTATATAAGTCTAAGGGCTATTGCTATAGTCAATACATCTGTATTACCGACCCAGCTAGCCGACTATCATTCGACCCAGCCGCGTCTTTGTTACTCCCCAGACGGATGACACATGTTGTATAACGAAACCACCATCAAAAGGGCGAAGAGTCAACCAGAGAACCCCATCAGGGTCTCTGCTGACTCAGCCCTGCTTTCCGGTTTAAAGGAAGACGCTGAACCGCGAGAGTGACAGGCCTGAGCGACGAGCCCCTCCCCCTGGTTCAGCTGCCAATGCTTTGTCTCTGTCTTGCTCACCCCAAAGTCTCCCGTGGATGCTTCAAAAGGTTTTGCAAATAGATTTAGTGGGGTTTTTTTTAAAAAAAAAAAAATTGGGAGGGCTTTTCTTCGCAAGGGGTGAGAAGGGGCGAGAAGGGAGGTTGCAGTGATTAATATTCATCAGTATTCGACTAGAGGGGATCATACGTGGATAACGTCCTCTTTTTTCATGCACCCTTTTAGGCTTGGATTGTTTTGGGGGTCTTTTTTTCCCCCTTTTGGATTATTTGCTTTCTTCGAGTTCTCTTTATTTTGTGTTTTAACTTTGCTTTGAATAAAATAAAAATGGGCAACCCCTCCCAAAAATGTCTTGCATCTCCTCTTG
>CM019162.1:20704538-20760835 GCA_009733165.1 Naja naja
CTCAGTATTGCCCGGCCAGCATGGAATTCAGTTGCCAGGATTGGACACCCCTGATTTAAAACTTTTGGCCCTAACATTTCCACCAAATTTGCCATCCGAATCTGGTCCAGATTGATTGGGGGCAAAGTTTTCAACAGGGACAATTTGCTCTGGGACACAATCTCTTGCAACGGCTTCAGCCAGCTGCTTCTGTTTGGCTGGCCTCACGGGAGCTTGACCTCATGAATTGGGACAGCTTTGAAGGTAGCAGCCCCTGCCAAGAACACTCCTCAAAAGGGCAGTTGTAAAAGGTGGGAAAGCACATTGTACATTCAGGAAAACTTAGCGCCGATAATAGAAATTAGTTTGCAAGGAGAGATGGGGAAAACGAGAGTTTATTTCAAACGAAATACAAAGGGAAAAAGAACAACAAGTTGAATGGTCTTTTTTTTCTCCCCCTCTCTTACATATGGTTCTCATTTAAGCCGTTTCCCCGTGTTGCTTTAACGAACATTAGTTTCTTCCTTATAAGAGATTTCACTGCAGGCCAGCTCAATTGGAAAATTACAAGGGGGTTTTCTCTTGTTTTAGTTTTCTTTAAAAACGGGGCCATAAATCACAGCGTTCTCCATCTATCTTTAGGAGGCCTTGTATTTCATGCTCCTTGGGACATCAGAAGTGTGGTTTTGGGGGAAAAAATTAAAAGTAAAAGATGCTTATGTACCTGGAAGGAAGTTCCCCATACTGACGTTAGATGAACACTGGGTTTTTCTGTAGCTGCTTACCTATCCTTTTAAACTGAGATGCAAAATGAAAATAAAGATAATGCTGTCAGTAAGATGACAACTCATTGTGTATGTATCTCTCTAAGTGTTATCTATTTATGCATGTGTGCACTCTATCTTTTTCTTTCTTTCTATTTCCATCCATCATCCATCATCCATCCTCTATTATCTCTATCTTCTCTGTTATCTATTTTCCATCTTCTATCTTGTCTATTTTCTATCTTCTACCTATTTTCCATCTTCTATCTTGTCTGCTTTCTATCTTCCACCTATTTTTCCATCTTCTACATTGTCTATTATCTATCTTCTTTCTATCTATTTTGTCTATTTTCTACCTATTTTCCATCTTCTATCTTGTCTATTTTCTATCTTCTATTTTCCATCTTCTATCTTGTCTATTTTCTATCTTCTATTGTCTGTCTGTCTGCCTGCCTGCCTGCCTGCCTGTCTGTCTGTCTGTCTGTCTGTTACCTATCCATAAAAGCTTTTAAAAAATCAGGTGATATAACAAAGCTAAGGGGCCCTAAGGGCTATTTCCTGCCTTCTAAGAGCCAAGGTACTGAAGGGGTAAAGTTGTTGGACTACCTCACAGGGGTAGTAGTTGTTATGGGGAGAAAATGAAAGGAGATGCCCAGATAAGCTGCTCTGAGCTGCTGGAGAACAGGTGGGATCTAAATGCTATCAATAGACTGGTGATCAGCTAAAATAGGGCAGCTCTTCAAGGCAAACAGATGAATCACTGGACATTGGCCAAAAGAAACACCGGCCTGAATTGCTTTTTTATAAACAAGTGTTTTCCTGCATCACACTGAAGCCAGAGCAATTAGCCAAGGCAATTCCACCTTCGCTTGCCTTTCGCTTTCTCCCAAAATAGCAGGATGCTTTTACTTCAAAATGCTAGATCAGGGGTGTCAAACTCAAGGCCCAGGGGCCAGACCCAGTCCATGGGATGCTTAGATCTGGCTCGTAGAACTGCCCTAGGAACAGCAAAAGACCGCCCTGTGATGCCAGCAAAAATGGAGCTCGGGACGGACACACCACCACCCCAGGGCTCCGTTTTCGCTGGCAGTGGGCTAGCAAAACCAACTCAAAACAAAACTGAAGGAGAAATGTTTCCTTTTGCATTTGAGCATGCAAGAAGGGACAGGAAAGGAGAAAGGGAAAGAGGAAGAAAAAGAATGAAAAGTGGGAAGAGAGCAAGGAAGGAAAAATAAGGAAAGGAGGAAGGAAGAATAAAGAATAAAGAGGGAGGAAGGGAGGGAAGGAGGGAAGGAAGGAAGGAAGGAAGGAAGGAAGGAAGGAAGGAAGGAAGAAGGAAGGAAGGAAGGGAAGGAAGGAAGGAAGGAAGGAAAGAAGGAAGGAAGGAAGGAAGGAAGGAAGGAAGGAAGGAAGGAAGGGAAGGAAGGAAGGGAAGAAGGAAGGGAAGGAGGGAAACAAGGGATGTGGCCCTCAATTAAATTGAGTTTGACATCCCTGTGCTAGATGAATAGCAACTAGCTAGGTCAGGGCAGCTAATTTCTTCTTTTTTCCTTTTAATTTTCAACCTCCGAGTTGCAGGAATACATAGGAAGTCTGTGCTTCTACTACGAAGAATACTACAAAGAATTTAAATGGCAGTGGCTGCCCGACTCCCAATGACTCTGGTTTCCTTCCTCCTCCTCGCTTAACGTCGAGGAGTGTCGGTATCTTGGATTGAAAAGAGGTGGAGTTTCTTAAAAAGCATTCCAGGTCCTGAGCATTTCCCAAAGGCAAAAAAAACAAACAAAAAATTCAAAATATCTCACCAGCCCAAATTTAGAAGCCGGAGAAGATGGGAAGTTGACAGCTCGCAGCCAGAGGCCAAAACACAAAGAGTTCTTCCCAAAATGTAGGGCCTTTACCCAAATGTAGGGTTGAGTGAAGGGCTCCCCACCCATCTCTGAGTCACTTGGGTGCAAAATTGGCTGAGCCCCACAGAGGATGCTTTTTGTCTTGGGTATTCGGTCCTTGTGCAACATACTTTTGTTTGTTTGTTTGCAAGCTAGCCACAATGAAACCTAGCAAATTTCTGGATTTTGGGGGGGGGGGGAGGTTGGAAGCTCAGTCAGTGACAGTGAATTACGTATCTCAGAGTTGGCTATCTGTCAGGGTTCAGGCAGTTACTCCAAAAGGGCCTTGGTAGTGCAGGATATTAAACGCCTAGTACTTAGTTCCAGCTGCCTGCAATTAGTGCAGGCTCGAATCCCACCAGGCTCAAGGTGGACTCAGCCTTCCATCCTCTCGGGTAGGTAAATTGAGGACCCAAGATTGTTGGGGGCAATAAGCTGACTTTGTAAAAATGCCACTTAGTAATAAGCAGGCATATACAATGGAAGGAAGGCTATTGCTGAGCGCACTGGGTTGTATCCCAAAAAATTGTAAGCCGCCCTGAGTCTTCGGAGAAGGGCGGCATATAAATGTAATTAAAAAAAAATTAAATCATGAGGCTCGAGCCACACTCCCAAAACTAAAGAGGATTTATTTGAAGCTACCATTCTACCTCCGGCACTAACCTGGGCGTAGCCAACTGAGATACATAATTCACCATCACCTTTGATCCTGCTTCCCCCCTACCCCAACCCTCTGGGTGTATCATCCAACGAAACACATCCATAGCCAAGAGTCATCAATCATGCTCTCCAATTAGATTTTTGTGCAGCAGAAGCTTCAGTCATCTAACCAGTCTCTGAAGAAAATATGAATGGAATGTACTTTCGATTCCACACTGCCGCCTGCTCTTTGAAACTCCCCCTCTTCTTTCTGTTGTCAACTATAAAACGTGTATACAACATGTTTTATGAGTTGACACTCACCTTGCTGGAATGAAGGAGTATTAAATACAGGCAGTCCTCAACTTAACGACCACATTGGAGCGACAAATTTCTGTTGCTTTTAAGCGAGGCATTTGTTGAGTGAGTTTTGCCTCATTTTACCACCTTTCTGACCTCGGTTGCTAAGTGAATCGACGTACTTTGTTAAGTTAGGAACCTGGTTGTTGAGCGAATCTGGCTTCCCCGTTGACATTTTGCTTGGCAAAATGTGATCCTCTGACCCTAGGATACTGCAACCATCATAAATATGAGTTGGTGGCCAGTTTTGATCACGGGGATGCCGCAATGGTTGTTACGTGCAAAAAACAGCCGTCACTTTTTTCCAGGGTGGTCGTGACTTTGAACAGTCACTAAATGAACTGTGGTAAGTAAAACCATCTGAGTTCAATGCCAGGAACATGAGACAAGAGACAGACGTGATCCTTTGGCGGGCACAATGGCACATGGTTAGCGGCATAAGGTTTTTCCTGCCAATTCAAAGATGGTCATTTCAGAAAATCCTTTCTTAGTGAGCACCTAGAAGCCAAGAGGAACACACGTGCCAAATGTCAAGTTTGTAGGCTTTACGGTTCTGGAGATTTTGTGATGATGCATGAGTGGTATTTTGCTTTTATATAGAGATAAAATAAACATCTTCATAATAAAAGAACCAGACAATGTCGCAGTTTTAAAACCAGATCTAGGATTGTTCTGACAGAGTTAACACAAACTTTGCCCCTCCTGCCTTTGAGGTTCCTCCTGGAGTTATGCCACTGCCCCAGTTTCTCTGGCCAACAAGCCCCCAAAAACTTTGTGGGGCTCCCCACCCACTTTGCATCCAGGGTGATGCCCATGAGCCCGTCCCGGGTTGCCAGGCATTTGGCCATGGAAGCTGCAAGGCCCGGGGGGAGGGGGGGCAGGCAGCCTGTCTGAACACAACAAGGCACAATGGGAAGAAGGAAGCCTGCAAGGCGACATAATAGGGATTCTTTTCAGGAAAGCGTGCTGAGCCATCCAAGGAGGCACCCGCCACCCGCTTTCGTTGCCTGTTGCTGGCGATGCTTTGTGTTCCTTCCTTCCACAAAAAGCAACTTGGCCTAGATTTTCGCTGCTCGGGAGCGAAAGTGGTTTGCTTTTAATTGCTGAAATTGCCTCTTTATGTGTGACCTTTATTTTCCTCTCTTTCGATGAGGAGGAGGAAGGGGAGGAAGAGGAGGAGGAAGCTAACGCTGGTCAAAATAGGGTTAGCTGTAATGGGAAAGCAATCCAGAGGTGGCAGGCTTACCCAATAGCCTTCTGTGAGCATCCTTACACAAGACACCAGCTAGTCTCAAAGGCCAAACCAGCAAGAGATTCTTTTCACACACACACTAAAGCCAAAACTGTTATTACATACATGATTGGCACGTTACTGGCAAATAAATCAAGGTTATGACTTGAAGGGGAGTCTTGATTAGTCTCACATACTAAACCACCTATTATCTAGGCCAATGTATCTCAAGTTTCAAGACTTCCAGCTAAGGGTCCCCAGCTGGCATGCTTTTAAGATGGAGTGGACTTCAACTCCCAGAATCCCCTAGGTGACATGCTTTTAAGATGGGTGGATTGCAACGCCCAGAGTTCCTCACTCAGCAGGTTTTTAAATGGTTGGATTTGGACTCTCAGAATTCTCCAGCCGGCATGTTTTAAGATGCTGTGGATCTCGACTCCCAGAATTCCCTAGCTGGCATGCTTTAAGGTGGCTGGACTTCAACTCCCAGAATTCCTCATTCAGCATGTCTTATAATGGATAGATTTCAACTACCAGAATTCCCCAGCTGGAATACTTTAAGATAGAATTTGGGGGGCTGATTTATTCTTTCAATATTGATTGATTGATTCTATTTATTCTAAATTTCTTCTTAAGCCACCATGGGAAGGTTTTATTGTTTAAAAAAAAAGAGGAAAAACTAGTAGACGTTAAATATTATTCAGTATAACTGGAGGTACACGCCCGATCCCTTAACGATGTCTCTTCATTTGAGAAGTTCTTGAAGGACATTAGTGCAGACAAATAAATTGTTACTCCAGAGGGCTGTGATGTGTTGTGACACTTTGCAAACTTCAAAGAGGGAAAACAACAGGTGGACGAAGGATTTCATTTGGGCAATGCTGTTTCCTGATTATGTGCATGGAAGGTTTTTTCTTCTTCTTCTCTGATCTGAGTTCTCTCCCATAACAAATGGCAAAACTCTTGTTGATTTCAGGGGGAGACAAGACAACACTTCCCCTGTTTACATAGGGATGTGTGTGGCACGGGTGGAAAGCCAAGGTCATTGCAGTAAATATGGTGTTGGATTTGCTGATCAGAGTCAAATTGCTGCTCACCAAGACATGCTTCACAGGCAGACATATACATCCCAAAGGCCTGGCACGGAAATAAACCAGTAAATCAAATCTGTCTCATCAGCGCTGTGATTCAGGTTTTAAGGACCACACACTATTTGGGGCAAATTCCATTTTTTGTGTTAAATCGTGCGCTCATGTTGCATCTCTAAAATGCACCCCGATGAAGTTATTGTCGGATTCACTTCGGCGTTTTCACCTACAGGGCTTCAATTCCTTGTACAACTGGAGAAAACAAATCTTATTGAATGTACAGCATGGGGTCACAGTGGAATAGAATAACAGAGTTGGAAGGGACCTTGTAGGTCATCTAGTCCAACCCCCCACCCAAGCAGGAGACCCTACACCATTTCTCACAGGTGGCAGTCCAGTCTCTCCTTGAAAGCCTCCAGTGAAGCTCACACAACTTCTGAAGGCAACTTCTGTCCCGTTGGTTGATTGTTCTCACTGTAATAAAGTTTCTCCTTATTTCCAGGTTGAATCTCTCCTTGTTGGGTTTCCATCCATTATTCCTTGTCTGGCCTTCGGGTGCCTTGGAGAATAGCTTGACCCCCTTCCTCCACTGTGGCAGCCCCTCAAATATTGGAAGATGGTATCATGTCTCCCCTGGTCCTTCTCTCCACTAGCCAGCCAAGTTTCTGCAACCGTTCTTCATATGTTTTAGTCTCCGTCCTGGTTGCTCTTCTCTGCACTTTTTCTAGAGTCTCAACATCTTTTTTATAATGTGGTGACCAAAACTGGAGGCAGTACTCTAGGTGTGGTCTTACTAAGGCTTTATAGAGTGGTATTAGTACCTCCCTTGGTCTGGATTGTATCCCTCTGTTAATGCTATTTAGGATCACATTGGCTTTTTGGCTGCTGCTGCACACTGCTATCTCACTGGTTGTCCACTAAGACTCCAAGATCCCTCTCAGTTACTGCTATTAAGCCTGACTTCACTAATATGTATGTATGCTTTTTCTTGCCTAACAGCTTCACATTAAAAATTTCCTAGATTTAGGAAACACGAGATTATTTGGGGAAGGGCAATTTTATTTCCTCTGTCGGTTTATCAAAGAAAGTAACACTGCAGAGCCCCCCCAAAGGAACTGGCATTGTCAAAATTTAAGATTACACGGGCTTCCTTATTCTGAGATGTGACTGCCAGCCATTCCCTGGTGACAGCTAAACAAAAGCAGAGGGAAACGAACAGGTCAACCAGCAGATAGTCTACAAATGAGAAACCACAAAACTTTTAACAAGCATTTCCTGGTTACTAAAGCATGTGATGGTAACAATGAGTTGCTATGGGTGAGCACAGATCTGATTGATTGAGATGGAAGAAACCAGGAAATTGGTATCTTCCAGAGAATAAGGAATGGGGCCCCATCTCAAAAAAGCCAATGCAATCCTAAATTGCACTAACAGAGGGACACAATCAAGGTACACGGGAGGAAATTGAAAGGAAATTACTATAAAACTGAGACACATTTTTTCCTGCTCAGGTTAAAGATGTGCTGCAAATTGTTGTTGTTGTTGTTGTTTTGCCAGAGAGAAATCTGGATTTTGGGTGCCAAACAATCCAATAGGATGGGACAGACTTCACACCGTGATTCTGTCTAATGTAAAAACCAAATCCAAATGTTGAAATTGAAGGACGTTATGTAACTTTAAAAGCTTTGCTGTATAGGGTTTGCAAAATAGGCTTTCAACATGTATTACCTTTTGTACAACAGTAATATAAAAATTCTGCAGTATCGCCTTTTTTATTATTGATCTAGTGATGCAGCTAAAGCACAAACAAGTTGTTCTGGGTTCGTTCCTCTCAATTAAATTATTTCATTTCCAAACAGAATTCAGCTAATCTCAGTAAGGGCTTTCCTTTCTTTTTTCCCTACTTTTCCAAAATTTCTGCTGGTTTTTTTCTTCTTCTCCTCCTCATTCAAGAAACTAAACCTTGAGATTGCCTTTGGCTTTTATTCTGTGTTGCCATTCAGAACCTGAATTGCTTTTGATTCAAGCCAACTGCCTGGGCTGCATTTACAGGGATAGGAAAAAGAACAATTTAGACATCTTAAGCACAGTAGAAAAACAGGACAAATTTCCTTTTCTGATCACCACTGTGATCAAGACATTCTTGGAGCACTCTGTCCTTGAAAATAATCGAAAAAATGGATTTATTTTGGGCAGGGAGGGTAGTTATTATTATTTTTTGTATGGTATACGGTGACCTTGCTTTCTTTAAAATAGCCCTGCGACTCTTCAAGCAACAGAAGCTAACAAAGACCCTCAATTTCTCATAATGTTTATTCTGTATCGACGAAGAAGGTGCTTGAATGTGTTGGAAGAATTATCCTTCTGGATTCAGTTCCAGGTGGGGAAGAAAGACACTGGAAACATGGAGGCCGTTTGGAAAGATGGTTTAATGGTGGACAGGAGCACACGACTTGGAGCTCCTGGGTGAAAAATGGGCAGACATGCTTAAAGTCCCTGGGTTTTATGCCCTCTGTTGGGATTTGAATTTGAGCTTGTATTCTGATTGGTTGTCAGATTCCCATGGGCCATGCAGGGGCAGCCTCTGTAGGCTGTCCTGAGTCCCAGGCTTGGTTGAGCCTTGCTGGATGATGATGTAATGAAAGGGCTTTGGGCAATTCCTATCATAACTCTACCTGGAGTAGATCTTTGTTATGTAAAATAGACTGGCCTAGGCCAGAGTAATGGCCCATTAGCAAAGAGTGGGGGTGAGTTTCTGCCTCCCTTGAGTTTCTACTTTTTTTTTTAGGGGAAATATTCTGCCTTTTTAGTATATCCTAAAATATTTCATTTTCCTAGGAGAGGGGTGGGTTTTAACTTCCAACAGATGGAAGTTACCACGCGGAGAGAAAAACCGAATGGTTTAAGATCATCTTTTGTGCAAGGGCAGGTTTTGAACCTGCTACCGTCCCAAGTCTTCTGCCCTCACGACATAAGCCTGAGGTTGAAAAACCAGGCTTGTCAGATGCTGCATCTTTTCTATCCTGCTCTACGGAGGGGAGAGTTGGTCTCTGGACACAAAGTCCCTTGGAAGAGACCGGAAGAAGCACTTGAAATGTGGATTTACAGGCGGCCGTTACGTATAAGCTGGGTTGACAAAATCAGAAAGGAGGAGGGGATCAGCCGCCTGGGAAAGCCAAGGGGAATCATCAAAACCATTAAAAAGCCAAAGTTAGAATATTTCGGACACGGGAGGCCACACCCGGAAATTATACGGCATCTTTCACTTAATCCTCCAGGGAAAGATTGAAGGGAAACGAGATCCAGGCAGAAGAACATCATCTGTCAGAAATGGTGTCCTTGGGCAGGGGGCTGGACTAGATGACCTACAAGGTCCCTTCCAACTCTGCTAATCTGTAAAGCCAAGCCGGTCACCTGCTAGGAACCCGTAAGCGTTGGGTAAGCGCTCAATGGCTGCTTTCTGCAAAGAGAAGCCAGCTTTTAAACAAGGTTGGTTTTGCAACCTAATTCAAATCTTAACTGCATTTTATTTTTAATTTTTTTTTTAGCCTATTTGCATTCTGCTTCTTCATTTGTTTTACAACCAGAGCCTCTTGAACGACTGGCTTGAATGAGGAAAAAAAAAAACACCAGCCTGGACAGTATATTCCTCTGCAGGAGATTAGAGTGGCTTTCTTCACTTGTAGCCAGAAGCGAAGAACAATTCAAGCCTCTTTTCCTGAACGCTCTAAAATAGAAAATAAATAAATAAATGCTGGCAGACAAGATGAAGGCCTGCTGAGGCCACAAAGCTTTTCTAAATCTTTTTATCGAGGATACATTCCCTTAAACGAAGTTGAGTCACGTCAGTTTCTTCCAAAGTGGAGGGTTCTTTTCGCTCTCTTTCCCGTGGCCCGTTGTAACCAAAATTATGCAGCTTTTTAATCCTTGATCCTCTCACTAGCTCTTTAGGAAAACAAAAGCACTTTCCCTCTGTGGTTTAGTTTAGCTTGTTTGTCTTTTCATCTGCAAGCAAACAGGCACAAACCAGGAGATGGCATAACACACGCAATAGTTATTCTATTGCAGTGACTCCGTTCCCAGCATCTTCCAACCTGTTTATGAAAATTATTGTTTTATACAATATTGTGCTGGGAAATGACTGCTCTTTTTCTGTCCCCATCCCACCCCCATCATCTTCAACCCAACAAACATACAATTACTGGATTCCCCCCAAGCATTGTTGAGAGACAAGCAATGTGGCACCACCAGACAAAACTTCCAATCCCTTCCGCTGAAACCATGGAATCCCAACTGTTTCCCAGTCTGACTACCACTAGTAAAGTTAGATTCTCTTTTCTTTGTAATGGAAAAGTAAGTAGCATTTTAAGATGAGGGAGGGAGGAATAAGGAGGGAGGGAAGGAGGGGCAGGATTGGACTATGATCCTAAAACAAAATAAAAAGTTCTCTGAATTAAGCTCCACTCTTAAAAAGCTTTTATGGGGACATCCAGGTGAAACTGAGGTTTGTTGGCTTTGGCACTGATTCAGAACACAACATGGGCAATTTTTTTGAATTTATTATTTATTAGAAAATTTATATTGCCGCCCACTCGCACACGGCAACTCAAGACGGCTTACAGGGGTATAAAATCCTCGACTTACGAATGTAACCGAGCCCAGAATAACGGTCATTCAGTTGTGGTGGTTAAGTAGGTCACCATGTCAGTGGTCGCCAAGCAGTGGGCTGGGGACCACTGGTGGTCTGTGAGAAAATTTTGGTGGTCCACAGAGAAATGTCACCCCCAAAGCAATTAATCCAGGCTACACGGGAACACAAGGCTGTGCCGCCCACATGGCCCATGGGAACAGAAGGCTTGTGTCATTTGCAAGAGTGGGGGGGACTTGCCCCACGCACTTCGCCTGGCCACTGGGCTGCTTCTTTCCACTTCTTTCTTCTTCTGCTTTTGGCTGCACGCAAGGAAAGCAGCCCAAGTCTTTCTTTCTCTCCCCCAAACTCCGCCAGAAATGAGTCTTTGGGACCCTGCAAGGCCTCCTGCTCCAAGAGGCTGCGCCAGCAAAGACTCATTTCTGGCTGAGAGAAGAAGACTTCTGCGGCTTCTGCTGCTTTCCTTGCATGAAGCCAAGTCTCTCCCTCTCCCTCCCTGAGAACGGAGCTGGAAAACGGTATCCTGCGATCCCAAATAAAGAATGATTGATTGGTAGGAAAACGGGTTGGGGGATTTTCCTGCAGACTTTTTTTTGGGTGGGGGGTTTCCCAGGGTCTCTGGTCTGCGGGACTTAAAATTATGAGTTTGGTGGTCCCTGAGGTCCAAAAGGTTGGCGACCCCTGCACCATGTGACCAACGTTTTTGAGGTGGACATTAAGTGAAGGCTACAGTTGTTAAATGAATGTTGCAGTCATGAAGCAAACCCATTATATCCAATCGGGGTGTGTGCAGGGTGTTCGTTGCTGGACGTATTCCCCGATTTAAGGCAAAACAGGTAATAAATCAGTCACGTGGCCGTAGGACACTGCAAATAGGGTGTAACCACGCTGCCCCCAGAATTCCCTGTATTTTTCCCTTCCAAAAATCAACGTAGTTAAGACACTGTTTGGCTTTCAAGCCCAGAGAGGGACAAGAATGAGAATGAGACCGTGAAAAATTAAGCTGCGTAGGTCCATGGCAACGAGGTAAAGCTAAAGGTGTTGACTTTTGGTTTTTAAATTGCAAGGACAGATGTGTAAGGAAGAGCTGACCAAAACAGCACTTTTATTTGCCTTAATTATCCCACTGTGCCGAAGCTCAAGAGTGACCCCTAGGGGCCAGAAGAAGCATTTTTTATCGGGGGAGGGGTCCTTGGTGCTCTCTGACCCTGGCTGGTTTTCTTACAGGCATTGTGTGACTCAAACTAGGTAACATCATCACTCATCACTAGACTGAGTCATGAAACATTTGCAAGAAAGCAACCAAGCTCAGAGAAAACCAAGGAACTCCACAGTTGTTCTCCTTCTCTCTACACACCCCTCTCCCCTGATGGTGTCGCCTAGTTGGGTCATGAAATGTCTGCAAAAGAGGAACCAAGCTCAGAGAGCACCAAGGAACCCATAGTCCTCCTCCTCTTTCTCCCCCACTCTGCACACCCCTCTCCCCTCTAGCCCTGATGATGTAGCCTAGTATATAAAAAGAGAGCCAACCCCACTCTCCTCTAGCACTGATGATGTTACCTAGTTGGGTCATGAAACATCTGCAAGAAAACAACCAAGCTCAGAGGGCATGAAGGACATCTCATTTCAACCCTGAGCTACACATATTCTCCCTTCATTGAAAGCATTTTATTATCGGAATCCCATTTCAACCCAAGCCCAACCATCTTCATAACTGGGCATGTGGCCATTTATGGGCGGAATTACTTTCTGTTCTGACCAAGGCTTCCCCAAAAAGCACTAAGCAGACTTTTTGTCCCGGCAAAACCCCTTTTATTAAACGAAGGTGAATTTCTTGCATTCACCTTCAGCCAAAGGCCTGGCAAACAGTCTTTGAAGGGCGTGATCAGGAGCACAGACCTTATCTAGCCTGGAGAGCTGCCAAGTAACTATTTCCAAATGCAGTGTTGACAAGGAAGGACTCAGCACAGAGTCTCTGAGATGCACAGACAGATCTTCACACTGCCGCAATGAACAAATTGTTTCCTGCAAAAGCCCCCTCCCCTTTTGCCCCTCTTTTAATCCCTATGGGAGGGGCCATTCACCGTCCACCTGTGGCCTTACCCCCACGTAGACCCTTGTTCCTTAACTGTTCCCTTTTCCTGGCCAAGTAAATATTTTCAAACGCAGTCCTGACAAGCAAGGACTCAGCACAGGGTCTCTGAGATGCACAGACAGATCTTCACGTTGCTGCAACGAACAAATTGTTTCCTGCAAAAGCCCCCTCCCCTTTTGATTCTCTTTTAATCCCTATGGGAGGGGCCATTCACCGTCCACCTGTGGCTTTATTCCCACGCCGACCCTTAGTTCATAATCGTTATTTTCTTGTGGCAGTTCTGTGCATGCGCAGGCTGGGAACCAGCTCCATCTGCTTCCTGCCTCACTGCTGTCCGATTCCGAAGGCAGCTGATGACTCCCAGACTGCCCTGGCCCCATCTCTTTCTCTGACGCAGAGCCCTCATCCAAGCCCTCCTCAGCCTCCAGGACTGGCCCAGGTTCCTCCCCAACCTCCTCACTACTGTCCGACTCTGCTGCCAGCTCTGCTAACAGCCGGCAGGCCACAACACTTTCCTTCTAACCCACCCAATGACAAATGCTTGTTGTACATCACTCTGTTCTTCCAAGCACATTATCTATTGAGCTGGAAAGGAGCATAATCTATTAAATTGTGGTCGGAAGGTGATGTCGATTTATTCTTGACTGCTTCTGAAGAGCCAGTTGTGGGGCTCCATCACTGGAAATTTTGAACCAAAGGTTGATCAATGAATTCTTTGGGGTGGTTTGAGAATTCATACCCTGGGCAGAGGAGGTGAACCAAAAGACTTCAAGCCTCATGATTCTATGAATCAGATACCTTTGTCTGCAGGAAGTAACTCACATGCCACCAAGAAGCAGGAACTACCAATAAAGGAGAATATTTGTAGCTCAGGGTTGAAATGAGGTCCTTGGTGGTCTCTGAGCTCGCCTGTTTTCTTGCAGACGTTTCATGATCCAACTAGGTAACATCATCAGTGCTAGTAAGCAGTGCTGTTTACTGTCACTCTTTACTAGCACTGACTAGTTACAGTAATAAAACATCTGCAAGAAAACAAACAAGCTCAGAGGGCACCAAGAAACAGGAACTAAACAAGAGTCAAAATGAAAGCGTATTTATGCTGGAAATCTTTCAAGAATTGATTCCAGATGTTGTCAGGGTTGCAATTTCCTCTAGTTCCCAGCTACCACATCCATAGTTCCAAACACTAACATCTAGAGCAAGGGAGGGGAATCCAAATCTGGCAACTTTAAGAATTGTGGAATTCTCAGAATTCCCCAGCCCGCCATGCTAAGCTGGGGAATTCTGGAAGTTGAAATCTACAAAAGTCTTAGAAGTGCAAAATTTTGGAAATCCACAGGGTAACAGGTTGAAGACAGTTGTACATTCCATGGCTCCGTTGAGAATTAGTTCTCCCATCTGAAGAAAATGCAGGCTTGGATCACATCACACATGATTTACTCAATTTATTGTATAAATTAGAGTAGACAACTGGGTTTGCACAAAACCTGAAATCACAGTTTCTATACCTTAATGATTGGGTCTCACACAACGTGCTAGGTCAAAAACCAGTCGTTTAGTGCAACATGTGAAGTCCAATCATAGCCTTGGTTAGAGTTAAGTGCAAGCATATACCACAGATACATCCCATAATATACACCCAGACCAGCCAATTTATAAGGAAGCGATCAACGTCGGAGAAATGCTGATGGTACAATATTTACAACTCGTTGGCTATCAAGGGATCATTCAGAAACTACTACACAGCCATTTCAATTCTTTGGGCTCAGCAGTGAATCTGTAGGACTGCATTTTGACTGTAAATGCAGCATTTGCAATACGTAACATAAATTTAATCTATCAGAGGGGAGAAAATAAGATCAGCAGCGTAGTAGAAAAGGGTGGAATTTAAAAGGGCCATGAGATCATTGTAGTGCAACACAAGCACCAGCTATACAACTTGGAGGCTTTCACTGACAAAATTGCAAACCTTGTTTGCAGCATCCTTAACTTGAAAATCATCACTGCATTCAGACCTGAAATATTTCCAGTGTTTGATCTGAATGGAAAAGAGGATTTTTTCTCTCTCTCTGGGAAACTCTCACTGAGCCATTTTAAGTCCCAAAAATCATTGGTAATCTTTGTAACAGGGAGAAAACTAGAAATCCAATATAATCAAAGTTTAGGGGGAACAATTCAATTTTGAAGCAAGCACGGCTCCTGATCAACATTTGTGAAAAGTTCATTCCGCCAATTTGTGGGAACCATACATTACTTGTGAAGAAAATCCTGTATCTAAAAAAATCCCAGTCCTGCCAGAGGTAGCTTTGCAGCAGCACTGGTTGGATATCCAACCATCTCACCAATGAAAAGGGTGGGGAAGAAAATTTTCGTTATTTCAGCAACAAATAATGTACAACATATTACAAGAGAATTTCCTCCCCCACTGCCAAATTTGGCAAACTGGAAGTTCAGGCCAAATGCCAATTTCAAAGTCATTCCAATGCACGATGTCCATGATTTTCAGCAGCAATAAAAGAGGAATAATATTACTGCAGTGGGGTCTTTTCTCTGCAAGACATTAAGGCAGCAAATTAACAGGCTGCCAAGGGAAAGATGCAACTGATCAACCCAAAGAACATGTGATAAAACAAATTTTAAATTTCAACACGGAGACATTTTTGGATGGCCAAATAACATTTGTAGGACTCTGAAATTGGGACATACATTGATTTATATCTTGGTCTCTTAAACGAAGTCTCCCACTTAAGGGTGTTAACTCCTTGGTAGTGAATAACAGAAAAACTGCATTCAAAATCATGGCATTTGACAAAACTCAGCATCTAATTTTCGGGGGTAGTGGGTGGGAATCTTACATGAAAAGCTACCATATATAGTCTGGTTCAACTTGGCATTATTGTTCTGCCATCAAACAAAATAAACACCAGTTCCAAAAACCGCTGCGTTTCTGAGCTGTTAAGACAAACCATTCCAATGTCAGATTGAATCCAAAAATTGATCTCCCTCCAGGGGACATAAGAATCGAATCCGTTTCACTGATACTGGAAGCTCCAAAATTGCCTTGATATTGCCAAGTCTACTGAAAGCATTATCTAGAGATGGGATTCCAAAGTCATTACTACTTACGGTGCAAAAACTCCATGTTTTTGTCTAGAAAATTCATCAACATTTTCTAAACGGTACCCAATTGCTCCTCTTGCTGGTTTTTCCCAGCTCTGCTAAATTTTGGGACTCCTGAAATCACGGATTCATACAAACAAAACGTTTCCGTCCCACCAATCTCATCCAATTCAAACAGGGACTTCTGAAAGTCTTTGAGGCTTGCACCACAACCTACAAATCTTCCTTTGTCTGTCAGGCAGCCATTCACCCCGCTTAGTCCTGCTTGCCCTCCCGCCACTGCCGGGAGCCTTCATTCCATGCTACATACACAAAAAGAGCAAGGACAATGTGTACAGCAACAACGGCAACAATTGCAGCATAAAAGTAGCTGTCTCTGTTGGACATTCCAAAGGTACCTGGAAAACAACAACGAAAAGACAAAAACGATGAAAACTTACACAATGTGTACAAACAGATTAATAAAACATATTCTTCTATGTTTTGTTAATTGGAGATTGTGACATAACCAGCAGTGAAACATGTTTAATGTTCCCCAAAATTATTTCAAACCTTTATCATTCAAAAATTTAAAAAAAAACAGCTGCTTAATACTATGTAATAAGGTATACATTATTTATGTTTTAATAAGACCACAATGCAATGTTTCTCAGCTTTGGTAACTTTAAAGATTAAAGATGTGTGGATTTCAATTCCCAGAATTCCCCAGCCAGCATGAAGTTCACACATCTTCAAGTTGCCAAAGTTGACAAACACTGCTGGAATATATTGACCTAGAGAGACGTAGTTTAAAAAAAAAGTATAAAAGAAAGACAATTACCTTCAAATATATACGCCTTTGTTGAGAAATACAATCCAATTGGTAACATAATCATTAAAGCTGTGAAGAACAGCATTGTCCTTAGAGTTGAGGCTAATGAAACTTCGCTTCTACAAAAAAGTCACAACAAAGAAAAATAATTATGTACCAAATAGAGCAGAGCAATTGTTTTAGAAAGGAATATTTTATTTTTTTAAAGCATTACCAAGAAATTGGGTTGAATCATTGCCCTAGTTATTATCTACCATAGATTAAAAAGTTTTAAGGCAATCTTTTTTTTGCAGAGCAAATTAATTTGAACTGATGCTGGGTTTTGAGATGTCTACATATTTAAGTGCTTTATTACCAGTGAAGATACTTGCTTCACTAAGTTAGGCAACCTTTATTTATACCAAAATAAACTGACACAGCCAACCTTGAATTTTAAAACCTACACAGGAACCAGTGTCAGTGAAAACTGATCCATACTCGCTGTCTTCTGCTTAGAAATGAAACTATCTTGATAAGACTTGAAAGATCCAGTGTTAGATCTCAAAAAATATACTAATATAATAAGATTGGGGCTGGAAACCTCCGATTCATCCAGAAACCTCAGAAGTTGACTTTGGCTCATCATTTCTGAACCTAGATGATTTGCAGACTTTTTTACACAAACTTTATATACTGCCTCCTAGTTCTACTTTCCAAAAATGCCTGTTATTGAAAACAAACTTTGTAACATATCCTGTAATATTAACATTTAGCATGGCCTATTATACCTCTTATCGCCTTTTTTTTCTTTTAAGAAAAGACAGACATTTCTTGCTCCATTCCACCCCCCACTTTATCATATGTAATAGAGATTTTTTTTAATAGATTTAACAGAGTTGAAAAGGGCCTTGTAGGTCATCTAGTCCAACCCCCCCACCCAAGCAGGAGACCCTACACCAAGGGCCTTCAAACTTGGCAAGTTTAAGACTTGTGGACTTCAACTCCCCGAATTCCTGAGCTAACATGACTGGAGGAGGAATTCTGGGAGTTGAAGTCCACAAGTCTTAAAGCTGCCAAGTTTGAAGACCCCTTGCTGTACACCATCTGACAGATGAGAGTCCAATCTCTTCTTGAAAGCCTCCAGTAATGAAGCTCCCACAACTTCCAAAGGCAACTTCTGTTCCATGGGAGGACAGTTCCCACTGTCAGAAAATTTCTCCTTTATTTCCAGGTTGAATCTCTCCTGGATCAGTTTGTATGCATGCATGTATGCATATATGTGGGGATGTGGATGTATATGTATGTGTGTGTGTGTATGCATATATATATGTGGATGTGTGGGAATGTAGATACACACACACACACAAAAGAGACAGACGTCCCAATCTCTGGAACAAAAAATTTATATTGTTCACTAAGCTTTTGCTAGCCTCTGCTAACATCGACAGAATGTAAAACTACCGCTAAGGCGCTATGTGCCTTTATATAACATTAACCAATGGCCATTGTGTGTGTGTGTATATATATGTGTGTATATGTGTGTGTATATATAATATTTACGTGTGTTTGTGTATGTATGTGTATGTAATGTGTGTGTGTGTGTGTGTGTGTTGTGTATGTATATATGTATATTCACACACACACTCAGAAAATACCACATAATAGAAAATATATAGAAAATATTCAGGATACCATAACCTAAATTGTCTGGGATTAATTGCTAATTTTCCACTTTTCCATCCAAGCAACCTACTCTATCAGGAGGAAGAAGCCCCAGATATGCGGAAGGGGGGGCTTGGTGGGAGACCCTCCATTTTGAAACAGGGACTCAAATTAATTCCTCCTTCCTCCCCCCCCCACCAGGGCTGGAGGTTCCCCCAGCCCCGAGAGCGGCTCCCCCCGGCCGGCTCCCCGTCCTCACCGGGCTTCGGGGGCCGAAAGCGCGTTGAGCGCCGCCTTTTCGTAGCGTTCCATGGCCGAATGGTGCCTCCACCTTCTTCTTCTCCTTTTCCAGCCCTCGAGGAGGACGCGAAGGAAACCCTTTCCGGTCAGCTGACCGCGCCTCTGCCGGTCTCTCTTCTCGTCGCTCGTCACGTGACCAGAAGGTTGCGCATGAAGAAAAGAAAAAGGAAAACGTCTCTCCCAGCATGGAAATTCCTAGAGAGGCTCCGAGAGAGAGAGAGAGAGAGAGAGAGAGAGAGAACGCCAGAGCGCCTTGAAGGCTTCTCTTCCCCCCTCACCTTCATGGTGAAGGGTGGGATTCCAGCTTCCAGAGTTCCCAGCTAGGCTGGGAATGATGGGGCTTGGAGTCTGAAGGTGTGATTGGAAGCCACAAGCACCTGAATATTCATATACTGAATAGGAACACGATAATCATTGCAGTGTTGTACTAAAGGAAGTTTATATGCCACCCAATTTCCCAGGGACTGACATATAAATGCCATATATAAATTTGCCATCCCAGCAGATGGAATGCAGAATTGCATCTTAAGCCTTGCATGGGCTCTGGCGTGCGGTTGGGATGACCTTTTAGGCGCCCCAGATAGGATTTAAGTTGCCAGGATTTCCGTTGCTAAGCGAGGAAGTTGTGAAAGAGAGTGGTGCCAATTTTAGGACCTTTTTTTTTGGTTTGTTGCCCCGGCGAAGTAGATCACTGCGCTTGTTAAATGAATCATGCGGTCATTAAGTGAATCCGGCACCCCTTGCATGTCCCTTTGGTTGTCGGAATCAACTCAGAAGGTCACAAATGGTGATCCCGTGATCCCAGGAAGTTGCATTGTGAATACTGGCCAAATTGCCAGGTGCCCAAACATGGTCATGTGATCATGGAGATTCTGCGATAGTTGTGTGAGGACAGATTTAAGTTGCAACTTCGAACAGTCGTAGAGTAGAGTAGAGTAGAATAAGAATAGAATAGAATAGAATAGAATAGAATAGAATAGAATAGAATATATGGAATGGAGTGGAGTACAGTACAATAGCTATTGGACTAAAGAATAGAGTAGAATAGAATAGAATAGCTATTGGAATAAAGAATAGAATAGAATAGGGAACAGGAAAGAAAAGAATAGAATAGCTATTGGATTAAAGAATAGAATTAGAATAGAATAGAATAGAATAGAATAGAGAAAGAATGGAATGGAATAGAATAGAATATAATTATTTTTTGCTCAAGTGTGATTGGACACGCAAGGAATTTGTCTTTAGTGCAAATGCTCTCAGTGCAAAGAAAAAAGAAAAATACATTGATCAAGAATCATAAGATACAACACTTAGTGATAGTCATAGGTTACTAAATAAGCAATCAAATCATACTAGAAAATAAAACAATATAAATCATAAAGATGCAAGCAGCAAGGTTATAGTCATAAGTGGGAGGAGATAATTGTAAGTCAACCATTACTGTATTTATTTTGAAGGAGAGGGTAGAGAAAGGGTATCAGCAAAAGCACAGACTGACCATGATGTCCCCAAGTTACATTTTAATAAATGTGGATCTCTAACAGCAGTAGAAAGAATTGTCAACCAGATAGTGCGCCCTCTTTAGATCTCCATTGCAAGAGTCCATCCATCAATATGTCCTCCTTTAGTCCTGTCCATGGTGCTGATCTCTATTTACCAACAAACATGGCATGGTAGCCAGAAAGCTCGCTGGAATTAGAAGTATGTACTCCAAAGCCAATTTGTGACTTGGGGTTCAACTTGGACTCATGGTTCCTGCTTAAGGAACAGGTAGCAGCCTAAATCTATATTGTGTACTAGTTGAGTTCAATTTCCTGCACGTGACCATTCACATCTTAGTCACCTCCCTTAGTTGGACTCCTGTAATGCACTCTACTGGGTCCTTCCCTTGAAGACCAACTGGAAGCTGCAATGGGTCCAGAATGCAGCAACATGGGTAGTAAAAGGCACATCTTGATAACTTTGTAGAATACCACCATGTCATGGAATACACTAGCTGATACGTTTCTGGGTGCAATTCCTAGTACTGGTTATCATTACTTAGCACAAAGCTAACTTATTCGTGGTCTATCTCACTAATTTTCACAGGTTGGGTATGCTCCAGATCCCCTCTTTAAAACCACATCAAGTCCAGCTTTGAAATTGATGCTTTTTTAAAGCCCATGTCATCTAATGGAGCATTTCCCAACCTTGGTGATGTTAAGATGTGTGGACTTCAATTCCCAGAATTCCCCAGCCACGTTATAGATGGTTAGTCTGTTAAATAGGGGTTAATTTCCACCATCCACCTGTTCTGCTTTTTAATTGAGGGTGTTTAAGCCATAGTGGCCCCATTTCTGGCTGAGAATGAGAATACAAATTATTCTGGTAATTGTTTTAGGGAAAATTAATGTATGCAAAAACCCAGGTGTCAATTGCAAAGTTGGACACAATCCCAGCACCAATTTTTCTTGAAAGATTGTGAATAGCCTATAAAATGTACATTATGAAGCTCTTGCATTGCCTTGACTCCTTAAAAGACTTGCTGTGGGTTTTTTTTAACATGGCAAAGGAGGAAAATCATTAAATGTATCCAAAGTACTTACTGTTAACTTTATTTAAGTAATTTAATTTTAATTCATCTTCTTACCATATAAAGTTTATGATATCTAATTCACTTTTATCTCCAGATGGCCCACTGAGACAAAAAATAAAATAAATCCAGATATTTCTTACACAGAGGAACGCGCAATGCAATGTCCTATAAGTGTAGAAGAATGTGATTTTGTGTTTCAGAAACTATGTGAGAATTTGGAGCACCGAAGCAAAACCACAACTCCAGTCTGATTTATAACACATATCTCTGCCCACAAAAATAAGATGCATTAAATCATGAACAATCTTACAGCATGGGGTTCAATCTTTAATTTATTACTCTTCAGCCATATGCCTTAATGAGATCTTTTTTTAAAAAAATCAAATGCAAGACCATTTAGCACAGAGCACAGCCCATCTTCCAATCTTCAGTGCCACTAATTAAACATATTTGCTATTGAGACAAAATGCTTTGGGAGAACATTGAATAACCATGTTTTATAGCAGGGGATTTTGTTTTCACCTGCTGCTCCAATTTTTTTAAATTTCCCACAGGACAAAGAAATGCACAAAGTAACTCATCAGATGGGTAATAAATCAGTCAGGAAGTGGGGAATAATATTATTCACAAGCCAACCCAAGATTTCACTGCAACTGGCAAATTAGGGATGATCCAATGGCATTTATAATGGGGGAAAAATAGATTCGACTATTAGGTGGACAATCCTTTTGTTTTGTAGAAAGAAAAACATATGTCTTTTCATGCATCCGATTATTGTTCATTATTCTGATTTTCAGTTCTGGAATACCACCCCAGGTACCAAAGGGGTTTGATTATTTACTAGATCTATAAAACCATCCAATTCATATAGGGATCCTGGATGGTGTACAATAGAAAAAGCAACAATACCGTGTTTCCCCGAAAATAAGACACTGTCTTATATTTTTTTTGGCTCCCAAAAACACACTAGGTCTTATTTTCGGGTAGGTCTTATATATTTATGGTGCCAAATAGTGGGTGTGAGTGTGTAGGGGGGGGTGTTTCATGGGTGCACGGTTGCTCCCTGAAAAGTCTTCCTGGAACTGGAGATTTACACTAGGTCTTATTTTTGGGGTAGGTCTTATATTAGGGCAGCTTTAGAAAATAGTGCTAGGTCTTACTTTTGGGGTAGGTCTTATTTTTGGGGAAACACGGTAAAAGAGAGAGAAAAACACCCCAAGTAATGTAAAATGAAAACATTATATAGACAGAAAATAGAAAATTATGGCTGCTATAAAAGAAAAAAGAAAATTAAAAGGGAATTCGAAGCAACAAGTTGTAAGTTGAGAACTTCCTCTACCAGGGTGTAAATTTGCAGCTCTTGAAGGCTAATATGTTTAGGGTGTCATGCCACTCTTTCAGTAGTGGGTTGACAACATTTATTTAAACCTCTACCATTCACCAGACTGCTGGAAATCTAGGCCAACCAAACCCTTAGAACAATCCCCTTTTCACATGTCTTGAAAATAAGTCTAGCAGCTGCTATCCAAAACCATTTCTTCCAATTGTTTCCTTCCTGGGCCATTCAAAATAGTCTCTCCAAAAGAACTTTTAATTGGAATTCTTTTCTTTTCCTTCCCTTTCCTTGCCTCTCTCCCTTGGTCATTCAGAGGATTTACTGGGGCAACAAAGACATTTTTCGGGGAAGGTAAAGAAAAGCAGAGAATTCTTTAGGAGGGCATGTGCAACCACCGCGTATGGATTTAAAAGCCACCCCACGAAGCACACACCAACTCCGCCTTCCCATCATACTAAGACAGACATATGTATCATTTTACATATAATAACTGTAGCCAGGATTGTGTATGCACGGTACTGGAAACAGGAAAATATACCATCTGAGGGAATAGTGATGAGAAAGATTCTGGACCGTGCAGAGATGGACAGGCTGACCTTAGAGTTAAAAGATAGAAATGAAATGGAGTATTATCTGGTCTGGGACGCCTGGTAAATCTGATTAGACAATAGACATAAAAATAGCATAGCAGTTAAGACATGAATATGAATGTTGATGATGCTGTAACTGTAACGTTGATGTTAATGTTGATAATGTTAATGTTGATGATGCTGGAAATGTAAATATGTTTTTGAATTGTTGGATGTTTAATGGTTATTAATGTTTAATAAAATCTATTTATTAAAAAAAACTCTGCCTTCCCTGCTCCTATCTTCGTGGTTTTTATCATGGGTTGCTTTTTGGTCAGGGAAATTGAAGTGTGTGTGTGTGTGTGTGTGTGTGTGTGTGTGTGTAAGAGAGGTAAGGTGCCCTTTGCTGTCACTTCTCTGCACAGCCAGAGGAAAGCTTGAGTCAGCAGATTGGAGGCAATGCATTTTCTCAGTGGTAGAACAATGCAGCCGATTGAAAAAAAATGAAACCTAGGGGCTCCTGTTTCTCTTTTCTGATGGGCTGCCTCTCTTACCTTCTTTGTCCCAAGAAACTCCATTACACAAAAGTCAGACTACATCCCCCATCATGCCCACCTGGGTCTCAAGCGCGTTTCAGCTTTGAGTCTCCCATCATCCCCAACTTGCATAGTCTGCTCTTCTGAGACACCTGCCAGAGTGATTTTCCTTTAATTAATTGCTGGGGGCAACAGGCTAACTCTGTAAACCGCTCAGAGAGGGCTATAAAAACATTGTGAAGTGGTATATAAGTCTAAGGGCGAATTGCTATCCATGCCACTTGTTCAATTAAAAGGCATCTCTTGCAGGATAAAGGTTTTTTTCCTCCCCTAATTGCAGCCGGGGTGCAAACAAAGGTTTTGCAGTTATACAACTTTCTGCTGTTGCAATTTCTGCCTCTGCTCCACTCCCCGGTGCTCATTTGCAGGCCTGAACGGTCACCTAAAAACACCAGCTGTGATTGTCTTCTTTCTTTAAAACGTGGGTCACACATCTCCCAAGATGTGGTGCTTCTATCTCTCCACTAAAAGAGTCGGCACTCCAAACAGGTGCCGCTTCCTGTAATCTGCAAAGTGCATTTGGAAAAGGAAAGCGGGGGGGATTTCCTTCCCTGCTTCTGTGGCTTGGCCAAAAGACTATTCTGTGAAGAAGGAGAGGTTTGTGAATGGGATGAAGAGAAAATATGAATGGGCAAGATGATCTATTGAATCTGTGGGAGTCACATCTAGCCAGCAGACTCTTCAGAGTCCTTAACCAGGGGCGGAGAAAGCTGTTTGAGGGTGCCACCCTGTGGACTGAAGCAAGTAAAGCTCAAGGAAATTTGAGGTTGGCATCAGGCTTCATGGCATTTTTTTTTAAGTGAGTGGTGGTGAGCTTTCAGGTTTACAAAGGGAAGATATTCTGGAGGAAATTGGGGGTAAGTAGGAGTAGCAAGGTTACATGGATGTATGGATGGGATGAGATGGGTGGATGGTTGGTTGGTTGGTTGGTTGGTTGGTTGGTGGTGGATGGTTTGATGGATGGATGGATGGATGGAGGATGGGATGGATGAGATGGATGGATGGTTGGATGATGGATGGATGGATGAATGGATAGATGGGTGGATGGACGGGTAGATGGATGGGATGAGATAGGTGGATGGCTGGTTGGTTGGTTGGTTGGTGGTTGGTTGGATGGATGGATGGATGGGATGGGATGAGATGAGTGGATGGATGGTTGGATAGTTGGATGGAGGGATGGTTAGATGGATGGGATGAGATAGGTGGATGGTTGTTTGTTTGGTGGTTGGTTGGATGGATGGATGGATGGATGGATGGATGGGAAGAGATGGGTGGATGGCTGGTTGGTGGTTGGTGGTTGGTTGGTTGGTTGGTGGTTGGTTGGTTGGTTGGTTGAATGGATGGATGGATGGGATGGGATGAGATGAGTGGATGGATGGTTGGATAGTTGGATGGAGGGATGGTTAGATGGATGGGATGAGATAGGTGGATGGTTGTTTGTTTGGTGGTTGGTTGGATGGATGGATGGATGGGAAGAGATGGGTGGATGGATGGGTCGATGGATGGGATGAGATAAGTGGATGGTTGGTTGGTTGGTTGGATGGATGAAATGGTGAGATGGATGGATGGATGGGTAGACAGACAGACAGACAGACAGACAGACATTGAAGGGATGGGTGGAGGGATGGATGGAAGGATGGATAGATAGATAGATAGATAGATAGATAGATAGATAGATAGATGGTTGAAGGGATAGGTGGATGGATGGATGGATGGATAGATGGATGGGTGGATAGGCAGGCTGATGGATGGGATGGATGGACTATCACATCATTTTTGACTCCTAGAAACTACATAGATAGATTTTCTCCATGATCATCTATCTCTAACCTCGTCCTTGAGAACCCCAATTCATTGCCACTGGAACCGAATTCATCCACCTGGTTGCTGGTTGCCCTCTTCTGCTCTTCCTTCCACCTTTCCCAGCATGAAGAGCCCTTTTCGTAGAGCTGGGTCTTCACAGAATGTCTCCACACTTAGATAAGTTCACTCAGGGTCAAGACCTCCAAAATCAACTACTAGGCTGTGATTGAGAAAGGAAGGGCTATCACTTCCCTTCCCTGCAGCCATCAAACCATTCAGCAAACCAAAATCCGTCTTCCACCAGCTGAAAGTTCTCTTTCCAGAGCCTCCTGCCACAGCTGGCACCCTTGCTCGCCCATACATGGCATCAGTTGAAAATACAACTCTGTGTGTGTGTGTGTGTGTGTGTGTGTGTGTGTGTGTGTGTGAAAATGTGGCCTAGTCAGCTGTCAAACAACAGGGAGTTTTGCTGCAGGACCAAATTTGGGCCGCTGTGAATGCGAACCTTAAGACGAAGAGTCGGCTAGCGAAAGCTACGGGCCGGTCACATGGACCTCACCGCCTCTTCCTCCTCCTCAGTGAGAAAGGACAGTGAGGCCATTTGTCTTCTTCTAAAGAAAGAAGAGAGGGTTCTTCCTCCCCCTCGTCCTCTCCCCTGCCAGTGCTTGCTTCCTGTTCGTTTGGCTTTTTCATGACGCATCAGTGGAGAATGTATTTCGGAGTGGAATGTCAAGAAACCAGAGATGGAAACAAGAAAGCGATTGTACTGGGGCTTAGCTTAAACAAGGCCTATCCAGGCTGTTCTTTTCTTTCCTCATCTCTCTCTCTCTCTCTCTCTCTCTCTCTCTCTCTCTCTTTTTCTTTCTTGCACCAAAGGTTTAACAGAATAACAGAGTTGGAAGGGACCTTGGAGGTCTTCTATTCAAACCCCCTCCTCAGGCAGGAAACCCTCTACCATTTCAGATGAATGGCTGTCCAATCTCTTCTTGAAACCCTCTGGTGTTGAAGCCCCCACATCTTCTGGAGACAAGTTGTTCCACTGATTAATTTTCAGAACATTCCTCCTAGGTTCTAGATTGCTTCTCTCCTGGATTAGTTTCCATTCGCCACTTCTTGTGCTTTGGAGAATAGGGTGACCTCCTCATCTCTGTGGCAGCCCCTCAAATATTGGAAGACTGTTATGTCACCCTTGGTCCTTCAGAAAAGGAGCAGGGGTGATATAAAGTTTGAACATCAGATGGGGTCTCCTTGCCCTAGAGGAAGGATGTGCACCCTCACCCACGAGAATAAATCTGGTAGCTTCTCAAGGAACCTCACCCACAAGAATAAATCTGGTAGCTTCTCAAGGATCCTCACCCACAAGAATAAATCTGGTAGCTTCTCAAGGATCCTCACCCACAAGAACAAATCTGGTAGATGCTCAAGGATCCTCACCCACAAGAATAAATCTGGTAGATTCTCAAGGATCCTCACCCACAAGAATAAATCTGGTAGCTTCTCAAGGATCCTCACCCACAAGAATAAATCTGGTAGCTTCTCAAGGATCCTCACCCACAAGAATAAATCTGGTAGCTTCTCAAGGATCCTCACCCACAAGAATAAATCTGGTAGCTTCTCAAGGAACCTCACCCACAAGAATAAATCTGGTAGCTTCTCAAGGATCCTCACCCACAAGAATAAATCTGGTAGCTTCTCAAGGAACCTCACCCACAAGAATAAATCTGGTAGCTTCTCAAGGATCCTCACCCACAAGAACAAATCTGGTAGCTTCTCAAGGAACCTCACCCACAAGAATAAATCTGGTAGCTTCTCAAGGATCCTCACCCACAAGAATAAATCTGGTAGCTTCTCAAGGATCCTCACCCACAAGAATAAATCTGGTAGCTTCTCAAGGAACCTCACCCACAAGAATAAATCTGGTAGCTTCTCAAGGATCCTCACCCACAAGAACAAATCTGGTAGCTTCTCAAGGAACCTCACCCACAAGAATAAATCTGGTAGCTTCTCAAGGATCCTCACCCACAAGAACAAATCTGGTAGATTCTCAAGGAGACCATGGTCCAACACTTGACTCTCTAACAATGGACCACACGTTATCTTAGTTGCCAAGAAGGCCTGATTGGTGTTCACCTTCACCAGAAACTCCCTTTGAATTAGACTTACTAATGATTTATTTTCCCTGCTCTAATGCTTTTTATTGTTTTAATTTTTTAAAATTGTTTTGAATTGTGAGCCACCCAGAGTCATTTGCTGAGACGGCTGGCTATAGAAATCAAGTCCCTTGGATCGATCAATATAACCAACATGCTGGGAAAAAAACTTTGGAATGAGGTTTAGCTTAGTACACAAAATTGTCTGCTACAACGTCCTGTCAATGACTACTTCAGCTTCAACCACAATAACACATGGGCAAACAATAGATACAAACTCAAAGTAAACAGCTCCAAATTCGATTGCAGAAAATACAGCTTCAGCAACAGAGTGGTCAATGCCTGGAACTCACTACCTGACTTTGTGGTGACATCCTCAAACCCCCAAAACTTCAACCTTAAACTGTCCACCGTGGACCTCACCCCATTCCTAAGAGGCCTGTAAGGGGGCATCCATAAATGCATCAGCGTGCCCACCGTCCCTGTCCTACTGTTCCCATTTATTCGTACTCATTTATTACGTATATACTTATACCCATTTATAATTATATGTTTATATGTTATGTTCATACATATACTTGTTTTCTCATACATGCTTGACAAACTAAATAAAATAAAATAAAAATGTGTTTTAAATGCAGGGTCTTTCTTAAGAAAAGAAAACCCTCCGATACGGGCAGGTGGCTATTAATGGGGGAAGGTCCCTCTTGCAAGAATTTACAGCTGTTCTTTCATCCGATTCTTACCCCATCAATTATAGAAAACAGTCTTTCCAGCCCCAAACCAATTGCTCTCTGAGAGCGTAATGGATGTACTTTAGCAGTGATTTTCTCTCTCCGCAGCAGACTGGATAAAAAGCATTCCAGAGCAGAGCAGCGAGATAAATGGAAACGAGAGGAAGAGGAAGGTATGATAACAAAGGAGCCTGTAAATTGACAGAGAGGGGAGACAATTTCTCATTTACTGTGTTCTACCATGGGGACAGGTAGGCTAGTAGTTCGTCCATGGACCATCTACCTTTTGTGCAGAAGGAGCATGGGTTGTTGGATCCCTGGAACTACCTACCACCACAAATGACCGGCTGCCTGCAAGGAAAATAAATCCTTCCATTCCCCTGCTATATAGTCAGAGCTGAAGAAGCTTTCTTGGTGGAGAAGCGAAACCTCTTCAAAAGAAAAAAAACAAGGAAGTCCAGTTGCCTCCTGAAAAAGCACCTTTGGGACAACCTGGATGACTGAGGATCTCTACAGACTTTTAGCTCTGCAATTTGGGATGGGCACCCTTGGAATGGTGGGGGAGTACAAATGGGTTTCGAGAAGAAATTGGAGACTACAGGAACCAGAAGCACCACTCAGGTGACTCTGAGGACACAGATGAACCTCCAAGTGGCCTCAAGGACTCTCTAAAAGGATGCAAATGACCAGCTGTCTGCAAGGAATATAAATCCTTCCCTTCCCCTACTATCCTGTCAGAGCTGAAAAACTGCAGACTACAGGAACCATAAGCACCACTCAGGTGACCCTGAGGACACAGATGAACCTCCAAGTGGCCTCAAGGACTCTCTAAAAGGATGCAAATGACCAGCTCTCTACAAGGAATATCAATCCTTCCATTCTCCCACTATCTTGTCAGAGCTGAAGAAGCTTTTTGGATGAGAAGCGAAACTGCTTCAAAAGACAAAACAAGGAAGTCCCTTTTTTCAGGGCCATGGTAACTTAGAACGGTCATTAAATTAACTGTTGTAAGTCAAGGAGTATCTCTAACTGATTTAAGCTTGTAGTTTAAACAGTTTATAGCTGTTTGGATGTTTCTTCTAGTTTTTTTCTGCCTCCCAGAATCCACTGTAGTTGAGCAGCCAATATAAATAATAAACTGAAGAGGTAAAAGATCTGGCTCCTATAATTATTTGATTGCTGTTTGTATAAGGGGGTGAGAGATAAGTACCTTGATTCATACATTAAATGTATGGGCCAGAGGGAGGCCCATATTAAAACAATATACCTCATGTGTGGCCAGAATCTGAAAATGACATTTAATACAGCACAATTCCTAACTAAAATGGTCCGACTGAGATCGGCATTGGTGGGCCTGATTGGGGTAGATTGCAGGGGTGGTGGTGATACAGAACTATAATTTTATTTCATTTTATTCCATTTTATATATTTACCAGCTCGATACCCGTGCTTCGCTACAAAACTATGTGGTTGGGCTTAGTTTTTGGGGAGGAAAATAAGGGGGAGGAAATTCTGCCTCTGCCTACCAGCATTCATCGGTATTCATCTGGCTAGCATCCTGTCAGTGTGTGAAAGAGTTGAGGGCTGTTTGGAAACTGAAAGAGTATTTGTTGTGTGAGCAAGAAGGAGACAGCAAGGAGCCTGGGCGTGGCTTAGCTCAACTGTTTCGTACTAAAGCTGCTTGGTGCTATGAAACTGAAACTGAAACTCTGCTCCTCTGCTTGTGTTTTGCATTTGGAAGAGATGTCTTTTCAGGTGGGGAGGGGGAGTAGAACTCCTTAGCATCAGAGCGTGTTAATAATAATAATATAGGAATACTAATGCGTGTTTCCCAAAAATAAGACACTGTCTTATATTTTTGGCTCCCAAACACACTAGGTCTTATTTTGAGGTGGGTCTTATATTTTATGGTGCCAAATAGTGGGTGTGAGTGTGTAGGGGGTGTTTGGGTGCACGTTGCTCCCTGAAAAGTCTTCCTGGAACTGGAGATTTACACTAGGTCTTATTTTCGGGGTAGGTCTTATATTAGGGCAGGTTTAAAAAATAGTGCGAGGTCTTACTTTTGGGGTAGGTCTTATTTTCGGGGAAACACGGTAGCTCTGATGGTCCTTTCGAAGAATCCTTTCTTAGCGAGCACCTACAAGCCAAGAGGAACCTACATGCCAAATTTCAAGTGTGTAAGCCTTACGGTTCTGGAGATTTTGTGATGATGCGTGAGGGGTATTTCACACACACACACACACACACACACACACACATGTTTGCCCTGGAAAAATCCACCCAGAAGCCACAGCTGGTCTAGACTGCTGAACTGAATTTCTTTTATTCTTGCAGAACATCAAGTAAATTAAACTACACACCGCTTTTAATGCCGAGGCTGGCTCCCAGACCCTTCGTTCTTCTTGGATTGTGGTCTCCCCTTGTGTATACTGTACACGTACACACTCGACCAAAGTTTACGTCCCACAAGAATTGCAGAATCATAGCTTGCAAAAAAACAAAACAAAACACCCCAGCTTTTGGGGCGTTTTTGCAAATGACGATTGGATTTTGGCGCAGGGCATCAGGGATCTGCTTTTGCCCTTCAGCCAAGCTGAGTGGGACCTTCAGCTCAAGAGTGAATTCAAAGCCTTCTTTTAAATGCTTTCTTCCAGCATATTGGTAGGAGGAGAAGGGGGGGAAAAATGACAACCAAAAGCTTCTGTGTATTGATTCCGGTGCAAGCCGTAGCCATCTGCCATCTGTTACCCAAACAAGACAGAAAATCAATTTTTGCATGACTCCAAGCTCACCCAGAAAAAAAAAATAAAGTAGAAATTTTTTTTTAAAAAAAAAGGGGCCAGTGGGATTATTTGCCTTGGAACCGGGGGTGGGGTGAGGGTGACAGATGATGACTCAATGGTTTTCTTCAGCAGTGCCCTCCTTTCTTCTCAGAAACAGAAGGAGAGGTTGCAGAAGGAAGTATCTTGTTTATGCCCAGACAAGGGATGTTCTGCTGATTCTTTCAGGCAAACACATCCAGCCATGGGGAAGATAATAAGTCTCCGTGCACAGATGCCTGAACTTCATTAAGAAGGACGATCAAGACCAGAATGCTGCGTGTGTCTGTTTGTTGAACCTCCTGCTAGAGAGACATGATTTCTGGAAGATATTAAACACCATCCCAATGAGAAAAATCTTCAGGAGAAACTTGTTTAGCCACAAGAAGTACTGGGAATAAATATCAGCTTTCCTTTCCTTTTATATATCTATATGTAATCTAATATCTACATCTATATATCTATATAACTATATCTATCTATCTATCTATCTATCTATCTATCTATCTATCTATCTATACTCTATCTATATCTATCTATCTATCTATCTATCTATCTATCTATCTATCTATCTATATCAACTCTATATATCTATCTATCTATCTATCTATCTATCTATCTATCTATCATCTATCTAAATCTCTCCTCTCTGTGTATCTATCTCTATCTATCTATCTATCTATCTATCTATCTATCTATCTATCTATCTATCTATCTTTGGATCTGGCGGGTTGAATTTGGATGGCTGGCCCATCAGAACATGCTTGACTCAACTTGACCCCCTGTGCATACCCGGGTCCTCCTGGATGCGGCTCGGTTGGAGGAGCAGGTGGGGGGCGTTGCCAGGGAGCTTTGCCCAGCTCCGCCTTGTTCGTCAACTTCGCCCTTTCCTGGACCGGGGCGCCCTGCGCATGGTTACTCACGCCCTTGTTACCTCTAGACTTCGACTACTGCAGCGCTCTCTACTTAGGACTGCCCTTGCATACCATCCGGAGATTGCAGCTGGTGCAGAATCTTGGCCTGGTGGTGATAAGTTCTCCGATTCTCCCATGTTACCCCCCTCCTGCTGCCTGCATTGGTTGCGGTTGCACTCGGGTGAGATTCAAGGTTTTAGTTTTAACATACAAAGTCCTTCATGACATGGGTCCTCAATATTTAAGGCGACTTCTGCCGACATCGAATGCCAACCGTCCTGTGCGAGCACACAGGCAAGGACTACTTGGGGTCCCGTTGGCAGGCCAATGCCAGCTGGCGGTCCCCTGACGACAAGCCTACTCTGTCGTGGCCCCTGACCTCTGGAACCAACTCCCCCTGGGGCTCCGCCTGGCCCCTGACCTCCGCACCTTCTGCCATGATTTGAAGACCTGGTTGTTTGACCAATCCGGGCTGTGACCTTTCCTGGGGGGGGGGTTTATATTTTTAAGTATTGTAAATTTGTCTCTTTGGGCTTGTGAATTTGGTTTAATCTTTTCTTAATTATTTATTGTTGTTGTTTTTAGTTGTGAGCCGCCCTGAGTCTTTGGAGATGGGGCGGCATACAAGTCCAATAAATAAATAAATAAATAAATAAATAAATAAATAAATAAATATCATCCCCCTCTCTCTCTCTACCTACCTACCTACCTATCCAGGGGTGGGATTCAAAATCCCAGCAACCAGTTTGCTGCCCAGTTGCTGGGTAGGTGTGGCCTACCAGAACTTTGGGGGGGAAGCACTGTTTTTACCTTCCCAAGGGTCCAGAGACTTCCCTTGGGCCTCTGGGAGGGCGAAAACTGTCTCCCCCGGGCTCTGCAGGCCCTGCAGAAGCCAGGAACAGGCTTGTTTCCAGACTTCCGGAAGGCCTGTGTTTCCTCCTCCCAGAGCCTTCGCGCTGACCCTGCACTTACCTGCATGGAAAATGGTTTGCATGGAGACTCCTGGGAGGGAGGGAGGAGTGGGCGGGGCCAGCCAGTCAGTTCAAATACCGGTTTGGCAAACCAGATGCAAATTTAACATCTGGTTCACTCGAACCGGTCTGAACAGGTAGAATCCCATCCCTCTATCTATCTATCTATCTATCTATCTATCTATCTATCCATCTAGATCATAGATAGATAGATAGATAGATAGATAGATAGATAGATAGATATAGAGATTAGATAGAGATATATAGATATAGATACAGATTCAGATACAGATATAGATATATAGATAGAGTTGGCTAGGTTAGGACAAAAACTGAGCTGCAAACCCCCTAAAACCACCAGGGGGCAACTAAGAGACGCAGGACATTCTCCCCTCTCTCTGTTGCCCTCTAGCAGCCCTTGCTGATTTTGCAGCTCAGATCAGGTTGCCTTGTTCCCAGAGCTCAGATTTATTCCGTCTTATTTATTTTTTCCAAAGCTTATTGATGGCTTCGTCAAAGCCCGACTGACTTCCTGGAAAAGTCAGCTGCATCATTTCATGGCAACTTATGAGCCTGTCTGCAAAGATAAATGGCCATGAAATCACACACACACACACTTCGGCACCCCCTGCCTTGTTCCAGGCCAGCGAATTGCTTTTGTTTCGCTTCTCACCCAACAAGCTTCTTCAGCTTCTCTCTGAGCTGAAGAAGCTTCTTGGATGAGAACTGAAACGTCTTCAAAGAAAAACGAGGAAGTCCAGTTGCCTCTTGGAAGGAAAAAAAAAGCGCCTTTGGAACAGCCATAAACCAGGATGACTGAGAATATCCATAGATTTCCCACCGTCTTCCCCATTGACTTTGCTTATGGAAAGCCAGCAGGGACGGTTGCAAAACATGATTGTGTGACCACCAGACAACTGTGATGGCCCTCAGCACAAGGACAGGTCATCACTGCCTCTCATTCAGGGGTCATGGCAAGTTCAAACTGACCGAGTGTAAGTTCTGATCGAATGGACGGCCATTAAATGGGGAAACACACTCCCCTTATAATCAGGGTAAGGAAGATGCCCCACGTTCTCTCCTTGCTCAGGCTGACCAGAGTTCCATTTCTCAAATCAGCCCCCCCCCCTCAACCATCTTGCTTTCTCAAGAACTTCTGAAGGCCACCTGCAATTTGCAGCTGCTGCCTGAAGATGGCAAAGCAATCCCATATTCTTAATTTCATGTAAATCACAGTGTGTGCGCTTGTGGTGAAGAGGGGAAGATCCGTTTCAGCAAATGGAGAAGACTTGCAATTAGAGTAGTCATTCATTATTATTACTATTACTTTGCAAACCTTAGGATGCTCCAGATGCCCTAAGGAACATGGTTTTTACCAGGCTGTTTTCCTAGAAAGAGAAGCCAAGAAACTCCAAAGTCTGATAGCAAAAAGACAGAAGGGGCACCTTGTCCGGGCGCTGCAGTGGCTTTTCAGACCCGGGTCCAAAATGCAGAGACCAAATGGCCTTCCATTGCAGTTCCCTCTTTGGCTGTAATATCCTGACTCTGTTTGTTGCCTTTTTATCTTTCTTTTTTGCTTTTACCGGCTTGCCCTGATGACTCCAGTTTTAGGTTTGTCAGCGTGGCACGCGAGAGGCGTAATTTGTATTCCGCAGATTAAACCGGTGGTGTAAATTATTAAAGATCTAATTCATAAAGGCATTACACATACCATATGCAGGGGTTTGTACCCCTCTCTCTTTCTTGCTCCTGGTGGCATCCGCTCGGTTTTGTAGAAGTCACTTCTTGCTGGACCTTGTAGCAAGGGAAGGATCTGGGCTGTTAAGACAATTTCGAGGGTTTTCTAAGAATTAAAATTTCTCCCGTTTATCTCACGGAGTGACCCTGCAGGTCCTAGGAAAGAGGCATTCTTCTCCCCTTGACAGGCATGAAGCCATGTGAAGGATTGCTTCCTTTGGTTGAAGCAGGATGCAAATCTTCTTGATGAAAATAAGCCAACTTTCTTGCGTGTGGAAAACTAGCAAACTCAACCTCCTCATTTTCCTTTGAAGTGCTGTTGTTGTTGTTAGCTGCGAAGTCATGTCTGACCCATCGTGACCCTGTGGACAACGTTCCTCCAGGCTTTCCTGTCCTCTACCATCTTCTGGAGTCCATTTAAGCTCATGCTGACTGCTTCAGGGACTCCATCCAGCCCCCTCCTTCTCTGCCGTCCCCTTCTTCTTCTTTTGCCCTCAATCCTTCCCAGCATTCGGCTCTTCTCCAGCAAGTCCTTCCTTCTCATGAGGTGGCCAAAGTCTTTTGAGTTCCATCTTCAGGATCTGGCCTTCTAAAGAGCAGTCAGGGTTGATTTCATCTAGGACAGACCGGTTGGATGGCCTTGCAGTCCAAGGGACTCGCAGGAGTCTTCTCCTCCAGCACCAGAGTTCAAAGGCCTCCATTCTTTGGTGCTCAGCCTTCCTTGTGGTCCAACTTTCACAGCCATACATTGCAGCTGGGAGAACCACAGCCTTGACTATATTTTGAAATGCTAGCAGTCATAAATAAGGGGAACACGCAAATGTTACATTGCATGATTTTTGAAGAGTGGCCTATCATTGGCTTGGAGGTCTTCTACTCAATTCACTGGCCAGGATAGGAATTCCCCAGATCATCTGAGATCAATGTCTGTTCAATCTTGGCTTCAAAACCTCCATCGATGGAGTTTCCGTGACTCCAGGAGGCAGGCAGTTTGCCTGCTCAAAGCTCAAACAATCAGTTAACTACCTGGTATTTGGAAAAAAAGCCAAACCCAGATCAGGCAGGATTAGAACTCCCAGTCTCCAGCCTGATGCCTTAACCATTACACCCAACTGGCTCTATAAACTGGTTTATAGATGCAAGAGACTGGGTTAACCTCTCTTGGTATGTCAAAAAAAACCCAAAACGTGACAGCCATCCATTCTATCCATCCAAGATAGATGTCTCTAAAACCTAGATTCCAGATTACGTTGCAGATTGACTTTTGACAAGTTCACTTACTGATCATTTGAAGTTACAAGGGCCCTGAAAAAGTGACTTACGCCCATTTTTCACACTTATGACCATTACAGAATCCCCAAGGTCATGCAATTTATTCCGATGCTTGACCATTGACTCATTTATGATGGTTGCCATGTCCCTTTGGTGACCTTCTAAGAAGCAAAGTCAATGGAGAAACCAGTCACTTAACAACCGTGTTATTAATCTAACAGTGATTCATTTAACAAATGTGGCCCCCAAAAGTCATAATATCGGGCAAAACTCACTCAACTAATTTCTCACTTAGCAACATCAATTCTGGGCTGAATCGAGGCCTACCTGTATCTGATTCTGGAAACTGAAGGTCACAATGGAACACATTCCCTGACTTGTTAGTCAAATGAAGACAAAAGTAGAAGGGTGTTCCTTTCTCAAAAAACTGCATACCCTCCCAAGACTGTTGAACTCCTTGAGTTAGAAACCCCAGCCAGCACAACAGTAGATCCACTCTGAGTAGGTCTGTGGAGATTCTCAGTCATCCAGGTCATGGTTGTCCCAAAGGTGCTTTATCAAGAGGCAACTGTGGGCTCAGAATTCACCCAGAGCTTGTCAGCTCCAAATATGCCTCACAGCAAGTCAGCTGGCCATGTCACCTTATCTTTGCTGCTGCTGGATCTGCATTTCTGCTTGTGTGCTGGCCCATGGCTTTGGAATGATTCAGCAGAGCTGAGGATGGATTCTGCAACAACTGCAGGACTGCTGGAACTGGCTCTTTTCATGTATTGATGTGGTGCATATTGTTAAAGGGGGTTGGGGCACATATAGATGGTAATTAAGACTTAGGTTAAACATGGTGAAAGTGGCAAGTGGAGATCAGTTAGTGAGGGTCGGAATAGGGTAGGGATGTAGACATGTTTTAGGGTTAGTAGCATTTAGGGATAATGGGTTAGGCAGGGCCAGAATTAGAACTGTGTATAGGCCTGGGTGTGGTGTGGTGTGTCTCATGATAATGGTGATAAAAGGAAAGGGAGCAAACTCAAACCCATCTCTAACCTTGCCTGGCTTTTAGCCATTCTTGCCTGATTAGAGTATTTGTTGTTTGATGCCATATTGAATAAACCATCATTATCCTAAAGAGGAGCTGGAGTTTGGATTCATTTAAAGACAAATCTTCAATACTCAAGGACTGGCTGAGAGCAACTGGACTTTTTTTCTTTGAAGAGATTTCGCTTCTCCAGCTCTGAGAGCAGAAGAAGCTTCCGAGAGAAGCTGAACAAGCCTCTCGGAACAAGAAGCGAAACCTCTTCAGAAAAAGTCCAAGTTGCCTCTTGGGGAAAAAAAAACACGTTTGGGACAAGCCTCAGAGTAAATCGGGCTTTCTCCCTCACTTTGCTTCTGTGTCCCATGACCGACTACCGGAAGGAGTCAACTGGGGGAAAGAGAAGAAAAAAACGCCACAAGAATTGAAACACGAGACAAAAAGGCACATTTTAATATTTACAAAGCATAGCATTTGGGCCAGGAACGCACCCCACACATCTAAATAATGAATTTCTCTGCTCCCTTTCTTGGGTCACCCTAGGCCGAGACCTTTGCAAATGGCGGCTCGCACACACCCCACACCCCCGTTTTAAGTATTCCTCTCAGCTTTTGATATATTTTGTTTTTCAAGTATAGTAAGATTCAAATTTGCATAGTGTCTGATCGGCAAACCGGCTCTCCCGTGGGCGTCTCTCTCAGATCCACGGCCCCCGTTCCCGATCCGTTCTCGCTTGTGCCGTCCTTTTAAATTTTTTAGCTGCGGCTCAAGAGCAATAAAACCTCCCGTTTTAAAAGCAGGAACTCTTAGAATATTGTCAAGAAGTTTTAAAAATGTAATACTGTTTATTTTTGCTTCAAAAACATTTTTCAGCATTCTAAACATACAAAAAAAAAACCAACGTAAATGTCGCAAATTTTTCTTTTCCTTTTCCGTCTTTCTTTCTTTCTTTCTTTAAGTACAAAGGCGTTTTCAAACTTCCCTTTGAAAAGCTGACTGCGGAAGGAGACTTTTTGACAGCTCCGGTTGAAAAAACGACCCCACTTTCAACGAAAAAAAAGAAAAAGGAATCCATAACAATTTCTTGTTTTTATCTCATGCCAGCTGAATTCCCCCCTCCCCTTCTTTCACAACTAAGAATGGCCGCAGAAATGCTATTTCACTATATACAGAAAGACAACTTTTAAGCTAAATGTACGCTGACTGTAGTGTAAATTAGATCTACTTTCGTGGTGCACGCTTTGACACATGGCCTTTCCCAGGGGAGAAGGGGGAAAGACACATAACAAAGAGGCTTCCCCCCCCCCACATCCCCCTTAAAAGCCTTTCTCCCCCTCAGAGAGGAGGGTCAATCAAAGCATGAACTACAAGAATTTGTCTAGTTTTTACAAACTATAGATATGTACAGTTTATAACCCAGGATTTTTCTAGCCAATAACCATATAGTTAAACACCACCTTAAACAAATTAAAAAATAAGATGCTTGAAACATTTTTTAAATGCTTTTGTTACACCGACAGGAAAAAAGTGCACAGAGTTAGGAGAACACGTGAGTTTCCGTTTTGTTTCCATTTTGTTTTTTTAAAAATGTTTGGAAATATGTACAACTTTGTTACACAGGCGGGAGCCCCGGAAAGGGTCCCTAGCTACTGAATGTAAACCAGGTTAAACAATGGTTGTTGTTTGTTGTTTTTCCCTGTTTTGTTTCTGCAATTTTATTTCCTCCCCTGCCCCCAAGAGCGCTTTTATGGGACTTCTCTTCCCCCCCCCCAAAAAGGGGAAAAAAAGGCTACAGTATATTGTGATCCAAAAAAACCAAATTTTGGGTGGTAAATCTTAATAAAGGACGAATAAGGCACCATCTCAAGCGAGAGGTGCTGGATTTTGTGTGTGTGTGTGTGTGTGTGTGTTTTTTTTTCTTCTCTTTTCCAAATGGTGTTTCCCCTACTCTATGGTATTCACATGGAAACAAGGATTATACACAGTTTCTCATTCGTCATCTTCTTCCTCCTCCTCCTCCTCGTCTTCCTCATCCTCTTCATCTTCCTCCTCCTCTACTTTTTCCGCGGCTTGGCGGTTTTGCTGCTCGCTCTTTTGCGCCGTCGAATTTGCCTTTCGACTTGTAATCTGCAACATCCTGCAAACATTCAAAACAGAGAAAGTTTAGCTTGCCTTCTTCCGCAGCAACAACGCGGCGGATGGAATTGTGGCTGGTTTAGGTCCCCAAAAAATTAAACCTGGGTTTAAATGGCCGAGATCGAAGCCTGGCTGGTTTATCTTCACACTTTATTTGATGCTTTAAAACTGCTTGAATTTGGGGAAAGGAAGACACTGCAATTCCCAACAAATGGACGAATGGCTGCAAAAATGGATGGAGTTGGCAAGAGAATGGCTAGATTGACTGCTTTGATTTAAAGAAAACAAAAACATAATATTTTTGTTTCTACTTGGAAACTGCTTCTGGACTTTGTGCTTGAGGTTTATTAGAATTCAGAATGGGATAGGAGTTGGAAGGGACCTTGGTGGTCTTCTAGTCCAGCCCCCAAGGAGGAAACCTGTACTATTTCAGACAAGTGACTGTCTAGACCAGGGGGGGGGAAACTCTGGCCCCTTTGCAACCTGGGGACTTCAACTCCCAGAATTCCTGAGCCAGCATGGCCCCTTTACAGCATGGCTTAGGAATTCTGGGAGTTGAAGCCCCCAGGTCGTAAAGGGGCCAGAGTTGCCCACCCCTGGTCTAGACTCTTCTTACAAAAAACCTCCAGTGATGGAGCACCCACAACTTCTAGTAGCAAGTTGTTCCACTGGTTAATTGTCTTCCCTGTGGGAAGTTTCTCCTTAATTGCAGGTTGCTTCCCTCCTTGATTGGCTTCCATCCATTGTTTCTTGTCCTGCCCTCTGGTGCTTTGGAAAATAACTTGATCCCCTCTTCTTTGTGGCAGCCCCTCAAATACTGGACTGCTATCATGTCACTCCTAATTCTTCTTTTCTTTAGACTAGCCAGACCCAAAACCTGCATTTTTACTGATTAAATAGGTTTGTTGTTATAGAAATGGTTGTTTTATGTTATGTTTTCCCTTCCCTTCTCCCTCCCCTATTTTTCTACTATTTTATATTATAAACTAATTTTAAAAAACCTGCCTGAATTTGCACCAGATGCCAGAAACCAATGCTTGCTAGCCACTCGCTAATCAGAGTTTCTGCTAACTATCTAACCCAAAATAAAGCAAGATACAAAGATACTTGGAAAGTTTTATTTCCCAAGGAGAACTTTAGAGTTTCCACTTGCTCTGTCAACATAACTACTCCTTAAATCATGCCACAGATTCCTTGTTTTTACAACAGATGACTGGTCTTTTAGGCCCATTTAATGGGCTTAATTCTTTTAGCAGAACTTGGAAGAGGCAAAAACAGTCATCATATAGCAAAAACACATTCCTATCTTCACTAACTTTAGGGAGTTTAAAAAAAAAGAAGTCAGTTAAAGGTCAGAAACACATTGCATGAAGCTTCCTACACGGGATGAGTTAAAACATTTCTGATTTAGCGGAAAAAATATCCTAAAACCCAAGGATGCATCTGTTGGGACACTTGGATAAAAGATTAGGGAGGAACAAGGAGTCTTTAACTTAGAGCCATTTGTATTCATGGCCGTTGGGCGGAGGGTAGAGATAGTCCTTAAAACCACTCATTTAATGACGGTTGCAAGGTAAGGTCATCAGAAGAAACGACTTATAACCCATCCTCAAAGTCACGACTGTCGTACAGTCACGCAATCGCAATCCGGGCACTTGGAAACCGACTCGCGCTTATGACCACCAGTGTCTCCAACTGGCCTGGATTTACCAAATTTGTGACTTAGCGACTTTTCAGTTTTGCTGGCTTCCAACAAGGAAAGTCAATGAGGGGGTGGGGGGAAAAGAGCTGGATTCGCTTAAAAACTGTGGCAATCATGGTCGTAAAATCGGTTCTAGTCTCAGGATGGTTCTTTCCACCACCGCATCACTTCGCAGCCAAAATTAAGACTCCCGGTGATTTTATCAAGTTCAGCTTTGGGTATCTTAGCAAGAATACTTTGGGCATTTCTCTCCTTTGGGGTTGGTTTTGTGAATTTCCAAGCCCGACATCCTATTTTGCAATAGAAAAATCCTATTTTGCAATAGAAAAATCCTATTTTCCAATAAAAAATCAGGATCCAGTTAAGTAAATATCTGTAAATCGAAGTTGAATGGTTGGGTTTTTGGGGTTCCTCGGGGTTAAGGTGCTTTCCTGAAGATTGCCAAGTCTTCCACTACCAGTCTAAGTTACACCATCAGTGTGGGAAGGAGTGGCGTTCGCTGGTTGTTTACACATAATTAGCTTGCTTGCCCATCTTAGCTGGGGTGTGGCTTTTTTCCTGATTGTTTGTCTGCTGCTGCTTCTTGCTTGTCTACGTGTTGCCAACTGGATTTGCTCTAGGCTACTCCGAAGTTGCACCAGATGAACAAATCAAGGGAGAAACAATATCCTAATCAAGGAAGAAGCCACACCTCAACCCAGGCCACTCCCCCGTTGCACTGATGCAGTTACATAAGCAGGTAGCAAAATGTCTGCAGGGAACACCTGAAGAACCCCAAGAGCCCCCCTCTTATCTGCTGCTGGAGAAAAAGCAGAATGCAAACACCAATAAATGCCAGTTCAGAACCCTTTTAAAAAAATTACTCAGCACTTCCTGGGGATGGATGGATGGATGGATGGATGGATGGATGGATAGATAGATAGATAGATAGATAGATAGATTTCTCCTTTTTTCTTGGGAAAGTGGGGGGTGGCATTGTGCAAGATGCCAGGAAAAGAGGGAGGGAGGAAGAGATGCCAGTATAAATACTATTGGCAAATTTGAATTTTTCAAAATAAGTATCTTGCTTGAAAGTGATTATAATTTTGCTGAAATTTAGACTAGCTTTTATCTTTCTGTCTCTGGATTTACCCGAATGGAATTGTAGTGTCACTACTGAAACTAATCTTAATTGTGCTGAGAAGTTGCACCAGGGAGATCTTAAATTCTTTTTTTAAAATAAAACCATTGAAATCCCAGTTTACCATATTTATATTTTTTTTTTATTCATATTTATATGCTGCCCTTCTCCAGAGACTCAGGGCAGCTTACAATTTTTGGGATACAACCCAGTGTGCTCAGCAATAGCCTTCCTTCCATTGTATATGCCTGCTTATTACTAAGCGGCATTTTTACAAAATCAGCTTATTGCCCCCAACAATCTTGGGTCCTCAGTTTACCTACCCCGAGAGGATGGAAGGCTGAGTCAACCTTGAGCCTGGTGGGATTCGAGCCTGCAATAATTACAGGCAGCTGGAACTAAGTGCTAGGCTATTAACAGCCTGCACCACCAAGGCTACATATCTTTAGAAGGATGTTCTATTTGGATATAAACCCTGAAACAGGCTTGGTTTGGATGCTTTTTAACCATCAGGATGTGCAACAGACACGTTTGTGTCCGACTCAAAGCACCTCCTTTGCTTCCCTTCTCAATATTGTTCACGACTATTTGCCGTACACAAATACAATGTTGTGATTCCAACAGAAGGGAATACTTGACTGAACTGCACTGAACTACGGGCTCCTCAAGGGCTCTCTGAGCTTGGTTTGTTTTCTTGCAGACATTTAATTACCCAACTAGGTATCATCATCAGGGCTAGAAGGGAGTGGGGTTTGGGGAGAAGAGAAGGAGGAGGGCTGTGGAGTCCTTGATGCTCTCTGAGCTGGGTGGTTTTCCCTGCAGAATGTCAACCCATGAAACATTTCTATGCCTGTTTTAGAGTTGCCGTGAACATGTTCGCTCCTAATAAATCCTTTGAAGTTTTTGAAGCTTGGCTCGAGGCTCAGGATTTAATTAGGGTGATCGCTGGAATCCTGACAGTGACCTTTTGTTACCCAACTAGGTAAGATCATCAGTGAGAGAATGAAGAAGAGAATGGTGGGGTTGCGGAGTGGAGAAGGGAGGAAGAGGAGGGGCTGGTGCTCTCTGAACTTGGTGGTTTTCTTGCAGACATTTAATTACCCAACTAGGTAACATCCTCAGTGCTAGAAGGGAGTGGGGTTTGCTTATGTTTTTATATACCACTGCCTTGGTTGTAATAATATTGACGGTTACTCGATTAGGCTGTTGTTTACTTGATGGAGGAAGCCACTAGTATATAAACAGACAGCAAACCATGCACCCTTCTAGCACTGATGATGTTACCTAGTTTGGTAATGGAACGTGTGCAAGGAAATCAAGTGCAGAGATCACCCAGGACCCCAAAATATAGCGATTAAACCAGGATTGTATTCTTAGATTCGCTCCACAAAGCACGAACGGTCCATGGATGGGCTTGTCCCAGATTGGCCTCCATCGCCTTCTCTCCCTGGACCAAAGCTAACCCAGAATCCTCCACACTTCAGCAGCAGCAACCCAACCGTACCTTCTCATACTTCTCCTTCAGCTTGGCGGCTTTGTTGTTGTAGGGCTGCTTCTCGCTGTCGCTGAGGTTGTTCCACATTTCGCCTAGCTTCTTGGCTACGTCTCCGATGGAAATGCCTGGGTTGGTGGACTTGATTTTGGGACGGAACTCCGAGCAGAAGAGGAAAAATCCAGACCTGGGGGAGGATACAGGAGAGCTGAAATTGGGGGACGGTCAAGAGCCAACTAGGGTGAGGTGGCTTGACCAAGAAGCTACAGCGAGTTGCTTCTAATGAGGCGGTGTAAGGAGGATAACGCACAAGCTTGCATGGCTCTCGTTCTAGTTTCTGGCACTGGTGTCAGAAGGAGCTACTGAGTCCCAGCTCAGATCCAGCTCCCATCTTCATCAACCCCACCAAAAGCTCCCCAAACACATCAGCATTATCTTCAAGCAAGGTCGCAGTCCATACCCTTCAGCAAAGCTAAATCCAAGCAGTTTATACAGATATAGGTTTAACAGAGTTGGAAGGGACCTTGTTAAAGCCATCTAGTTTCCAACATCCCAATTAAAGCAGGCAGGACAAATGAGGACAATTCAACGGGACAGGGTAGTTAAGAAACCCGAGTTAGGAATTATCCGTTTTAAATCTATTTTATTTTTTTTAAAAAAAGAAGACAGCCAGGCCCGATTTTGAGAAGCTATTCCCTCCACAGGGCTAAATCCAGCTGCAGGGAATTTCTAGTATCACAAAGGCCCTCTATCTTCCAAAATTGTATTCTTCTAAAACGTCTGGATGGAGGCCCCGAAGTCTTGTGTGAAATTAGAAGAGGAACACTCATCAAAGCTGGCTGCAAGTTGATTGCCACTCATGCAAACAGCAGTTGAAAGTTGCAGCCGCTTTGAAAAGCAGCTTCTTAAAGCTGCTGCTGCTGTAGTTCCAGAACGCTATGCTATCCGTTGCGTGTCTTATTCAACTGCTTCTAAAAATGAACCAGAATTGAGAGGGTTTGGGTCGAAGGCTACTTACGGCGGCCTCTTGGGTGCATTTGGGTCCTTCTTCTTCTTCCCACCCTTTGCTGGACCGTAATCCTTCATTTCTCTATCATATCGTACTTTGTCAGCTTTCGCCATCTCATCAAACTTTCCTTTCTCTTTGCTTGACATGGTCTGAAAGACAAAGAGAATAAATCACCTTCGTTTAACCGGCCCCATAATCCCTTGCGGGGTGGAGTCTGGGCAACTGAATGAAGCAAGAAGAGTGTTTACTGGCCGGATGCTCTTCCTGTCACCAATGCGGAGTTTTGTTCAACGGATATATTGTGCCCAGAGAGAGAAATATCTGCCTCTACCTAGAATCGAACTCACAGCCTCATGATTGTGAAGTGATAGTTCCGTCTCTAAGCCATCGAACTCACAGCCTCATGATTGTGAAGTGATAGTTCTGTCTCTAAGCCATCGCACCACTCCCACAAAGCGATTAAAGGACTCCTACCCTCCCCGCCCCCCAAAAACCCCAGCCAACAAACTCCAAATGAAATTTTTAAAGGAGGTCGAACCACAGTTTCAGAACAAGATGTGGGGAGAAAAATCCTTTGATGGGATTTTTTTCAGCTACCTGTTCAGGTTATTGCTCAAAGCATCAGAAGAGACAGGTATCAGGGTCAATTCAGATTCAATCTTCAAAAGACAATGTAGTGTACCGGAATGTGAACACAAGGCCTAACCACCATGCTTTAAAGCAACCATACAATACTCTTTTCTAGGATTTTGTAGCTGCCAAGAAGGACCTTTTCTTCTGAACAGGTCCTTCAGAGAAAACATGCAGCTGTTTCCAAGTATGGAAGATGGCTGCTGCAGTTGTGTTCCAGCTGCTAAAAAGAACTTTGGGAAGATCAAATACGAAACTCTGCAAATGACCAACAGAGCCTTCTCAAAGCCTGCTGAGATATCTTCAACCACCAGCAGTTGGGCTGATCTTCAAACCATGATCAATAAAATTCTGGGAGTCCTAACAACCAAACCAACTCAAGAACATTTTCAGTATCTCTACGATATGGGTGATGTCAGCTTAACAGAGAGGATTCCAAACCGGCCAGCAAAAAAAAAATCTTTCTCTTTCCCCAGAAACAAGCCAACATACAACTGAGTTGTGTTCCTCCCCTTTGCCACAAAGCTGAGTTTGGTTTGCATTCAGGGCCTGCTGTTTTCAGAAATCATGGGTCGTGGCTTAGTGTAGACAAACTCGGCCATCTGGGGCTTGCCCAACCAACCGTCGTTTAATGTGCGGTGTGGATTAATATTCCTGCACCATTTTTCGCCTTCAAAACAAACAGCAAGGTGGTCGTTGTCCCATAACAAATCCTAATGAATTCAGTCGAAATAAAGGAAGCCCAAATAGTCATGGGGTGCAGTCTAGAGCAATCTTCCAGAATCCTTGGAGGCGGCCAACTATTTGGTCAAGAATTTTGACCAAAATTCTTTGACCAAAATTTGGTCTGGAATTTTGATAGCAGGTGGAAGCTGCCCTCCCAAAATGGTTGCCAGAGTGGGCGTGACCAACCACAAAAACAAACTTTCTTCTGGACATGACCAACCTCCAAACTTTCTTCTGGACACGGTGCCCCTATATTCACTTGTCTGAACACAGGATACAAGGAATCATGTTTGTTAACTACGAGAAGCTAAAATAACTAAAATAATGCGTAGAATGTCACCCGTGTGGATGCAGGAGGCGAAATTCGAAATTTTATTTCACCGGAACGCTGGACGGCATATCAACTGAATGAATTATGAATTATTTTGGCCAGCTACCACACAGTCCTTTGGAATAGCAGGAAGGGGGGAGGAAGCGCAGGATTTTATTCTGGGAGACAAGGCCATACCTTCCACCTCTCTGAACATTTCTTGGAGAACTCTGCGAAATTCACAGGAACTTCCGGGTTTTTCTTCTTGTGTTCTTCACGGCAAGTCTGCACGAAGAACGCATAAGCGGACATCTTTCCTTTCGGCTTCTTGGGGTCGCCTTTCGCCATTTTGAAAGAAAACGCTTAAAAAGCAAAAAACAACAACAATGCAAGTTGAAGAATGCATCTTTATATTGCCCCACGCAGCCAAGACAATGCAGCCCCTTCCACTGACCGAGAAACGGGGAAATGTTTTTTTAAAGTATGATATATATAAATGAAAACGCACAGGAAAATTCCAAACAACTGCAACTCTTAACTGATCATCTATCCCGTTAGACCAATCTTATTTTCGCCTCTTTTGATGTTATGGCATGCACCATCCTGGATTATCCATGTCCTAGTCCTCTACTCACAACAAAAAAATTAAGTGCAAAAAAGTAGCTCGCAGGGCCAGAATATTTCGAGATTTTAAACAGGTGGGTGCAACACTTGTAGATTTGCAGTCTGGGGCTGGCCCACCCACTCCGCGTTAAACTTCTGGAGAACTTCAACCTTCTTGTGTCAAGATAGCTGCAGGCAACATCTTCCCTGATGGGCAGGGGGAGAGGAACAGTTCCTCTGAAGACAAGTTCAATTCCATTTAAAGATTATTCCGTTTAATTACTGTACACATCACAAGACTGCAGTGCCCCGTTTTACCCAAAGAGATTGTGGCCATTAATAGGGTTGGTTGACCCCAGAACCAGCTACTGGTTGAAGTTTGTGGGAAAAAAGACATTTGTTATCTCTTTACAAGTTTCCTGCCGAAGGGAAGGATTTGCATTTGCGAGGTTAAGAAAAGACAGGGGTTTCTTTCCTGGGGATGAGGCAGCTTTCCTTTTGAAACCTTTGCAATCCCGTGTTTGCAAAAAAAATAAAATAAAAATCCTATTATTATTATATACTTTATTCATTAAACATGAAACTCAGTCAACTGAACACTTAAAAATGTATCACAAATATTATTATTATTATTATTATTATTATATAAAACTAACTCTGTGATTGGCATGCCTCCCCAGGAAAGAAAAACCCCCAAATCCAACCCTCCTCTCCTTTTGCAAAAGTTGTATTAAAAAAAAAAAACCCGCCCCCCCAGTTCTTTTGCAAAAGTTGCAATTTTTTTTGTAAAAAACAAACCCAAACGCTTCTCTCTCTCCTTTTACAAAAGTTGCATTAAAAAAAATAACCCGCCCCCCCTCCCGGTTCTATAAATAACATCTTGTGTTTTGCACCCCGCATCTGTAGTAAAAAAAAAAGGAAAGAAAGTTTCAAAAGCAGAAGAAATGTATGGGAAAAAATTGTGTTCCGGACCCTTTTTTTTGCCTCATCGCCCCCAAGGTCATTGGGAAAAATAAATATATTTTTCCCTTTTGTGGGGGAAGGAGGGAGGAAGGGGGGGGCTGAAAGGAGCACGTGCCCCCACCAGAGACACCCCCCCTTCTCTGGCTTTAAGCCTCTCCCCATCCCGTATTGGGGGGAGGGGGGGTCTGCCCTTGGGGGAAAAAAGGGGGCTGAAAAAGCGGGGGGGTGTGTGGAAAAGAAAATTTAAAAAAACCCACCCCAAACACCCGTTTTCCCCGGCCCCAATAATTCACCTTCCATTTTGTGAAACGTCTCTTGATGAAAGAAACTGCCGTTCAAATCTCCCCTGGGGCAGTTCTGGGGGTCCAGCCGGGCTCGGGGGGCTCTTGGGGGTCCGGAGCCGAGACCCACCGTCGGGGTGCAGGCAATCCGCCTCGGCTGAGGGCTGGGAGAGTCTAGAGCGGAGAGCGCTTCCCTCTCGCCCCCATTCGCTAAAATGGCTTCTCCATCAAGAGCAATGCCCCAGCTTCGCTTTTAACAAAGCCACGGGCGCTCGCCTTCCCCGTTCCCAGCCTCGGGTCGGGCCGCCCTCGGGAGGAGAAAGCCGGGACCGGGCTCCTTTTGTAGCCAAAGCGACGCTCTTTCCAACGAGCCCGGTCTCGAGGCGGAAGATCCCCGGGAAAGGGGCAAAACCCGGTCGGAACGAGGCCTCCCCCCTCCCCGCGCGCGCCGCCTTCCTCCCTTGCTTAGCGCAATCGCCAGTCTTTTAACAAAGGCAGCGCGCAGCCATTACAAGCCTGGTCGCCCCAAGGAGGGAAGGAGGAAAAGGACCCCCAAAAGAGCCCGGTTCGGGGTTTCCGCGCCCCGCGAAGGGCAAGACAGGAGAGAGATAAAGAAAAGGGAACGGATGAGAAAGGTTTCGGGGTCCGGGGGCCCCCCCGGGCGGATTTTGCCCCCGCGTCGCTCTCCCTGCCGTCTTTCTCCCTTTAGCTCTGCTACTGGAACGCCAGCCATATTAAGGCAAACAGACAAACACACACCAGCAAGCCCCAACAGCCCCGCGTCCGCGCGAGGAAGGGCCGGCTCGGGGTCTCGCCGAGGACGGAGCGGGACGAGGGGGGCCTTTTCGGAGAGGGGAGAAGAAAAGCCAGCGGAAACGAAAGGTTTGGGGGCGATCCGAAGCGAGGCGGCGGAGAAAAAAAACGCAAAATAAAAACACCCCAATTAAATTGTTTTTTTTTGGTGGGGGGGTGTTATTTCGCTCTGCATGAGACGCGCAGGACTTGGAATTTCCTCTCCCCCGTTATAAAAGGGACGGACAGCCATTATGAATGCAGGATCAAACGGCAGGCACTGCGCACGGCCGGGCAACTTGGGCCGGTCCGATCCTGCCCCCCAAAGCCCAAGGATTCAGCGCAAATCCGGATTCCCCTTTTCCTTTCCCCCCCATGCGCTGTGCTGCACCAACCCCATGTTCCATGTTGCCGGAGCCGCGGAAAACCCATGCTCCGCGGCTTTGGGGGGGCGTGGTGTGCACGGAGGGAAGATAAGAGATATCTAAAGGCACCCAGGCACGTTTTCACACACACTAACACACACACACACTGCGCATTAGGCAACCCCATTGCCCCCCCTCCGGAAGGATCCCCTTCTCGCCCCCTGCAAAAAAAAACCCGCACACGCATGAAGAGCCCCCCACCCCCACCCACGAGGCAGAGAGGAGAGAAGAAGAAGAGGGGAAAAAACTCCCCTTTCCCCCCCCCCAAAAGCCCGATCTGGGACCAATCGGATTATTTTTAAAAAAATTATAAAAAAATCGGGGAAAGAGGGAAAGAGGAAGAAGGAAAAAGAGAGAGAGAGAGAAAAGAGAGGGTGGAGAGAGAGAGAGAGAGAGAAGGAAGAGAAGAAGAAGAAAAGAGTCAGAAAGTTGGTGGGAAAAGAAGGAAGGAAGGAATAAAAAAAAGAAAAAGAGCTGGAACGTTAGGGAGGAAAAAGAAACGGAAGGAAAAACAACACCAATACTGTATCGACGGGCTTTAAGAAAGGGATACACTGTATTTCAATGGGTGCAGAGATGTAATTTTTGCTTTCTTTTTTTTTTTGCGGGGAAAAAAACAAACAAACAAAAAAGAGGGCTGGGAATGAAAAATAAAGAGGGGGGAGAAGAAAGGGCGGGGGGGGTCTGGGAAGAGACGAGGGGAGAGTCGGGGAGCTCCCCCCGCACCCCCGTTGCCCGGAAAAAGTTGCCTGGCCGCGCGGGGCTGCGGGCACCTACCTGTATTGTTCGCGTGAACCTCAGCACTAAGGCAAGGAAGAAAGCGAGGCGCACGCCCGACGCGCTAAGGCTCGGCGCTGCTGGCGGCGGCTGGTCAGCCTCGCGTTGGCTGCTGCCTCCGAGAGCGGCCTGATTGGCTGCGGGGCTCTGCCGTTTAAAAGAGCCTCCTCGCCTCCCCATTGGCCCCCCGCCCTGCTGAATATTAAGCAGCCGCCCGCGCGCCCATTGGCTGGCCCAGGCCGGGTCATTCATTCAAAAAAAAAAGAAAGAAAGAAAGAATAAAAGGAAGGAAGAGAAGAAGAAAGAAGAAGAAGAAGAAGAAGAAGAAGAAGAAGAAGAAGAAGAAGAAGAAGAAGAAGAAGAAGAAGAAGAAGAAGAAGAAGAAGAAGAAGAAGAAGAAGAAGAAGAAGAAGAGGAGGAGGAGGAGGAGGAAAGGAAGGAAGGAGAAGGAGGAGGAGAAGAAAGAAGAAGAGGAAGAAGAAGAAGAAGAAGAAAGAAAGAAAGAAGAAAGAAAGGAAGAAAGGAACGAGGAGGAGGAGAAGAAAGAAGAAGAGGAAGAAGAAGAAGAAGAAGAAGAAAGGAAGGAAGGAGGAGGAGGAGGAGAAGAAAGAAGAAGAGGAAGAAGAAGAAGAAGAAAGAAAGGAAGGAGAAGGAGGAGAAGAAGAAAGAAGAAGAGGAAGAAGAAGAAGAAGAAGAAAGGAAGAAATAAAAAAGAAAGGAAGAAAGGAATGAGGAGGAAGAGGAGAAGGAAGAAGAAGAGGAAAGGAAGAAGAAGAAGAAGAAGAAGAAGAAGAAGAAAGAAAGGAAGGAGAAGGAGGAGAAAGAAGAAGAAGAAAGAAAGAAAGAAAAAAAGGAAGAAAGGAAGGAGAAGGAGGAGGAGAAGAAAGAAGAAGAGGAAAGGAAGAAGAAGAAGAAGAAGAAGAAGAAGAAGAAGAAGAAGAAGAAGAAGAAGAAGAAGAAGAAAGAAAGGAAGGAGAAGGAGGAGGAAGAAGAAGAAGAAAGAAAGGAATGGACAGAGGAGAAGGGAAGGAGGAAAGAGGGAGGGAGGAAAGGAGGAGAGGGGGGAAGGAGGGAGGAGGGAAGAAGGAAGGGAGGAAGGGTGGGGAAGAAGGAAGGGAGGAGAAGGGGAAGGAGGGAGGAATGAAGGAGGCAGAGAGAAAGAGGAAGAGAGGAAGAAGGAGAGAGAAGGAGAAAAGGAGGGGGAGGAAAGAGGAAGGGAGAAGGAGGGAGGGAGGAAAGAGAGAAATGGGAGGGGGGAAGAGGAAGAGAGGGGAGGAAAAGAGGGAGACAGGAAGGAGGAAAGGAGGGGGGGAAGAGGAAGGAGGGAAAGAGGGAGGAAAGGGGGGGGAGGGAAGGGGTGAGGTGGGGGGGAGACAGTTTGGGAAGAAACCACATGGCTGCTAAGACTCCGAATCTAAACCTCAATATGGCACACCCCGATGATTGACGGAGACAATACCCTGGTTAGTCAGTCACCCCAAAAGGCTTTTACAAAAAAACAAGAGCATTTCTAGCTCAAATCTTTTAACCCGGGGTCTCTTGACTGTGGGAACTTGAAGAGGTAAACCCCAGAGGTGGGTATTCAGCCGGTTCTGACCAGTTCTGGAGAACCGGTAGCGGAAATGTTGAGCCGTTCGGAGAACCAGCGACTCCCACCTCTGACTGGCCCCGCCCCCATCTATTCTCCGCCTCCCATTGAGTCCCAGCTGATCGGCTGGGTCTCCTTTGGTTGCCCTGCACAGGAGAACGGAGCTGGAAAGCAGGTTAGTGGGATGGGGAAGGGAATGTGGATTTTGCAGTATCCTTCCCCCAGGAGTGGGGAGGGAACGGAGAATTTGCACTATATCCTTTCCCTGCCACGCCCACAAAAGCCACGCCGGCAGAACCGGTAGTCAAATATTTTGAATCCCACCACTGGTAGGGACTTCAACTCCCAGAGTTCCTGCTGGCTCGGAAATTCGGGGAGAAGTTGAGCCTTGGTGGTGCAGGCTGTTAAACGCCTAGCACTTAAGTTCCAGCTGCCTGCAATTAGTGCAGGCTTGAATCCCACCAGGCTCAAGGGTGACTCAGCCTTCCATCCTCTCGGGGTAGGTAAATTGAGGACCCAAGATTGTTGGGGGCAATTAGCTGACTTTGTAAAAATGCCACTTAGTAATAAGCAGGCATATACAATGGAAGGAAGGCTATTGCTGAGCACACTGGGTTGTATCCTGTGTCAGCCCTGAGTCTCCGGAGAAGGGCGGCATATAAATATGAATTTAAAAAAAAAGTTGCCGAAGTAGAGGAACACTAATTGAAACAAATAAAGGAAGAAGGCCTTCCTAAGGCAAGGCTGACCAACCTTGGCAACTTTAAGGCTTTAAACGCCAATTGTGATATTTCTTGACCTACTGAGCAAGACGCGCTAAGCTCCTGTTTGATCTCCAGGGCATGTGGCCTTGATAGTCAAGTCTCGCTGAATTCAGCGGAGATTACTTCTAAATAAAGATTCGTAATATTTCCGCCTTGCAGTGTATTTGCATGATCTGAAGGGCTTAACGTGACATTCACGGTCTTTCTCTTCGCAGAACCTTCTGAGGTCGGCTGAGATGGGGAGTGGAGTAACTGGACTAAATTTTGAAAGCACCCCTTCCAGTAAAAGCAGGTCTCTGAGCTGAGCTTTTGAATGGATCTTATGGGAGTGGATTTTATTTTGGTCCCCCCCGAATCTGGACGGGAATTAGATTTGACTTCAAGGGGAAGATGCTCTTGCAACCCTGATTTTTCTGCTTAAATCTTGACTTAAGATCTTGACAGGCTTGAATGATGGGCCCCCTCCAACAACGTGAATGTGGATAAAAGCAAAAATTTACATTTAGGAGGGGGTGGATATCAAAGGTGTAAGTACAGGTTAGGCGAGACCTGGCTCAAAAACAGTAACTGTGAGAAGGATCTTGGAGTCCTAGTGGATGATCCCTTGAATATGAGCCATCAGTAGCCAAAAAAGCTAATATGATCCTGGGTTGTATAAACAGAGGCATAGAATCATGGTCACGTGAAGTACTACTGCAGCAGGAAGGAAAGAACGATGGAAGGAAAGAAGGGAGGGTAAGAAGGAAGGAAGAGGGAGGGAAGGAAGTGTACATTTCAATTATTAAAATGTACACTCTCAGACCAAAGAATAAAAATATTGGAGTGTGAAGAAACTATCAAGAAACAACTCCAAAGAGCATGGAGACATCGCAAGAGTCAGGACGAGGCAGGGAGGGAGGGAAGGAAGAAAAAGAGAAGGAGGAAAGAAGAAAGGAAGAAAAAGGGAGGGAAAGGGCTTCCAGGTAAATTTAAATTATTAAAATGTACACTCGTAGAGCAAAGAATAAAAATATCGGAGTGTGAAGAAACCATCAAGGAACAACTCTGAGGGGCATGGAGTCATCACAAGACTGGGGAGGGGGGGAAGGAAGGAAGGAAGAAAAAAAGGAAAAGGAGGGGAAGGAAGGAAGGAAAAGGGAGAGAAGGAAGGAAAGCAAGCAAGGAAGGAAGGACACTCAGACTAAAAGAATATTGGAAGTAGGAATGGGGGTAGCTAAATCAGGAGGACACTGCTATCTAAGAACAAGGCCTCTTCCAATGCTTTCCTGACGTTTTGACTTTCCACGTCAAACTAACGGCGTATTGTGTGGATCAAATGTATTTACAAGTGAACGTAAGGCATGTGGGATGACACGGCGTTTGCTTTGCGGCTAATGATTGTCTAGCAGGGAGGGTTTCCCCGGGGAGAAAGGATGGAATGACGGCTTGTCGAAATTTCTGCCTTGTGAAATTGTTTCAAAGCTTGAGAAGATGCCCTGGGAAGGAAGAGGGGGGCAATGAGTCTTGGCCCCCCTTCTTTTCTTGAAGAGCCATGTGGTTCTTTGGGCAAGGCTGAATGTTGGATTTTGATTAAGGACGGCTTTGGTTTCTAGATGGTAAGTGGGCTATTGGTTAGGTGTAAATTCTTGAATTAATTCAGCGTTTCTCAGCCTTGGTAACTTTAAGATGTTTGGACTGCATATATGTTTGGCCTCATCATCCTGGTTGCTCTTCTCTGCACTCTTTCTAGAGTCTCAACATCTTGTTTACAGTGCGGTGACCAAAACTGGATGCAGTACTTTAGGTGTGGTCTTACTAAGGCTTTATAGAGTGGTATTTGTACCTCCCGTGATCTAGATTGTATCCCTCTGTTAATGCAATTTAGGATTGCAGTGGCTTTTTTGGCTGCTGCTGCACACTGCTGGCTCCTATTTAGCTGGTTGTCCACTAAGACTCTAATATCCCTCTCACAGTTACTGCTATTGAACCTGGTTTCACCCAGTCTGTATGTGTCCTTTGGGTTTTTCTTGCCTAAGTGTAGGACTTTACTTTTCTCTACATTGAATTTCATTTTGTTAGATACGGCCCAGTGTTCTAGTCTGTCAAGATCCATCTGGATCTTGAGCCTATCTTCTTGGGTGTTAGCTATTCCTTCCAGCTTAGTATCATCTGCAAATTTGGTAAATTCCCCTTCTATTCCCTCATCTAAGTCATTTAAGAAGATATTGAAGAGTACTGGGCCTAAGACAGAACCTTGTGGCACCCCACTGCTTACTTCCCTCCATGTAGACTTAGACCCATTAAGGACTATTCGTTGAGTACGGTTTGCCAGCCAGTTATGAATCCGTGTGGTGGTGATGCTACCTATTCCACGTTTTTCTTCCCACTTCAACTCTCAGAATTCAGTACAGATAGTCCTCGGCTTAGAACAGTTCATTTAGTGACCATTTGGGATTGTAAAATTTAAAGAAAATCCAAGAAGAACCACAGAAAAGAAAGGGTGAAATCATGGCTTGGGTTGGACAGCCATTTCCAACTTCTGCGTTCACCTGAAAGCTAGTAAGCCTCTGTAGATCGACCCTCCTCGCTTGAAGGGTTAAATATAACACAGTGTCATAATTTTCTATTGGGAACCTCGCTGTTTTAAGGTCTCCTTTGGTGAACAGCTCCAGGTGCTGAAAAAGCCAACAATTTCATCCTCTTTCCAGGGCCTGCTGGTGGAACATTTTAGAATAGGATAGAATATAGAATAGAATAAGGAGTAAGAATAGGAATAGAATAGAATTCAGAATAGAATAGAATTCAGAATAGAATAGAATAGAATTCAGAATAGAATAGGAGAGGAGAAGAGAATAAGACAATGGAATGGAATAGAATAGAATAGAATAGAATAGAGGAAATAGAATAATGAATAAATAGAATAGGAATAGAATAGAATAGAATAGAATAGAATAGAATTCAGAATAGAATAGAATTCAGAATAGAATAGAATAGAATAGAGAGAGAATAGAATAGACAATGGAATAGAATAGAATAGAATAGAATAGAATAATGGAATGGAATGGAATGAATAGAAATGGAGCATGGGAATAGAGTAGAGTAGAGTAGGGTAAAGTAGAGTAGAGTAGAATAAGTATTGGAATGAAGGATAGGATAGGATAACTATTGGAATATAGAATAGAAATAGAATAGAATAGAATAAGAATAGAATAGAATAGAACAGAATGTAGAGTAGAGTAAAATAGAAATCTTTATTGGCCAAGTGTGATTGTCTTACACACAAGGAATTTGTCTTGGTGCAAATGCTCTCAGTGTACATAAAAGAAAAGAGTCAAGATTCAAGAAGCATCAGGTACAACACTTAATAATAATCATAGGGCGCAATAAACAATCAAATCATATTAGGAAACAGTCCATATAAATTGTAAGGATACAAGCGACAAAGTTGCAGTCACACAGTCACAAGTGGGAGGGGATGGGTGAAAAGAAGGATGGGAGGATTAATAGTAATAGTAATGCAGACTTTGTAAATAGTTGGACATCTATCTAATCACATGGTCATTAAGTGGTACGGCTCCCCACCCCACCCCCATTCTCTTTGCAGGCTCAGAAAGGGCCAAATGCCAATCACAGGGCCCCAAAACAAAGCAACCGGCATAAATACATGCCAGTTGCCAAGCTCCTGAATTTTGATCATGTGACTGTGGGGGAATACTGCAAGGGTCATCAATACAAGCGCCAGATGGAAATTACTTTGCTCACTGTCGTTGTAACACTGAGTGGCCACTGAAGATTGTAAATTGAGGACATCCTACAGGCTTCCAAAAGCTGTGGAGACTTAGGGAGGAAGGAAGGAAGGAAGCAAAGAAGGAGGGTGGAAAGGCGGAAGGAATAGAGGAGAGGAAAGGATGAAAGAAGGGAGGAATAGAGAA
>CM019162.1:20761835-20786466 GCA_009733165.1 Naja naja
ATCCTGGTTCTCCCTGCCTCTTACGAGTTAACCTGCATCCATTTTAATCACCTGCGCACACACTGGTTTAAGCACAAGTATACCTAGAAGAAAAAGTTGGCCGTCACCTTTATTTTTGTTTAAAGTAACTACTGAAACGCAGGGGGCCATTTCCCCCTTTTTCATGTAGCCAGAGAGATTACCTGTGAAATCCCAGTGCCTCTTGCTTCCTGATCAGGGCCAGAGAATTGAAGTGAACATGGCACATGCCTCCATTTAGTGCAAATCCACACTTAAAAACCCCAAATTTGGTTTGCCTCGAACAGGGCGATTCATCTCAGCACAGCATTTTAATTTTATTATTTTTATTTTCTGCTGGACAGCTTTAATTGATTCCACTTCTGGTGAGCACGGGTGTTAATTGTGGGATACCGGTGAGGACATCTCTGGCTAGCATTTAAAAGATATAAAACGGCCCTCCTTGCAGAGTTTTGCTAGCTCATTGATCTACCTACAGTTAATAGCGCAACTGCCACAATTAGCTGGCTCCCCCTGGCTGTAAATCAACTTTTCCTGCCTTTTAAAAATGAGGTTCTGGCTGTCACGGTTCCTTTCTGCCGTTTTGTTTATGGCAATGTGGAAGCAGGATAAGCTGGCTGAAATATGACCCCACGGTGATACAGAACATCATTTCAAAAGAGCTTTAAAATTATTGTAATAAATTCACAGCAGCCGCTCATAACCTATGGAAAATGTGGGCTTGGAAGATGCCAACGTTTTGCTAGACTCTGTCCACCTGATCCACTCGGTATTTATATTAAAGGCTGTTGTTTATAGAGACCTGCCTTTAAAAGTGGACATGCTTAAAGAGACAAGGTGTAAAGAATGAATCAGGTATGGGTAGCTGATGAGAGCTGCAATAACTTGAAAAAGATCTACATTAGTCTCCCTTTATTTCTTTGTCGGTAAATATGTATTTAACACATAACAGCAGTTTGCAACCAAGCAGGAAGATTGGGATTAGCAAAAGCTTCCTTAATAACCTTGTGGTTTGTAAAGCTGGTAGGTCATGGTTTAGGAGGCGGCCTCTCGGTGACTGTTAAACAAACCGTGGTTTAGCCATTTTGGCTAAGCTGGCTTTGTGCAATGTGGTTTTGACCAGTGGTGGGATTCAAATGTTTTTACTACTGGTTCTGTGGGCGTGGCTTGGTGGGCAAGGCAGGGGAAGGTTACTGCAAAATCCCCATTCCCTCCCCACCCCACTAACCTGCTTTCCAGCTCCGTTCTCCTGTGCAGGGCAACCAAGAAGACCAGCAACGGACCAATAGGCGGCACGATGGGACAGTCAGATGGGCTCAGAGTGGGAGCAGTGGAGCATAGATGGGGCAGTCAGAGGTGGGATTGGCCAGTTCTCCAAACTACTCAAAGTTTCCGCTACCGGTTCTCCAGAACTGGTCAGAACCTGAATACCACCTTTGGTTTTGTCTCTAAACTTAGAAATTGGTTATGCAATTTATTTATTTTTTCTAGCTTATCATGGTCCAATAAGCAATGTTAACTGCAGGTGCTTTCATTATGCCTGGCAGGCCAGGCTGGGGGATTCTGGGAGTTGAAGTCCTCCTATCTTAAAATCGCCAAGGTTAAGATGCCTTGTGTTTGAGGACCTTTCCTAAGAAGAACCAACCGTTGGTGCAGACTGCTTTTTTTGGTCAGCTGTTTGTTCTCAGTCCTGCAGTCAGCAGCTTCACTGGGGGCTCCATAAGGGCAGCTCCAGTGGCCTAGAGGTGCAGCTGCCTCCTCAAAATCAGGAGGCTTGTGCGTTTGATCCTAGCCAGAGGCTAATATTTGGAATAGACTTTTCTGCTCGAGCAGGGGGTTAGACTAGATCACCTTCCAAGGTCCCTTCCAACTGTGTTATTCTATGATCTAAGGGATTATAGGCAGCAGAAAGCAGACCCAGGAAAAATGCCCACAAATCTCAGCCAATTTAACACCATAGGGGCATCACCCCCCCAAACTGCCAGTGTAAGGCTGCCTTCTCCCTCAAGAGCCCCGCCTAACTGACCTCTAGAGTCCCCTTAACTCTTTCATTCCACCTTCCAAGGGTGCTGAAAAACTCCAGCCTTCCTTCCTTTTCTCCCTCCCTCCCTCCCTCCTTTCCACTTCCTCCCTCCCTCCCTTTCTTTCCTTCCTCTCTCCCACCATCCTCCCACCATTTCCTTCCTTCCTTCCTTCCTTCCTTCCTTCCTTCCTTCCTTCCTTCCTTCCTTCCTTCCTTCCTCTCTTCCTCCTTCCCTCCCATCTTGGCCAAGCCTGGGGGATACTGATCCCCCCTTTCGTGGATCAAGAGTGTGGCCGTGCCTGCTGGGGTGATAGGATAGCAGCATTCCAGTATTTAAGGGGCTGCCCCAAAGAAGAGGGAGTCAAGCTATTCTCCAAAGCGTCTGGAGCACCTTGCCACCAGAAGTTGTCAATGCTCCAACAGCGGAAGTTTTAAAGAAGAGACTGGACAGCCACTGGTCTGAAATGGTAGAGGGTTTCCTGCCTGAGCAAGGGGTGAGGGTTGGACTAGAAGACCTCTAAGGCCCCTTCCAACTCTATCATTCCGTTAAGCCCCCTCCCAGGCGGGGTCCATGGCCGCGTGGGTAGCCCGCGGGCACCTCTTGCAGAAGCGGCGTCGCTCCGGGCCAGGAAGGCAGTCCGGGGGTGGGGGGAAGGCGAGACGGGGGCACGAATAAGAGTGGGGGGGGGGTGAGTAGGGGGCGTGGCCATTGCAAGAGGCTCCCCCCTCCCCTCCCTTCCTTTCCCCTCCCTTCCAGCTGGCCCGGCCCGGAGCGCTCCAGCAGCGGAGGGTCCCGAGCGCAGCCCAGCCGCGCGCGCGGTGCACCCCCTCCGCCCGTTCGGTGCCCACGCCCGCGTCCCGCCCCCTCTCCACGCGTGCCCGGCCGGCGCGCTCCTCCCTCCGCCGCCGCCGCCGTCCCTCTCCAGCCGAGGAAAAAGGATCGCCCGCTTGCCTGGAAGGCGCCCGCTGCCCCGCGACCCACCCAGCGCGCGCAAGAGAGAGAGAGAGCCAAGAGATGGCCGGGACGCCCCCCCGCCTGCTCGCCCTCCTCCTCTTCCTCCTCGCCGTCGCCCTGAGCGGCCGAGGTAAGCCTGGCCCGGGCTGGGGGGGTGGGCTGGGGTGGGAACGCCCCTGCCTTCTGCAACCGGGCGCCCGCGCTCGCCTTTTGTGCCCTGCATCCCCGCGGACGCTTCTCTTCTACCCGGGGTGGGGTGGGGGGGCTTGCTGGACTTCTTGTTTTTTTGGGGGGGGTCGCAGATCAGCGGCATCCCCTCCTGGGCTGGGCTGGTGCGTCATTGCGCATGATCCCCCGGCCCCCCCCAGGAGAGAGATAGAAAGGGGGGGGGAAGCTGCCATTAGGCCTGGCGGGGATGGGGAAGGGGGTGGAGAAAGAGATGGGGAGAGTATCTGCTTCTCCCCCCTCCCCCCTTAAAGAAAGCAAGGGAAGGGTGCAGCCAGCGGCCTGCGAGGGATTCCTGGCTGCCTGGCTGGCTGGGTGCGTGGGTGGGCTTTTCCCCGCTGGCCGAGGCCCTGTGGCCCCCCCCCCTCCCGCCTATTAACTCCATTGTGTCCGATGGTGCTGAGTTAGGGGGCGAGGCATGGCGCATTGGCGCAGCTTCTACTGCAAAGGAGGGGGGGATTGGATTCGCCGCCTTCTCGAAGGCTCCTGGAAGGGGGAAACAGAGGGGGCTGGAAGGAGAGAGGACCTGTTAAGACCTGAGTGGGTGGGTGGGTGTGGGAAGGAGAAGAGGGGAGGGAGGGCGTGACGGCCCCCACCCCTACCAACCTCTTCCTCCGCCACCGGGTTGCTTTGCCCAGCCGCCTTTTCTCCCCACCACCCCACCCCGCCCCCAATCCCGGAGGATCGGCGGTAGCCAAGGCGACTTCGGCATCCTAGATTTCTGGGTGTGTGGTGCAGTCCCGTCCGTCCGTCCCCCCAACCCCAGTGGGATTTCCTCCCTTCCCTTCCATCTGGGGAAAATGGAAAAGGGCTCCCGGTGCACACATGCACAAACACACAACACCAGGTTCGAGCTTTTGCAACAATGATCATTTTCTGCAAAGAAAGAAAGAAGGAAAAAAGGGAGGGAGGAAGGAAGGAAGGAAGGAAGGAGGGAGGGAGGAAAGAAAGAAAGAGAAAGAAAGATGACTCTGTAGTATCTTTCTCTCTCCCTCCTCCCCAAATGAAATCTTCCAGGAGAACAATAGAGAACCCCTTCCTGAGATTGGAGGGAGGGACAGGGCGGCCCCCCCTCCCTAGCTTGGAGAGGGGAGGAAGGAAGGAAGGTTCCTCCAGAGAGAAGGCACTGATTTTTTTAGGGGTGTGTGTGTGGGAGATCCTTCTCTGTGGCCAAGAAAATGGAACCTTCTGTGTTTGCTTTCATGCCTGGGGGAAATAATCCCTTTAGACCGGTGTTTTCTGGCTGTGGAAAGGGGGATTTTCCTTCCTGTTGAATAGGATGGGTTTTTGTTTTTTCCCTGCAAGAGAGATGGAAGGCAGAGAGAGGCTGGCCATTGTTGGAAGAATAGATTTGGGGGAAGCTAGCTTATCCTGCAGTCTTTTTCGGGGAGCCATGTACCACCTGATGAATGTGATGAAAAAAAAAACCACATTGCAGGCTGGAAGGGACAATCTGCAGCATATCTTTAGCTGGTCACACCCCCCCCTCCTCTCTAGCTGTTGGCCGCTCCTTCTTGATGTGCAAGCAAAGGGGTAGAAAAAAAATGGCATTTATTATCCAGGTTCAGGTTGCAGTGGAACCTAATGCTTTCCCTTAAGGATGCGACAGGTTCATGCTTCCATAAAGGATGGCCAGGGCTGCAGCAAGAACACAAGAAGGTGGATTTTATTTTTATTTATTTATTTGTGGTTTGGAGAAGTGGAAGATGGAGAGAACATCGGGAGGGGAAAGAAGAAGATTTAAGGAAGGGGAAAAAAAAGGGAAATAACTTCTCTGGGGAATAATCAAATCATGCGTTGGTTTTGGGAAATATTCAGGGGGTGGGAGAGGTGGAGGAATGGCCATAGGCTGCATAGGTGATATTTTAAAAATAAATAATAATAATAAATGGTCTAAAGGAAGAGCTTGTTAGACCAAGAAGATGCCCTTTGAAGTGTATTCGTTTTACAGCCTGGATTGGGAAAAAAGATTGATCAGAGGAAAGGGATTGATTATTGATCAACCTGACTTCTCAATTAGCTTCTAGTGGTACCATCTCCAACATGTTGGACAATGGCAATACTCACAGGAATGCATGGTGATGAAGAAGGAAGAAGAGAAGGAAAGGAGGAAGAAGGGAAGGAAGGAAGGGAAAAGGGAAGGAAGGAAGAAGAGAAGGAAAGAAGGAAGAAGGGAAGGAAGAAGGAAGAAGGAAGGAAGGAAGAAGGGAAGGAAGGAAGGAAGAAGGGAAGGAAGGAAGAAGGGAAGGAAGGAAGGAAGAAGAGAAGGAAAGAAGGAAGGAAGGAAGGAAGGAAGAAGGAAGGAAGAAGGGAAGGAAAGAAGGAAGAAGAAGGAGACCAAGAAGATCAAAAAGAGAAGGGGAAAGAATTCATCTTTCATTTGTTTACTGCCTGTCATTTATGTCTGGGGTATTTATTGTACTGTATACAGAATAGTCCAAAAAATTGAAATAGACAAAAAAAATTCAGCTGGCTATGGAATTGCCTAATCTTGACCCCCTGACCATCAGGATGATTTTCCAGGATCCTGCTGGGGGTTGGACTAGAAGATCTCCAAGGTCCCTTCTTCCATCTCTGTTATTCTATTCTATTCTATCCCATGATTCATCAAATGTTATTCTCTTACGTCTTATCCCAACAATTCTTTAATTTTTTTACATTTTTAATATAATAATTCCATCTTCAATGGAACATCTTCAATTCTTCTGTTGTTTCCTTTTAACGTGCTGCTTTAAAAAAAAAGTTGTTTTTCCTCTCCCAGTAGCCAGCTTTCCAGGAGGTGTGGAAACAGACCAAAAAGAAAAGAAATACAATGTGTTTGAAACTCTCCTTTCAATGGAAACAAAACTATTACACAATTCTTTCAGAAGCCCTGGGCCACCTAATTTGCTATGAAGGCAATTTGGGAGATTAGGTTATAAGGTCTTAAACAATAACCCGCTGCCACTTTCCATTTGGACGTCTCTGTTCAATGTAAATCCTCTTTTGTCTGCTGTTATCATCCAGCCCCATAGTTCTGTGGGATGTTTTTTTGTGGACTGGACAGAGGATGTTAAAGGGCTTTTATGAAGAGTTTGGCTCACTGTTCTGACCCAAACCTGGTTCCAAGGAAGCCAACACAAGACAAAGGTAACAGCACAATCTTTTAATGTTTCTTTACGAATCCTTCACGGGTGAAAGGCTGCTTCAGACCAATTATCTCCAGTAAGAAGGAGCCTTGCCAAGGTTGTGCAAGGCTGCCAAGAACACCAGGTAAAGTTACTAAGCAATAATTCCAACCCAAAGAGTCTCCCAACACCAACCAAGATATTCCGAACGTCCACAAGGCTTGAGCAAAAACTTCTTTGCTTCCTGCAAAGAACTCCAGTTTCTCAGCTGGCTTTTATCTCTTAGAGGGAGGGGCCATCACCTTGCAGCCTTACTCCTGAGTTGCCCGTGCTGCTGCAGCTGCTCTTTCCATTGAGCAGCCCTGCACGCATGCGCACTGGGCACAGGCTCCTCAGGGGCCTCTTAATCACTGCTGCCAGCCTCCATAATCTCCGAAGGCGGCACTCCACTCCCTGATGGTCCTGGCCCCATCCCTGCATCACATGCAGGCCCCTCATCTGAGTCCTCGCTCTCCCAGGCCTCAGCCATCCGCACCTACTGCCACTGAACCACAACACACATCTCACCCCTGCCCCCGGGCAAGGTGGACATCAAAAGGAAATCTGGTTTAGAAGCTTGGATTCAAAACAGGATCTACTTGGTGGTGGCACCCGATCATGGAAACACCATTTTTTGCAGAAGAATGGTTGGCATTTGTCTTATGAAGTTTTTTTTAATATATATACTACTCGATCCCCATGCTTCACTACGAAACTAGCTTGATATCCACGCTTCACTACGAAACCATGTGGTTGGGCTTAGTTTTGGGGGAGGAAAATAAGGGGGCAAAATTCTGCCTCTGCCTACCAGCATCCATCGGTATTCATCTGGCTAGCGTCCTGTCAGTGTGTGAGAGAGTTGAGAGCTGTTTGGAAACTGAAAGAGTATTTGCTGTGTGAGCAAGGAGACAGCAAGGAGCCTGGGCGTGGCTTAGCTCAACTGTTCTGTCCTAAAGCTTGGTGTTGTGAAACTAAAACTGAAACTGAAACTCCTCTGCTTGTGTTTTGCATTTGGAAGAGATTTCTTTTCAGGTGGGGAGGTGGAGTAGAACTCCTTAGCATCAGAGTGTGTTAATAATAATAATATAGGAAATACTAATGCTCTGATGGTCATTTCGAACAACCCTTTCTTAGTGAGCACCTAGAAGCCAAGAGGAACATACGTGCCAAATTTCAGGTTTGTAGGCTTTATGGTTCTGGAGATTTTGTGTTGATGCATGAGTGGCATTTCACTTTTATATATATATAGAAGATTGACTTGTTGAATTCGTCTGATTTTATTTACAACACAGTAGCTATGTTAGCAGAGGTTAAAACATTGAGTAGAACCAAGGAAATCCTCATCTCTTTTCAGCTATGGAAGAAGACATGATTCTGGATGGGTCATTATTGCCTATCCTATCTCACTGGATTGTGGGAAAAATAGGTGTCACATCACACCAATGGAACAGAAGTTGCCTTCGGAAGTGGTGGGAGCTCCATCACTGGAGGCTTTCAAGAAGAGATTGGACAGCCATCGGTCAGAAATGGTGTAGGGTCTCCTGCTTGGGTGGGGGGTTGGACTAGATGACTAGAACCAGGGGAGACAGGATAGCAGTCTTCCAATATTTGAGGGGCTGCCATAGAGAGGAGGGGGTCAAGCTATTTTCTAAAGCACCCGAAGGCCAGACAAGGAATAATGGATGGAAACTGAACAAGGAGAGATTCAACCTGGAAATAAGGAGGAATTTTCTGACAGGGAGAGCAATCAACCCATGGAACAGAAGTTGCCTTCAGAAGTTGTAGGAGCTTCATCCCTGGAGGCTTTCAAGAAGAGATTGGACAGCTATGGGTCAGAAATGGTGTAGGGTCTCCTGCTTGGGCAGTGGGGTTGGACTAGATGACCTACAAGGTCCCTTCCAGCTCTGTAAATCTGTAAAATCTTGGGCCTATGGCTCCTGAGAAAGCCAGAAGAATAAATCTAAAATGAATGGGAGGTTCAAGCGTCCTTAGTAAAACTCTACTAAACCCAAACACTCCACAGTCAATTTTTAAATTGACGTTTTAAAAAAAGATCGGTTGATCCCCACACAGGAGACATAATCCAGATTTAGGGTTTGACCTAAATCTTCCCCATTTGTGTTGTTTTTCCTCTTTGTGGGTTGTCATTGTTGTTGTTTTTGGTCCACTCTAATTCTTTCGCCCCGTAAAACCATTTTCAGAAATTAACCAGATCTACGTTGCCGCTTTCAACGTGTGTAGAGACACCCAGAGAAGAATATTTCTTTATTTTTGCCAGAGAGAGAAGTTCAGATACAGGGAAAAGGAGTTGGTGGTTGGGTGGGTGATAGGATGATATTGTTGAGAGTGGTGGGCTCCCCTTCTCCTCTGCACCTGCAAAATTGTAGTGCCCCATTTCATTGTTAATTCCTCGATCACAGTTCATCCAGAGGGCAGAGGGATAAGTTGTTGTTCTTCATTAATTAAGGCTTAAAGCCTCTAAGTCCTCCCATTCACAGTAGGGGCCAGCCTTTTCTAGCCACGCAGCCAGAAGCCGAATTGATTCCAATCTAAATTTGTATTTATAGCCATATTGAAGGGTATTTTCCACCCCACTTCAGGCCCTGTCTCACCATCGCTCCTAAGAAGGATGAGCGAAGAACATTGGGATTGGGTTCTCAGTAGATGTTCTCGGTATTATCCGACATTAAAAGAACACAAAGCCAAGAGAAGATGTTCTCAGCAGGGTCATCGGAGGTCATCCCAACTGCCCAGGTCAACTAAGCAGGGCTCTGTCTGGGGCAGCAGAGATCTAGAGAGATGCTGTGGGCAGAAGATCTACTCTAGGTGGCGAAGGCATTGTCAGGCGCGAAGGATCAGGACCGTACGTTAAGTTGCAATTTCAGAAGATAGGTTGTTCAGGCTTAAACACAAGAGTCTACTCAATTAAAGGTAAAAGGTTCCCCTCCTTGCACATATGTGTGCTAGTCATTTCTGGCTCTAGCGGGTGGTGCTCACCTCCATTACAAAGATGTCTCCGTGGTCATGTGGCCTGCATGACCAAATGCCGAAGGTGCATGGAACGCTGTTCCCTTCCCACCAAAGGGGTCACTATTTTTCTACTTGCATTTTTTACGCGCTTTCGAACTGCTAGGTTGGCAGAAGCTGGGACAAGTAACGGGAGCTCACTCTGTTCCGCAGCGCTAGGGATTCGAACTGCCGAACTGCCAACCTTTCTGATCGACAAGCTCAGCATCTTAGCCACTGAGTCACCGCTGGCCCTGGCTAAGTAACTTCGGAAGGAATACCACTAGAAGAAGTTGAAAGGATCATCTCTCTCAGTTCTAATTTGCATGAAAGCTGGGGCAGGACCCCTGAAATAAAGACAAGGATAGAGAAAGCTCAAACAGTGTTCTTCAAAATGAAAAAGCTCTTCTGCAGTCAAGATAAAAAAAAACCAGGTTTGTCAAGATGCTTCATCTTTTCTATCCCGCTGTACGGAGTGGAGAGTTGGTCTCTGGACAGAAAGTCCTTGGAAGAGACCGGAAGCAGCATTTGAAATGTGGATTTACAGGCGGCCATTACATATAAGCTGGGTTGATAAGCTGGGAAAGCCAAGAGGAATCGTTAAAACCATAAAAAAGCCAAAATTAGAATATTTCGGACATGGGATGCGACAGCCGGAATAATACGGCATCCTTCACTTAATCCTCCAGGGAAAGTTTGAAGGCAAATGAAAGTCCAGGCAGAAGAAGAACATTGTGGCTTCAAAATCTAAGGGACTGCTTTGGACAAAACTCAGCAGGCCTTTTTCATGGGCTTGTTGATAAAAATAGCATCGCCAACATGCTTGCCAATGTCCAGTGACAGATATGGCACAAAAAAGGAGATGATTCAATGGAATTCAAGGGGACTTGGACCGTTTGTGGCGACGTAACGATTCTAGGCTGATGAATTGTTTAACTCCACCTCCCAGCTCTGCCTACTCTTCTCCTATGGCATCATACTAAGTAGGAGAAGACAAACAATGAACCTTTAAAAAAAAACCAGAAAACTACACAGAAGATATAAAATGATTGATCAGAACATACTTGGGGATGGCCACCCCAACGGCACTCAATTTGCTGGTCCGACAGCACTCAATTTGCTACGGGTAGTCCTCAGTGGATCTCTTGGTGCTGAGTGATCCATAAAACAAGGCAACTATTCGGAAGAAAATACCTGTGGATGAAGGCCATTTATGGATTGTTTTGAAGTCCTGTCATGCCCCTGTCGGAATCTGATTCGGAGGGGGAGGCCAAACAGCTGACAGGGAGTGGGAGTGTGGCTCCCTTGGCTGTGGAAGAAACTGGGGAAGAGCAAAGTCTGGCTGGGTAGAGCAGGGGAGAGGTAGTACAAGGGAGAGGGAGTTCAGAGGAAGACCCAGGCCCACCTTCTCTTCATCCTAGGGCACACAGGGAGGAATGGAGAAGAGAGCAACGTGGGTTGTGTGGCTTACGGGGAAGGAAAGGGCCCTGATTCCCTTCTTTAGCCACACCTGGGAAGAGAGTTTAAAGAGATGCATGCTGAATGCTGCATCTGCTGGGAACAAACGTGAGTTTATCTTGTGTTGACTTTGATTATCTGCGTTGCTGGCATCTTCCCAAGCACGTTGAGTTATTGCTGTTCCATCACATCTGGAATTCCTTCTCCTGCCCTGTCAGACTAATAACCTTATTTGGCCTTGATTGGACTTATAGTTACAGTTTTTGTTGACCACGTTTTGGACTTGATTCTCTGCAGCCAAGGCTGTTCCTGGGAGAGGTTTTCTCTAGCCCAGAAGGTAACCAGGACATTGGGGGCAAAGTTGGAGCTAATAAAGGGACTCCTACTGATTATCTGACTGTGTTGCCTTTGTGCCACACCCTTTGGGTCATCATACCTCCTTTGCTTCTTCCCGAGAAGCAAGCTGACTTCTAGATAAGAGCTCAGTATCACCACATTCTCAAATCTAGTATGATTGGTGGGGGAGAAAGTATCCCTAATGAATAATCATCCTTTCTTCAAAATGATACTTCACTTGGCTACATTGTCAACGAGTAATTTGCAAGTAAATTCCTCCTCTCTAAACATTACATGGGAAAATACTCTTTGTCTCTCTCTCTCTCTTTGGTTACAATGTTAAAATAAAGTTAGGGATGTGTAAGTGTTGTTGGGTTTTTTTTTTGGGCGATGGAGGTCACATTCACGCTTTTGACAGCATGACTTGAGGCCAGGCGCTACAAAGGAACGGAGGGAAAAATAGGACAAAAAACTTAAATTCGATTCCAGTTTACATTTAATTAAAACGGAGGGCATTTGGGTAAGGCTGCAAAGCATTTTGGGAGTAATTTTTGCCCCGGCCGCTTTGATCTTGCAAAGAAAACTCGTGGATCGAACATTTGGGGGAGATTGGGTAAGGTTTGGGGGTGCTCAGATGGATTGTTTTGTGGCCTCCACTGCCGTGCTGGCGTTCCTTGGGGAAGGGAGTGTGGCTGTTGGGACACTTGATTTCTACTGGGGGAGGTTTTAAAATGGTATGTGAAGGTCACCATTTTATCCAAGGTTTGTGACTCACTGGGTTGCTGGGAGAACTAATTGGGAAAAACAAAACCACAGCTGTGACAATGGGAGCATGTGGTAAACCTAAATAAACAGTGACTTTGTTCCATTTAGACTCTGTTCCTTTAAATGTAATTAAACTTATCACACATTGTTTGACCCGTGCTTGGTCATAAGTCCTCCTCCTCTTCCTCCTCCTCCTCCTCCTTCTTCCTTCTTCTTCCTCCTCCTCCTCCTCCTCCTCCTCCTCCTCCTTCTTCTTCTTCTTCCTTCTTCTTCTTCTTCTTCTTCTTCCTTCTTCTTCTTCTTCCTCTTCTTCTTCTTCCTCTTCTTCCCTTCTCCTAAATTCCATCACTGCATTGTTTCCATGATGACATCATGATACTAGGGATGACATCATGACTTTCCTGGACCTCTAAGATAGAAGATCCAAGGACAGTCTTGTTTTTCTTGATCTCTTGCCATTATTAAAACGAGGGTATGGACTCCTGATCAGGGCCTGCATCTATAGTGAGAGATGGGATCTGGTTGGACACAGCCGAACAGGCATTGGGAGAAGCTTATAAACAGGACCCCAAGGATGCACATCTTCCTCCAACTTCTGTTAGCTAACAAATGGTATTAAATCCACTGTCTTTGGTGGTTGGGTGCTCACCTGTGCCAAGCCATAATTTATCTTGTCTGACTTTTATGGATCTGTTGTAGGGTCCCAAACAATTACAATGATAGTTATAGTTTGGTGTGTTGTGCTTCGTATTTGTTCTTCATTCAACCAACTATGGTTAAAGCAAACCCAACTGATTCCTTCCAGATGTAATGAGGCCGTCACAACATTTTGTCTGGGGAATTCAGGGAGTTGGAAGTTCAAATATCCTAAAGTTGCTGAGCTTGGAAAATGCTGGATTATAGAGTTGAACACCAAGAGGTGCCAGATAGGTCTTTAGACCTCCCCCCCATGGAATCTTCTTAGCATCTTCTATCTTCACATACACAATTTCAGGACTGCTAAACTAATTCCAGAGTTTCCAGAGTAGCCTTTCCCCCCACCATCCAGTCAAGAGTTGAAGAAGCTTCTTGGATGGGAAGTGAAATATCTTCAAAGAAAAACCAGAAAGTCCAAGTTGCCTCTTGAGGGACAAAAAGGGATAACCATGACTTGGATGACTGGGAATCTCCATAGACAGAGTAGCCTAGTTAAATTTTTTAAAAGCACGATTGCATGGATTTAAATTTGTAAATACAATATAGTGTCATGGTATTATCTGCTGTGAAAGAACGCGAAGCCAATAATCTTGCAGGGTGATTATAGATATGAGATCCTTCAAAGAAAATTAAGAATAAGGAAGTTGAGGAACAGTAGCACAAGAAAGAATTATAATTGATCTTTGTTATCTTGACAACAAAAATTGCAGTCCTTTTTCAAGAACTGCTTGGCAACGTGTGTGGAAAGGGGCCTGTGAATACGGAGAGGTCTGGTGGACTTAAATTTGAAGATGGGTCACTTGAGCTACGTTGGACTTGATGCCTATGGAGATTCTCCATCATCCAGGTCATGGTTGAACCAAAGGTGCTTTCCCCCCCAAGAGGCAACTTGGAAGAGCCTTGGTGGTGCAGGCTGTTAAATGCCTAGCACTTAAGTTCCAGCTGCCTGCAATTAGTGCAGGCTCGAATCCCACCAGGCTCAAGGTTGACTCAGCCTTCCATCCTCTCGGGGTAGGTAAATTGAGGACCCAAGATTGTTGGGGGCAATAAGCTGACTTTGTAAAAATGCCGCTTAGTAATAAGCAGGCATATACAATGGAATGAAGGCTATTGCTGAGCGCATTGGGTTGTATCCAAAATTGTAAGCAGCCCTGAGTCTTCGGAGAAGGGCATATAAATGTAATTAAAAACAACAAAAAGGACTTTCTGGTTTTTCTTTCTGGTTTTCGCTTCTCATCCAAGAAGTTTCTTCAGCTCTGACTGGATGGTGAGGAATGGAAGGATTGATACTCCTGCAGACAGCTGGTCATTTGCATCCTTTTAGAGGGTCGTTGAGGCCACTTGGAGGTTTGTCTATCAAACAGGCCATCTAGGTCCAAATCAAACAGCCCTTTCTCAACAGAGGGCGGGATATGACATCATCTATCTCCAGTCTACAACATAGTCCTTTCAGAGGTTCCAAGAAGGCTCCACACTCATTTGTACCACTCAGGTGACTCTGAGGACACAAACCTCCAAGTGGCCTCAACGACCCTCTAAAAGGATGCAAATGACCAGCTGTCTGCAAGGAGTATCAATCCTTCCATTCCCCACCATCCGGTCAGAGCTGAAGAAGCTTCTTGGATGGGAAGTGAAAAGCCTTCAAAGAAAAACCAGAAAGTCCAGTTGCCTCTTGGAAAAGCACCTTTGGGATTACACTTGATGGAACCCTACAGTCCAGTCTACACCGGGTGGACAAAGAACAAAAACGGCTGAACCAGGACTTACAGTTGTGTCTTCAAAACCCTTGGGAGTTTCACTTAAGTGCTTCAAGAGGTTTGTCTTTTGTAGCCTCTGAGGTTGAGGTGGAGATGCTGTCTCCAATTAATGGCCAATATATTGTTAACTATGGTTTCCAGGAAACCTCTGTTTAATTCTCTCTCCCACCCCAGAAACACCAGCAAAACTCCGTGGCTTCCATTCTGTGCTGAGGTGACCAGAATTGTGGTTTTTGCAAACGAATGAAGAGAAGGTTTGAGGGAGAAGGTGACCACTAGCAATGGAACCTCAGCAGAAGATGGCAACGTCAATTCTTGGCTTGAAAAGCCTCATAGAGAGACGTGTGTTCGGAATTTCATCTCCCTTAGGAAGGCAGGGAAGCTTGGAAGCTGCAGCCCAACCTTGAAGCTGGTAGCCCAAGTGACAAAAAAAATCCAGAGCATCTTTTTTTAAGGGTCATTTGTGTTCCCTTTACAGTGGCACATTGTAAGCATCTCATTGCCTTGCTCTAAAGGTGCTTCCCCAAGTGGCAGTTGGACTTTCTGGTTTTTCTTTGAAGATGTTTCACTTCTCATCCAAGAAGCTTCTTCAGCTCTGAGAGCAGAAGAAGCTTCTGAGAGAACCTGAAGAAGCTTCTCAAGTGAGAAGCAAAACCTCTTCGAAGAAAAACCAGAAAGTCCAGTTGCATCTTGAAGAAAAAAAGAAGAAACACCTTTGGGACAACCATGACCTGGAGGATGGAGAATCTCCCTAGACCAGTGGTAGCTAACCTTTTTGGGCTCCTGTGCCAAAAATTGTGTGCGCATTAGCATGCGTGCACTTGTGTGCCAGCACCCAGAATGCAATGTGTGCCCCCTCCATGCCCTCTGCGCAATCCCCTGCCTCCAGTTACCTCTGCCTTTTCAGACTTTTTGGCTTCTGGTATTACAGGAAGTGATGAAATGGGCCTATTCAGTCTGAAAAGCCTTGCAGAGGCCCAAGGCAAAACCTCTAATGGGCATAAATCAGCTGGGAGGCACACGCATGCACAGTGAGGTAAGTTTGCCTGCTGCTCTCATGCCGGCACAAATGGTTCTTTGTGGCACACGTGCAATAGGTTAGCCATCATGGCCCTAGACATCTCATTGCCTTAGGTGAAAAGCAGCTATTGAACTGCATCCCTTTGGGCTGAAATAGTTTTGTCGGTCGTTATTCAAAACACAAAGGCAAGAGGGGAGGGGCAGATGGGGAAAAAACAGGAGATCAAATCATCAGGCATGACTATAAATGCAACCTTCCATTCTCTTTGACTAGGCTTTTATGGTTTTTTTTAAATTGCTACTATTGCAAAGAATCGTACCGGGAGTCCTCAAATGTACAACGAGTCCTTTAATGACCGTCTGAAGCTACGGCGGCACTTCACACAAGTGTTCTTCACACTTACGATCGTTGTGGCAGCCTCACAAAATTTGGATGCATGGCAACTGACTCACATTGCAGTGTCCTGGGAGGGGAGGGCCTTCACGTGATCCCCTTTTGTGACCTTCCGGCCAGCAAAGTCCACAGGGAAGCCAGGTTCACTTAACGACCATGTTCCTAACTTAACAACTGCAGCGATTCACTTTGCAATGGTGGCGAGAAAGGTTGTAGAAAGGGGCCAAAGCTCACTTTACAACTGTCTCACTTAGCAGCAGGAGTTTTTGCGTTCCAACTGTGATCATAAGTTGAGGCAGCTTCTGTTTTCATTCTCGTCTGGCCACCAAATGGTAACGTTTTGGAAAGTGCCCCGTTGGGTTTTGAACAGCTGTTTAGGAGAATGTTACTAATATATCGGTTTTGTCTGTTTTGGTCCTCAGGATATGCTGACGACTCGGACTTTGAATTATCAGATGCACTGGATGACTTTGTCCCGACGAAGAGACGTAAGTATGTTCCCGGTGGATGTTGTGGGCAGAGCAGAGCAGAGCAGATATCGGTTGTGGATTAGGAATTGGAGGGGATGGTGCAATGCTCAGCAGGGAAGAAGTGAGCTTGCTGGTGGAAAGCTGACTGACCCGGGTTTGAGACCCCCCATTCCCTTACTAAAAGCCCAACTGTGATGACCCGGGGCGTGGCACAAAAATAACAAAGTCACCAAAGTAGATAAGTTCCCTTTAATGCCTCCAACTTGGCCCCCAATGTCAAGTTATCCTTGGCTGAATAACAAACTCTTCCAAAAAAACAGTCTACAAAGGGAAGAAACGCATTCTGAACCCAAAGTAAAGATAAATTAGAAATTAAAAAAAAACAACGCAAACCACGCTGAAATAATTAACACGACAGGCCAGGATGATAATTGCAGACTTCCAAAAGATAACGCAGCACTCACAGTTGGGAGGATGCCAAAACCCAGATAAGCCTCGACAACAGTAATGCACGCTTTGCTTCCAGCAAGGTGCTGGTGCAAACGCCCTTCTTATATCCTGTTCTCCCAGCTGCAGCTAATGAAAGGGATCAGGGCCCTTTTCTCCCCTGTAAGCCACATTGCTCTCTTCTCCGTTCCTCCCTGTGTGCCCTAGGATGAAGAGGGGGTGGCCCTGGGTCTTCCTCTGAATGCCCAGCCGGACTGTGCCCTTCCGCCATTTCTTCCACAGTCACCAGAGCCACACTCCCTCTCCCTGTCAGCTGCTCAATCTCCCCCTCAGAATCAGACTCCCAACAAGGGCATAACACCAACGGATGAAAACTTGAGTTAGAGCTGGACATGGAAATTCCACGTTCTCCTTCCGCAAGCATCCAATGTTCAAAACTTGAACGTCAACTTTAAAGTTTTAACGGCTACAACTTTGTTTCCTCAAACTTTTAACTTCAGTTCAAGGTGGCCCTGCTCTTTAGATGTAGTCTCACCAAACTCCGAGGATGTGTATGTCTTACTTGGGAGTAAACCCAGCTAAGAGTAGAGGGTCAGCTCAGGCTGGTTTGGCATCGCCGTGGAACAAAAATGCCATTTATTCTCTCTCTCTCTTTTTTTTATCTCTCCCAGCTACTCACAAGCCGCCCAGGAAGACCTCAGGAGGCACAGGTGAGATGCTAGCTTTCTTAAGCCTTTAAATCAGCTGCGGGTGCTCTCCCACTACAAATCCCATCCACCCCAGCCATCGTGACTCTTGGCTTTATGGTAAGCTAGAGTCATTTGCTGGGATCCCCCCATTTCTTGTCAAACAGCAATCCAGGAAGTTGCAAGTACAAGCCGACCCATTTCATTTGGGGTATCCTCGGTCTTTGTCTTTTAATGGGATGTTGGCTTTTGTAACCCTGACAGTGGCCTACCTGGGAGTGGTGTGGTGGCCTAGACGCAGAGCTCTTGCCCCACAGTCAGGAGGCTGGGTGTTTGATTCTAGGTAGAGGCAGATATTTCTCTCTCTCTGGGCACTATGAGAATATATCTGCTGAACAAAACCCCTGCTCTGGGGACAGGAAGGGCATCTGGCCAGTAAACACTCAGCTCCATTCAGTTGCCCAGACTCCACCTCGAAAAGGATTACGGGAGTCATGAAAAGAAGATGACAGTGGCCTAACTGGGAGGGCTGTTGGGAGGATAAAAGGGCACAAACCTGGAGCAGCACACAAGAGCGTTGCGGCATCACCCTTTGGGGTGTGTGTGAATGGGTTACGTTGCAGAAAGGAAAGTGGGGAGAGTGTCCAGTGTTTCTTGCAGTGAGTAGCTCTTCTATCGGTCTCCTTGATTTCTCGAGCAGGCGAACTCGATCTGTTGGATTACTTTGATTCCCCGCCGGAGAGAACCACCAGGCCTGCAAAGGCCACCACTGGCCCTTATCCAAGGAAACCAGGTAAGGACATCCTGGCTCCTGGTTTTGGTAGGGTTGGACCCCTGGCTGCCTTCTCCTGAAGCCCTGGTGATGGGGCGGGGGGACCCAAAGCATACTGAATGGGGTGGAAATACGACTTTGGGTGGCACAGAATTCCTTCCTTCCTTCCTCCCTCTTCCTTCCTGGCCTTCTAAAGAGCAGTCAGGGTTGATCTCCTCTAGGACTGGACCAGTTGGATGGCCTTGTGCAGTCCAAGAGGACCTCCCCAGGAGTCTTCTCCAGCACCAGAGTTCAAAGGCCTCCATTCTTTACATGGCCTCAGCCTTCCTTACGTCCCAACTTTCACAGCCATACATTGCAACTGGGAAAACCACAGCCTTGACTCTACACACTTTTATTGGCAGGAGGGTGTCTGCTTTTTAGGGAAGGGCTGGGCTAAGTTAATTGCTGGGCACCCTCGGCTGAAGGGTCTGTGTTCTCCAATCTGCAGATGATGGCGGCTGGAACATCCCTCACACCACCACCACCAAGCAGCCCAAAACTACCAAGCCGCCCCCCAAAAAGGCTCCAGGTAATTTTTAAGCACTATGAAACCTCAAAGACACCATTAGAAATCTGAAAAACAATGCCTGCTGTCTTGGAAATCCGTAGAACTGACGGTGGAGATGAAGAAATGCAGCTTGACTTGGTATTGAAAGAGAACAGAGCAGGGCCTGGGTGGGTTTTTTTTCAGAAGCGTCCTCACTTAAAAGGGTTTTCTCCTTTACTATAGCTATGCTGTCTGCTTTCTCCCGTTTGGCAGGACAATGTAGAAGATCTCTGAAAATAATCCTGGGGTCTGGGGGAGGGAGGGATATAGATGGATGGATGGATGGATGGATGGATGGATGGATGGATGGATGAAGGATGGCTGGATGATGGTTAGATGGATGAATGGATAATAGTTGGATGGCTGGAGGATGGCTGGTTGGATGGATGGATGGATAGATCGATAGAAGGCTATCTATTAGATAGCTAGCCTTAGAGGATTTGGGGTTCCCAGGCTGAATTTGAGGATTGAAACTTCCTTCTTTGATTTATGTGTTTTCCTGACATTCAGTCTGGTTTCTATAAAAGCCTTCACCAACTCTGACCCTCAACATGTAGACGTGTTGGCTGCAAGGCCTGGTGTTCTCCCATGGGTGAGATATTGGTGGTGGCTTGGAATTCAAGACATCTGGAGACTAGCAGGTTGGGAATGGCTGGTCTTGCGTCGAGGTGGTGACCATTACATGCATCACATCGAACTCCAGGTGAACCCAGGGGCAAAACTATGCCTGGGAAATATTGTAGGAATTATGGGAAGCCTAGGTAGATTTCTTCAAGCCGTTTCTTATTTGTCCTAAGACAGAGGTCTGCAACCTTAAACTCTCAGAGAGCCATTTGGACCCGTTTCCCACAGAAAAGAGAAAACCGGGAGCCTCAAAACCTGTGTGGGTGTGGCCAATCAATGTCACTCCCAACCAGTCACATGACTCACCCATCCACCTCGCCAGGCTACCCAAGTTTTGTGGCTCCCGGTGTTTTCTGTGGGAAATGGGTCTCTCTCTCCCTCCTTCTCATTTCTGTCTTTTGTGTTTTGCCCTCTCAAGCCAGGCGAGGAGTGAGGGGAGGGCGAGGGGTGGGGCCAGCCAGTGGTGGGATCACCCAACAGGGAGCAACAGCAGAGGGCCCAAGGAGCCGCATGTGGCTCCAGAGCCACGGGTTGCTGACACCCTAAGAGGTTCAGTCTGTCTCAGTGGGAAAGAGTGGTGATGCTAGAAACCACAACGCCCTCAGTAGCTGATCTGCTAATTTTATAGGGAAAGACCCCATGGATCTCGACTTAACCGATGCTTTGGATAACCAAAATGACAGGCACCCTGGGGGTGGACCACCTAAAGGAAATCCTGGTGGAGGTACGTTGATGATTCTTCTTTTGGTTGGCCGAGATAGATTTCTGCACACCCTCCCTTCTCTCTCTCCCTACTTCCACTGCAGTTGGGGGAGAACAATAACCTTGAAGATCTGCTCACCTGCTAGGTGTCAACACATAAAATATTTCTATGGTCTTTTTAGAGTTGCCAACAGAAAGGGAGGGGGAAAGCAGCAGTTTGGAAATCAAAGGTGCATTCCATAAATAGTTTTTCCAAGATAGTAACTAGGTGACCGAAGTTTCTGCCATGCAAATATCTAACTGGAGAACATGATTGATGACTCTTGGCTATGGATGTGTCCCATTGGAGAATATGAATTATGATACACCCAGAGGGGTGGGGGAAACCAGGGTCAAGGGTGACAATGAATTATGTGCCTCAGAGTCGGCTACACCCAGGCAGTGTTGGACAGTTTAACTCCCAATAAATACTTTTAAGTTTTGGAAGTTTGGCTCAAGACTCAGGATTTAATTGGGGGTAGCTGGAATCCTGACACTAGGCTGAGGTGGTATATTTTTTATAAAGTAGGATGGTAGCAGCTCTTGTAGGTGAAGAAACCGAGAAGAAACTGAGGACAGTGGTGGGAATGTCTACAGAGAAGAGAAGAGAGTCAGAATAGTCAAGATGGTGACACTTACTACATCTGTTATATACAGAGCCTCAGTTATGTCATGGCAGCTACCATCTTTACCAACCTCCACCAAAGCTGGTTCCCATCAAGCCAATGAAAGAGGTGGTTGGATGTTCAAGAGATGATGGAACTGATGGGATACTATTGAAGGAATCAGATTGAGGATGGACACAGTGGCTCCAGAGCTGTGTTTCTCAACCTTGGGCACTTTAAGACTATATATAGAGTTCAACTCCCAGAATTCCCCAGCCAGCAAGGCATTTTGGGAGTTGAAGTCCACATGTCTTAAAGGGGCCTAGGTTGAGAAACCCAGCTCTGGAGTGGGGGGGTAGATTTTGCAGTAGAAGGGAAGTACTTCCTGCCCAGATATTAGAAGGTGAAGAAGTTTGTAATATTCATCCATCTGCCCCTTTGTGCTTCACTTTTCCCACTTAGATACAGCCAGTTCTCAGCTTACCACCGTCATGGATCCTGGTTAAGCGTTAAGCCATGACCGTTATAAAGCAGCTTGCCCATGTGGCCAATCCAACTTGACAAACGCAACGGTCGTTAAGTCAACCAACTGTTCACTGTTTTTGGTTTTGTCGAAAACTAGAAAGTTTGAGGGCCGGTCCTGGGTTAAGAAAAAGGGCCATAAAATGAAGTCATGTGACTATGGGGTGCTGCAAATGGCCGTAACTATGAGTCAGTTGCTGGGTGCCTAAAATATGGTCATGTGACTGCAGGGGTGGTGGTGGCGGCCATTGCAACTTTGACACCTGATCGTAACTACCCCTGGGAGGCCTGTCGTAATTTAGCAACCGGTCATAAGTTAGAGGACTCTCGTGAATCTTTGCAGGAATGGTTGAAAAGAGAACAGCTTCTGGCCCCTGGAATGCTAGGATGGATGGATGGATGGATAGAAATAGATAATGATAGATAATACAAGCTAGATAGATGCTAGATTAGATAGATAGATAGGTAGATAGATGCAGATAGATACAGATAGTTGCAGATAGACAGATAGATATAAATAGACAGTGATAGATAATAGATGCAGATAGATGATAGATAGATGATAGGTAATGATAGATAGATGATGATAGATAGGTAGATTGATAGATAAATATAAATGATAGATGATAGAGATAGATATAGATGTTAGATAATAAATGCTAGATAGATGGTAGATTAGATAGATAGATAGATAGATAGATAGATAGATAGATAGATAGATGAATATAGATAAATAATGGATGATAGAGATAGATATAAATAGATGATAGATAATAGATGCTAGATAGATGGTAGATTAGATATATAGATAGATAGATAGATAGATAGATTGATAGATAAATATAGATAAATGATAGATAGAGATAGATACATATAAATAATAGATATAAATAATAGATAATAGATAATAGATGCTAGATAGATGATAGATTAGATAGATAGATAGATAGATAGATAGATAGATAGATGCAGATAGAGATAGATGGATAGTGATAGATGCAGATATAGACAGATAAATATTAATAAACAATGATAGATAATAGATACAGACAGATAGATAAATAGATAGATTGACATAGAGAGATAGATAAATGTTAGATGATAGAGATAGGTAGGTAGGTAGGTAGATAGATAGGATAGATAGGATAGATAGGATATAGGATAGATAGATAGATAGATAGATAGATACATAGATAGATAGATGCAGATAGATAGATGCAGATAGATGGATGGATGGATGTTGTTTTATTGCTCCAGGTTGAATTCTCATTTTTCTTCATCGTATGCTAAATCAACCCCTGCTATTTTCCATGATCAGTTAATGAATAAAGAATCCTGTTCCAGGCTCAAAGGGTGGAGATAGAAGAGGTGGAAATTCTGGTAAGGGGTCTCTCCTTGGCTCCCCAGCTGCTCTCTCTCTTTCCTCTGTCCCACCTGACTGCCTTTGCTTGCCCTTCTCTCCTAAGTCCAGTAGTTTTTTTTTTAAAAAAAACAAATCTCTCTCGTCTAACCAACTCCCTGGCCCATTTCTTCTGTAGCTAGCAAGGCTGGCAAGACTTTCCTGAAGGCCTCTGTAGCAGCTGATAACAAGCTCTGGATCGATCCAGAGCTCCGTTATCCACTGCAGAGGCCTTCAGGAAAGCCTTGCTTGCCACAGTAGTTCCTGAACATCTCTGACAGCGAAAAGGAGGCTGGGGGCAACGTGCGCAAGTGAGGTTAGTTGATGGATGACAGCCCCCCAAAATAAGACCTGGTGCCTTTTTTGGTGGCAAAATAAAAAATAAATAAAAATAAGACAGGGTCTTATTTTCAGGGAAACACGATAGTATTCGCTGAGAAATGTTTACTAATTCTCCAGAGGTTTCCATTTCTGGAAAAGTTGACAAGTGCCATCAATCATCTCCTTCTTGGGCTCACCTTCATTTGTAGCAGGGGGTCCAAAGTCCAGAGTTCAAAATCTCCATGGATGTCCATGGGTTTCACTTAATCTGGAGTGGGAATTGCCGGTGTTCCTGTAGCCTTCCAGCAGCAGAATCTCTGTGTGGAACATCTGTAGAATGTGCCCCCATTCAGATGTGTCTAGGTAACACTGAACCAACAAACATTTTCTTGTGGATGGAGACCAGATCTTCCCCATCATGTGGATTATGGTTTTCTAGACCAGATAGAAACTAAAGTCAAGTTAAGTTGTTTTCTAATTCTTCCACAAGTTGCTATCATTCATGTTAGTGCCCTGCTTCATGAATGATAGAGAGAGTGATGACCAAAGGCACAAAAGGCAACACAGTAAAATAAGCAATAAGAGTCTCTTTATTATCTCCAACTTTGCCCCCAATGTCCAGGTTACCTTCTGGCTGGAGAAAATCTCTCCCAGGAACAGCCTTTAACTGTAGAAAATTCAGTCCAAAACAAGGGACACACAAACTGTAACTTAAACTGCAAACAAGCCAAGCTGAAGTAATTAGCTTGGCAGGGCAGAATGAATTTCAGACTTGAAAGCACGGCAAAATTCACACAGTTGGGAAGACGCCAGGAACACAGATGCCATGATGATACAAGATAAATTCACGTTTGCTCCCAACAACTTGCTGCGCAGCTTCCTTTTTTTATACACTGTGTTCCCAGCTGCAGCTAATGAAGGAATCAGGGCCCTTTCTCCCTGCCACGCAACCCATGTTGCTTCTCTCTGGTCCTCCCTGCGCCCTAGGATGAAGAGGGGTGGGCCTGGGTCTTCCTCTGAACTCCCTCTCCCTTGTTCTCCCTCTCCCCTGCCCTGCCCAGCCGGATTTTGCCCTTCCCCAGTTTCCTCCACAGCCAATGAGCCACACTCCCACTCCCTGTCAGCTGTTTGTCTTCCTCCTCCGAGTCAGATTCTGACGGGCATGACAGAGGGAACATCTTCAATTATGTGAGATGCATTGAGCCCGATCCTACAAAGAGCGAAAATAAAACAGTAAACATTCTGGGGTTAAAACATTTCACTTTTGAAACAAATCTATTCTTTTGCACTTCTGGATTGAGAGTAGATAACAACTAACATTGCATCCATCACTTTTATAACTTTTCTTCCAGCCAATAACTCCTTTACTAACCCCTGATGCATCAATATCTAAGAATTGTTTTTCTTTTCTTCTTGAATGCAGTCCTTCTACTCATGGCTAAAAAAAAAGGGGAGGGTAAATTTGGTGAAAGAGTGGTTAAAAAAGAAAATGACAAATGTGGGATTTTAAATAAAGCGGATTTTACTTGGATTCCTCAGGGATTTCGGACGATGACCTGATTGGAATTGTGGACGAAGGAGGGTATCAGCCTGATAAGAAAAAGGTGAGTTTCTCCTTGTTTGGTTGGTTGTAGTTGAAACATAAGGACGGTTGTG
>CM019162.1:20787466-20886587 GCA_009733165.1 Naja naja
CCTTGTTGACATCTAATTTAATGCATGCTTTTGCAGGCATTCATTAAAAAAACCAATCCATAAACATATACCACCTATTTTCCCAAAAATCAACCTACCCTAAAGTAAATCTAGCTTGATTTTACATGTGCACCCAATATAAGCCCTATCCCCAAAATAAGCCCTAATTAAGAGTCCCACCCACTCCAGGGTGCACGGGTAAAATTAAGCTAGTGGGGATGGGGAGTGGTAGAAACTGCCCTACTACTTACCTTTGGACAGTTGTAGCCAGGCCTCACACACTAACACCTGCCTTGCTGGCCCATTTCTTCTGCAGCTGGCAAGGCTGGCAAGGCGTTCCTGAATTGATCTCTGGATTGATCCAGAGCTCCGTTATCCGCTGCAGAGGCCTTCAGGAAGCCTTGCTTGCCACAGTAGTTCCTGAACATCTCTGACAGCGAAAAGGAGGCTGGGGCAGCGTGTGCAAAGTGAGGTTATGATGGATGACAGCCCCAAAATAAGACCTGGTGCCTTTTTTGGTGGCAAAATAAAAAAATAAATAAAAATAAGACAGGGTCTTATTTTCAGGGAAACTTCTGATATATTAAGCTGAGAAATGTTTACTAATTCTCCAGAGGTTTCCATTTCTGGAAAAGTTGACAAGTGCCATCAACCATCTCCTTCTTGGGCTCACCTTCTTTGTAGCAGGGGTCCAGCGTGCAGAGTTCAAAATCTCCATGGATGTCCATGGGTTTCACTTAATCTGGGTGAATTGCGGTGTTCCTGTAGCCTTCCAGCAGCAGAATCTCTGTGTGGAACATCTGTAGAATGTGCCCCCATTCAGATGTGTCTAGGTAACACTGAACCAACAAACATTTTCTTGTGGATGGAGACCAGATCTTCCCCATCATGTGGATCATGGTTTTCTAGACCAGATAGAAACTAAGGTCAAGTTGTTTTCTAATTCTTCCACAAGTTGCTATCATTCATGTTAGTGCCCTGCTTCATGAATGATAGAGAGAGTGATGACCCAAAGGGGCGTGGCACAAAGGCAACACAGTCAAATAAGCAATAAGAGTCTCTTTATTATCTCCAACTTTGCCCCCAATGTCCAGGTTACCTTCGGGCTGGAGAAAATCTCTCCCAGGAACAGCCTTTAACTGTAGAAAATTCAGTCCAAAACAAGGGACACACAAACTGTAACTTAAACTGCAAACAAGCCAAGCTGAAGTAATTAGCTTGGCAGGGCAGAATGAATTTCAGACTTGAAAGCATGGCAAAATTCACATAGTTGGGAAGACGCCAGGAACACAGAAAAGCCATGATGATACAAGATAAATTCACGTTTGCTCCCAACAACTTGCTGTGCGCAGCTTCCTGTTTTATACACTGTGTTCCCAACCGCAGCTAATGAAGGGAATCAGGGCCCTTTCCTCCCCTGTAAGCCACGCAACCCATGTTGCTCCCTTCTCTGGTCCTCCCTGCGTGCCCTAAGATGAAGAGGGGGTGGGCCTGGGTCTTCCTCTGAACTCCCTCTCCCTTGTTCTCCCTCTCCCCTGCCCTGCCCAGCCGGACTTTGCCCTTCCCCAGTTTCCTCCATAGCCAATGGAGCCACACTCCCACTCCCTGTCAGCTGTTTGTCTTCCTCCTCCGAGTCAGATTCTGACGAGCATGACAGAGGGAAACATCTTCAATTATGTGAGATGCATTGAGCCCGATCCTACAAAGAGCGAAAATAAAACAGTAAACATTCTGGGGTTAAAACATTTCACTTTTGAAACAAATCTATTCTTTTGCACTTCTGGATTGAGAGTAGATAACAACTAACATTGCATCCATCACTTTTATAACTTTTCTTCCAGCCAATAACTCCTTTACTAACCCCTGATGCATCAATATCTAAGAATTGTTTTTCTTTTCTTCTTGAATGCAGTCCTTCTACTCATGGCTAAAAAAAAGGGGGGGGAGGGTAAATTTGGTGAAAGAGTGGTTAAAAAAGAAAAATGACAAATGTGGGATTTTAAATAAAGCGGATTTTACTTGGATTCCTCAGGGATTTCGGACGATGACCTGATTGGAATTGTGGACGAAGGAGGGTATCAGCCTGATAAGAAAAAAGGTGAGTTTCTCCTTGTTTGGTTGGTTGTAGTTGAAACATAAGGACGGTTGTGGAGTAGCTGTTGGCAATATCTTGAAAGCTGTCAGTTTAGCTATAGAAGTAGTCCTCCAATTGGAACAAGAATTGGGGCCAGAATTTCTGGTTGCCAAGCCCCTAAATTTTGATCAGAATAACAGAGTTGGAAGGGACCTTGCGAAATCGTCTAGCCCAACTCCGTCTATGTGGATGCTGCAAAACCTTCTTTAAAAGATTTCCAAGTCCAGAAGATCCAGGGCTGTCCTGCTTTGGGGATCTAACTTAGATTCTGCGCTGGGAAGAATGCAGAGAAGAGCAACCAATTGCTTCATTGTACATATGTTGTGCATTGACAATGAACGCTTGATTGGTTGATTGATTAAAAAACACCAGGATGTTTAGGGGACTGGAGGCTAAAACATATGAAGAATGGTTGCAGGAACTGGGCCTGGCTAGTCTAGGGAAGATAAGGACCAGGGGAGTCATGATATCAGTCTTTCAATATTTGAGGGGGCTGCCACAGAAAAGAAGGGGTCAAGCTATTTTGCAAAGCACCCGAAGGCCAGAGAAGGAATAATGGTTAGAAACTGATCAAAGAGAGATTCAATCTGGAAATAAGGAGAAATTTTGTGACAGTGAGAACCATCCACCCATGGAACAGAAGTTGCCCTCAGAAGTTGTGGGAGCGTCATCACTGGAGGCTTTCGAGAACAGACTGGACTGCCATCTGTCAGAAATGGGGTAGGGTCTTCTGTTTGGGCAGGGGGTTGAACTAAAGAGACCTGGAGGCCAGGGGACTGGAGGCTCAAACCTACAATAAACGGTTGCAGGAACTGGGCCTGGCTAGTCTAGTGATGAGAAGAACCAGGGGAGACAGGATAGCAGTCTTCCAATATTTGAGGGGCTGCCAAGGATAACAGAGGGTCAAGCTATTCTCCAAAGCACCCGAAGGCCAGACAAGGAACAATGGATAGAAACTGATCAAGCAGAGAGATTCAACCTGGAAATAAGGAGAAACTTTCTGACAGTGAGAACAATCAACCCATGGAACAGAAGTTGCCTTTGGAAGTGGTGGGAGCTTCATCATTGGAGGCTTTCAAGAAGTGACTGGACTGTCATGGGTCAGAAATGGTGTAGGGTCTCCTGCTTGGGCGGGGGGTTGGGCTAGATGGCCTACAAGGTCCCTCCCGACTCTGTTCCTTTGCCGTTGAACGGGAAAGGAGCAAAACATAAGGCACACAGGTGTAAACAAGGCACCGGCGTTTCTCTTTAGATGCGCCAGACCGTAGGCATTCCTTCACTGGCGCTGAGCACACCACAAAGGGTCTCATTCTTCCGAGCTCGAGTGTTTTCCTTCTCCAATTAGAGAATGGAGTGTGTGTGTGTGTGTGTGTGTGTGTGTGTATGTAGTGGGGGAGGGAAATTACTGCTTATGCTGCAGCGGGCAGAAAATGTGCAGACAAAGCCGTTCGTTTCGCTGCAGACCGCGCCCACTTTCTCGAATGCGCACGAGGCTAAATTTATAATCAATCTCATTTATTGCTCCTGACACAGCAGCGGCTTAATTAATACGAGGGCCAGCCCAGTGCCTGCGATTTGCAGCGGCAGTTTGGCATGGGCACTCCCAACTTCCTTCGTCGACATATTAGGAGATAATTAAAATGGCCCCGGGATTGATTAATTGATTATTTATCTATTTGTTTAGTGCGGCACCCCCTGGGTGGCTTGAAATTGGCTGTGGAGAGAACCAGGGGAGGGGAGGGGAGGAAGAGTGATTGGGGAGGGGCAGCTTCTCCCTGCCCAACCCGTCCTCTTGCTTTCAACTCCCAAGGTGTAAATCCGTTGTACGTCAGGGGGGAATGGTTTGGATGGAGGGGGAATGTAGGGCAGGTGTGGTCGTCGAGGCTGGAAATTTGCAGGGTTTTGTTAACCAAGATCTCTCCATTCTCCTCTTCGCTTAACGAACTGCCCCCTGCCCCCCAAAACCCAAGATTGTAACCATCGTGCTTGACTCATTTGAACGACCATCTTGCTTAGCGATGTGATTTCTGGTCCTGATTGCAAGTCAAGGGACTTACCCATACCTCTACTATAAACTCAGAGAAGATCCGTAACTTGTTTCAGACTTTTAGGGCGGCCCTTGATAAATGTTGCACGTTCTTCATTAGTTATGGGTGACTGATTGCCTTGTCGTTCATTCTTCTGCCTAGGAGACAGTGACAATGATTACAATAACGGTAAGTGAGCGCGCTCGTGACCATCTCGGCTTCTTTTCAAAACCATGGATGGAGCAAAGCTTGGGCCACAGAGGAGGAGATTTCCCTTGAGCCCTGGTCTTTTGAGATGCCCCTTTTAAACCCCTTGCTCGGTCTTTCCTGGGCACCAAGCTGCAGAGAAGGGCTAGATGGCTTTTAGCAGAATCTGACCTGACCTGTTACGAGAACATGGGGATTCACCTCAAAGCTCAGGAACCATTGTTTTTCCACCCTTGTTTTTCAAATCTATCTATCTATAAATGTGAAATGCCACTCATGCATCATCACAAAATCTCCAGAACTGTAAAGCCTACAAACTTGACATTTGGCCCGTATGTTCCTCTTGGCTTCTAGGCGCTCACTAAGAAAGGATTTTTCCAAATGACCATCAGAGCTATTAGTTTTTCCTATATTATTATTATTATTAACACGCTCTGATGCTAAGGAGTTCTACCCAAACGTCTTTCGAAGATGTTCTGCTTCTCATCCAAGGACCTTCTTCAGCTCTTGACTGGAGAGTGGGGAATGGAAAAGATTCAATGATTTACTACCCCACTATCCTGTCAGAGCTGAAGAAGGTCCTTGGATGAGAAACGAAACGTCTTTGAGAAAAAAAAAAACAAGGAAGTCCAGTTGCCTCCTGAAAAAGCACCTTTGGGACAACCTGGATGATGGAGAATCTCTACAAACTTTTAGCTATACAATTTGGGATGAACATCCTTGGAATGGGGTGTGGGAATGGATTTCCAGAGGGAAAAATGGTAGACTATAGGAACCATTAGCACCACTCAGGTGACTCTGAAGACACAGATAAGTCCTGGTTCAGCCGTTTTTGTTCTCTGCCCACCTGGTGTAGACTGGACTATAGGGTTCCATCAAGTGTAATCCCAAAGGTGCTTTTCCAAGAGGCAACTGGACTTTCTGGTTTTTCTTCGAAGACGTTTCGCTTCTCATCCAAGGGGCTTCTCCAGCTCTGACTGGATGGCGGGGAATGGAAGGATTGATACTCTTTGTGGACAGTTGGTCATTTGCATCCTTTTAGCTAATCATTGAGGCCACTTGGGGGTTTATTTGTGTCCTCAGAGTCTCCTGAGTTGTGCAATTTTTTTTTTTTTAAATTACATTTATATGCCGCTCTTCTCCGAAGACTCAGGGCAGCTTACAATTTTTGGGATACAACCCAGTGTGCTCAGCAATAGCCTTCATTCCATTGTATATGCCTGCTTATTATTACTAAGTGGCATTTTTACAAGGTCAGCTAATTGCCCCCAACAATCTTGGGTCCTCAATTTACCTACCCCGAGAGGATGGAAGGCTGAGTCAACCTTGAGCCTGGTGGGATTCGAGCCTACAGTAATTGTAGACAGCTGGATCTTAAGAGCAGGCATTTACAGCCTGAGCCACCAAGGCTCTTGGGTGTAGAGCCTTCTTGGAATTGCTGAAAGGACTATGATGATGTCGTATTCCTCCCCCTCTGTTGAGAAAGGGCTGTTCGATTTGGACCTAGACTGCCTATTTGACAGAAAAAAACCCCCAAGTAGCCTCAGCAACCCTCTTAAAAGGATGCAAATGACCAGCTGTCTGCAAGGAATATAAATCCTTCCATTCCCCACCATCCAGTCAGATCTGAGAAGCTTCATGGATGGGAAGCGAAACGTCTTCAAAAGAAAGAACAAGGAAGTCCGGTGGCCTCCTGAAAAAAGGGACCTTTGGGACAACCATGACCTGGAGGGCGGAGAACCTCTGCAGACTTTCAGGTTGAAGAAGGTTGCAGAAGTCCGTCTATTCACCTGATAGTCAGGGTAGAATCCACAGGAGTGGCCTGGTGGAACAAAGGTGTGGCAGGAATGGGGAAAAGAAATTAGCGGGGACTTTCCATAAACATCTAGGATGCAGGTCCCCATCAGTAAATGGTCTTTTCTCCTCCGCTTCTCCAGGTGCCCTGGTGGAAACCGGGACAATTGCTGGTATTGTCAGTGGCCTCGCCATGGCCTTGATCGGGGCTGTCAGCAGCTACATCTCCTACCAGCAAAAGAAATTCTGCTTTAGCATACAACGTAAGTGTCTCCAACCCCCATCCTACCCTTTGCAGGAGATCTGAGCCCACCAGGACCCTCCAGGAAAGCAGACAAAGACAGGCTTCAGTGAAGGAGAATATTTCGTAGCTCAGGGTTGAAACGATGGGTCCTTGGAGCTGGGTTGATTTTGGAGACGTTTCATTACCAAACTAGGTAGCATCATTAGTGATGGAAGGGAATGAGGTTGGAGGAGGAGGAGGAGGAGGAGGAGGAGGAGGAGGAGGAGGAGGAGGAGGAGGAGGAGGAGGACTATAGGGTCCTTGGTGCTCTCTGAGCTTAGTTGTTTCCTTGCAGACATTTCATTGCCAAACTAGGTAACATCATCCGTGCTGGATAGACTTCCCAACCTATTTTCAGTTTGCAGGTTGTTGAATTCCTGAAGGGTCCACAGTAGGTCCTCCTTCCGTTGCCTTTCCGGTTGGCAAAGCTAGAAAAGGGCCTGATGAGGACCAGGAGTGGGATAAGACTTGTTTGGCCTGGTTCATTCCATCCATTCTTTAGTCCAAGCAAAGCTGGGAAAGATTCGTTCTTCTGAGTTGGTTCTTTCACCCTTGCTGAAATTTACCTGGGTATGAAAGTGAGAGAAGGGACACTGAGCTTGTCGATCAGGAAAAGGTCGGCGGTTCGGTGGTTCGAATCCCTAGCGCCGCGGAACGGAGTGAGCTCCCGTTACTTGTCCCAGCTTCTGCCAACCTAGCAGTTTGAAAGCAAGTAGAAAAATAGGTACCACTTTGGTGGGAAGGGAACAGTGTTCCGTGTGCCTTCGAAGGCATTTAGTCATGCCAGCCATATGACCATGGAGATGTCTTTGGACAGCGCTGGCTCTTCGGCTTTGTAATGGAGATGAGCACCGCCCCCTAGAGCTGGAAGCAACTAGCACGGATGTGCAAGGAGGGGAATCTTTAACTTTTACCTTTAAAAGTGAGAGAAGCACTATTTCATGGAGGAGCCAACCTTCAGATGGTTGCAAGAAGAGAAACATTTTTAGCAAAGTATCATAAAGAGGAAGGAGCTGGAGTTGGTTGAATGAACAGAATAAGTCCAGAGAAACGTGATGGATTTATTTATCCATTCATTTATCTAACCCCTGCGGTGTTGTTTCGGTGCTCTGTTGGTTATCAGCTGCCATGTTGGGGGAAGAAACCGAGCGTTATTATTGCTTGCAAAATGGAAAGATTTGTTTGCTTTTTTTTAATGGACCCAAAGTCACAGATTCGGAAGGGGGAAAATATATATATAAACCTATCATCAATGTGAGGGAATAGGGGTAGATATTTGTACAGGTGCATGTGTTATCTGTGTGCATGTTAGAAATGCAGCAGGAACATCCTTAGGTCTAGAAAAGCGTTTTGATAAAGGCGGCAACGCAGATGCCCCGCAAAAAGGCAACAGGAAATTAAAGTTAATTATAATGGAGGATTAATTTCAGCCATCAGACGAGGCATGCTGGGATAATGTCAGACTTTGGATGCATGGCAATGCGCGCGGCAGCTCCTGAAGGGGCTTTTAAAAAAAAAATGGAAATGGCATTAAGCAAACCTCTCGGCTGGATTCACACGTGGCATTTCGGATGCCCCCGCTTTGGCCCATTTTGAATGGCAGAAACAAATGATGGATGAGATTTAATCACCCTCCTGTCTCCTGATTTCAGCTCACAGCTTCTCCCAGGGGTGATCTAACTCTGATCTAACTCGTTGGATCTGTTTGAAATGGATGGGGGAGAGCAGGAATGCAGATTCTAAAGGATGAAAGAGGGAGGGAGTTGGTGCTAGAAGTTGTTTAGGTGAGGTGCAGAGTGCAGAGAAGGATGATTGGGGGGCTGGAGGCTAAAACATATGATAAATGGTTGCAGGAACTGGGCTTGGCTAGTCTAGTCTGTCTGTCTGTCTATATCTATCTATCTATCTATCTATCTATCTATCTATCTATCTATCTACCTATCTATCTACCTACCTACCTACCTACCTACCTGTATCTATCTGTATCTCTCTCTCTCTCTAATCTTTCTATCATCTCTCTCTCTCATCTCTCTCTCCTCCCTCCCTCTTTCTCCATCATCATTTCCATTCCTCTTCTTTCTTTCCTCCCTCCCTTCCTTCCTATCTCTCTTATCTCTCTATCTAATCTTTCTATCATTTTCCTCCCTCACTATTGCTCATCCTCTCTCTCTGTCTCATCATCTCTCTCACATCCCTCCCTCTTTCTCCAACATCTATCATTTCCCTCCCTCTTTTCTTATCTATCTATCATCTATCTATCTATCTATCTATCTATCTATCTATCTATCTATCTATCTATCTATCTATCTATCATCTCTGTCTGTCTATACTTAGTAAGACCACACCTAAAGTACTGCATCCAGTTTTGGTCACCACACTGTAAAAAAGATGTTGAGACTCTAGAAAAAATGCAGAGAAGAGCAACCAGGATGATGAGGGGACTGGGGGCTAAAAGGTATGATGGAGAGTTGCAGGAACTGGGCCTGGCTAGTCTAGTGAAGAGAAGGACCAGGGGAGACAGGATAGCAGTCTTCCAATATTTGAGGGGCTGCCCCAGAGAGGAGGAGGAGGGTCAAGCTATTTTCCAAAGCACCCGAAGGCCAGACAAGGAACAATGGATGGAAACTGAACAAGGAGAGATTCAACCTGGAAATAAGAAACTTTCTGACAGTGAGAACAATCAACCAGTGGAACAGAAGTTGCCTTCAGAAGTTGTGGGAGCTTCATCACTGGAGGCTTTCAAGATGAGACTGGACTGCCATTTGTCAGAAATGGTGTAGGGTCTCCTGCTTGGACGGGGTTTGGACTAGATGACCTACAAGGTCCCTTCCAACTCTGATTATCTGTTATCTGAGGTTGGGTCGAGGCTGTCGACTCCTGTAGGCCATATTGGGCATCATGATTCACCCACATCTCGAAGGTGCCACGAATCCCTCATCTGTTTCGGAGTTCAAATTGGAGGCTTAAAAATGCAAATAACTTCAGAGAAGGAGATGCGGAGCACAAAAAATGCTCTTTAAAATCCGAACTTCTTATCTAGTTTGCCTTTGAGTCAACAGTATCACATTTCTCTCTCCCCATGAGATGCTGCAAGGGCTGTCATGAGGACACAAATAAAGAGGTTTTGTAATCTTATAAATCAGGGAAGGTTTTCAGAGTTGTTTCGGTGCTGTATTGGCCGTTGTCTCCCGGGAACATCACTTATTAGGAGCGTCCTCTGTTTTTTTCTGCATTGAAGCTTCGGTCTCGCAGCCTCTGTGCCAGTTTTAATGTTGGGTGTCAAATCTCCTGCTCTTTGCTATTTTTAGAGGGCCTGAATGCCGAGTATGTGAAAGGAGAAAACATGGAAGCAGTGGTGACCGAAGAGCCACAAGGTGAGTGGGTGTGTTGTGTCCTTAAGGGCCCAGTGTGTCACAACGCACTGTGTCCCAGCTTTGTGGTCACAGCTCGGGAGGGGGCCTGGTTTTTGAAAGGCTGCAGAACAGTAGCATGTGTGTAGACCACAAGTTGGTAGTAGTGTTCCAGTATTTGAAGGGCTGCCACAAAGGGGAGGGGGTTTGATTAGAAGCTACTTCCAGTTCTATTCTGATTGATTGATGGACCATTCAGCGTTCCAGAAAACCTGCACTCCAAACAATAACTCCGAGACAGGCCATCTTCTCAAAAGTTCTGTTTTATTTGGATAGTAAACTGGCACAACTGGGGAATCCCAAATCTGAAAGTTCTGGGTTTCCTTGCAATAAGTAAAAAATTACAAATCCACCCCCTGCACCCATCATCGCATCACATGCACTAATCAACATCCGTCTCAACTTGAGACTTCCCCTCACCCAGGTGCAGAAATAACATGACCTTGACTTAAAAAAAGAATGCTATTATGTCTCTACCCCATACACTCCAAGAAAGTCGCCCCTCCCATTTTCCCAGGCTTAAGAAGGTGGCAGTGTGGAAGCGTCCAGTGTCAATATGGCTTCCAAAGCTGACACATGGCCTTCTACAGTTGCTGTTATGACACAAAGGGGCGTGGCACAAAGGCAACACAGTCAAATAAGCAATAAGAGTCCCTTTATTATCTCCAACTTTGCCCCCAATGTCCAGGTTACCTTTGCGCTGGAGAAAAACTCTCCCAGGAACAGCTTTTGACTGTAGAAAATTCAGTCCAAAACAAGGGACACACAAACTGTAACTTAAACTCCAAACAAACCAAACTGAAGTAATAAGCTTGAGAGGGCAGGAGCAGGAATTTCAGACTTGAAAGCATGGCAAAACTCACAGAGTTGGGAAGATGCCAGGAACACAGATAACAATACAAGATAAATTCACGTTTGCTTCCAACTGTTTGCTGCATGCAGCTTGCCTTTTTTTTTTTTATACACTGTGTTCCCAGCTGCAGCTAATGAAGGGAATCAGGGCCCTTTCCTCCCCATAAGCCATGCAACCCACATTGCTCCCTTCTCCATTCCTCCCTGCGTGCCCTATGATGAAGAGGGGGTGGGCCTAGGTCTTCCTTTGAACTCCCTCTCCCTTGTTCTCCCTCTCCCCTGCTCTGCCCAGCCGGACTTTGCCCTTCCCCAGTCTCCTCCACAGCCAACGAAGCCACACTGCCACTCCCTGTCAGCTGTTGGTCTTCTTACTCCGAGTCAGATTCCGACAGGGGCATGACAGTTGCAGGCCAGTGTGTATGTTTCTTATTTTCCTACAAGACCAAGCTAAAATTTTCTCTTTTTTTCTTCTTCTCTTCCCTAGTGAAATACTCTGTCCTAGAACCACAGACAGCAGAAGCTCCACCGCCTCAAGAAAACGCAAAAGTCTGAAAACTCAGCGCTCCGGCTTAAAAAAGAAAAAGAACCAATTGTTGGCAAATAAAACAAAAACAAAACAAAACACATCACACACACACACACACACACACGAGCGCACACACGCACACATACATCCACGCACACGCTCCTCTCACACGATTTGTAATTTAGCTTTTAACAAAAAATGTTTAATTTGGGATCCCAAAGCTATTTAAATGTGCATTCCCCCTGACTAGGGCAGGCTTCTTCTGATTGTGGTAGGCTTGTAGACTGGTTGAAAAAAAAAAAGAAAAAGAAGAAATAATGATGATAATAATGTTTTTTCGGGTTTGATTTTGTTTTTCTTTTCTTTTTTTAATATATCGTTTTTGTGAAAGAGTCGTAGGTTTGCATCGCCATGGGTCATGTCCGAGCTTTGGGCAGGTTGAATATGAAATGCAAAGGTTGTTCCAAGGGGTTGTTTGCATCGTAGACGTTAGAGATGTTCATCAACGCCATTTTGATGGGACGGGTTTGGGGAGAGAAAGAGACGGCGGCGAAGAGCAGGGGTGAGAGACCAGTTGAAGTTGCCTGTAGGTGACCAACCCAAAATGGAAAGCTTCAGCCAAGTTTTTAGCTCTTGGTTACAGATAGAGTTTCCATCGAGGTCCTGGTTGAACTCCTTGAGGAGATGGGCTTCAAAAGAGAACGAGACCGATGGCGACAGGCTTTAATCGGTTGGGTGTGAGAAGAGACGGTGGCCCCACAGAACCGGGCTTCATTTCAGCTAGGAACAATCTTCAGTTGTTGGTTTGCTTTTGAGTAGGACCAGGGACCTGTGTGAAGACACGGCAAGAAGGAACCGAGCCTCACTTAGGCTGCTGTGGTGACCACTGAAAATGGCTCTTTCCTCCATCTGGTCTGTTTGGACAGAATTTGCGGGCTTCTGGCTTCATGGTGGTTTTTCTCCCAGGGGTCTCCAAAACTTGAATTTGAAGAGAACATCTCAAGAACATCTCGAGGGAGGAGGATGTACCAAGTTGATTCAGCTGCAGAGAAACCCTGCAGTCTAGTTCAGTCTGAAGGAATTAGACATCCAGGTCAGCACAGAATGAACGGGCTAAAATCCAGAAAAGGGAGAAGGTTTTGGTTTGGGAAAGGCCAGCGATGGTTATTTGGAAACGTTGCACCTTCAGGTTTTCAAGGTCTGCTGGTTCACACGTTCTCCAGCAGGCAGCATTTCCGTGCTGGTATTTTAGCGGGGCCTGTCATCACATCCCAGAGATGTGTACTTCAGGCCTTGGGGTTCCCCAAGGTCTCAGTTTTTGAGTTCAGCTGGATTGTGGGCCACTGTGTTGATTTGGTTGTGTCCAGCCTTTGAAGGTCCATTTCAAGGAGAGGAGAAGATGCTGAGCTCTTTGCCTGGAGGGAGCCCAATGTTTAGAATGGAGGTCTCCAAACTTGGCAACTTTAAGACTTATGGACTTCAACTCCCAGAATTCTCCAGCCAGCATAGATGACTGGAGAATTCTGGGAGTTGAAGTCTACAAGTCTTAAAGTTGCTAAGTCTGGGGACCCCTGGTTTAGAACCTCCTTCCGTTTGTGTCTCTTGGCGCATCAGAAATCCTCCGGGTCCTTCTCTTAGGAAAGCTCTGAGAAGAAGACCACATGGAGCTGAGCCAAGATGGGTTCTCCTGGATGGGACTTGTCCTATTGGCCATTACCTGTACCCAACAAGTAGTATAAGGTTGCTTTGTCATCTCTGGGTAGTGAAACTTCCCCGAGGGTAGGATGAGACAGCCGTTGCCACCAGTCCTCCATCTTGTTTGTATCAAACCAGCTTAGCTGCTCTTCCCACTGTGCCTATACAATCACTGGTTGGGCTTAAATTTCCTTGCCTTAACTAGAAACCACGAGGGGAGTTTTAGGAACAGTAGTAAGATGCCTGCTACTGTTCAGGCTCTCCTTTAGGTTGGCTCATGAAGGGGAAGACTACTCAATGCTCTACACTAGGGGTGTCTAACGTCAGCCGCTTCTAAGACTTGTGGACTTCAACTCCCAGAATTCCCCAGCCACCGTGTCTTGGTTGGACACCTGCTCTACACAGTGGTGCAAATGGGGATTCCCGGAAAAGGGCCACATGGCTGTTTGTTGTCACTCTTTCCCAGATCAAACCTCAATCCCTGGTTTGTCTTAAATTTAACTGGATCCCAGTTGTTATTTTTTATATTCCGCGGGGGTGCCAGAGGTCATGAAGCCAGGGGACTTTTCTGGCCTTATTTTGGGAGAATTTTGATCAACAACTACTATCGGTGTTAGCCCAGAGGGACAGCCACAGCCCTACCCCTGCGGAGCTGAGCAAGAAATGGGCTTGAATGTTGGCCCACGTTGGTCATTCTCAACCTAAGTCCTGTTAGCTGTGCATTTCACCCATTGTAGCAAGGTGTACATTTTCACATGCAAGATTAGGGTATTTTGGTTTTTTTTAAAAAATATCTCTTTAGTGCATGTATCAGTCCATGATATGTATTACACGGTGTTGGGGGGGGAGGGAAAAATTGTGGGTGAAATACCTAATTTCAGATTTCATTTACCAACTAATCCTAGGTGATGTTTGTAGGGGGGACTTTTCTGGTAGGGATTCGGTGTGGGGATCATCGGAGGCCGAGGTGGTCTACATGGTATGGTCAAAAAAAAGCCCAAGTGATGGGTCACGGTTCTTAAAAAGAATAGACAGAACTTCAAATATGCTATCGTGGCTGCCAGATTTACGTTTTTTGACCACATTTCGTGGACCTGCCCCAAAGACTTCGTTTGATTGAGGCATGTTGAACTTTCTGTAGATGTTGCTGTGTGGAGGAAATTTTTGGATGGATCTCTCAATGTCAGGAGCACTACCAACTGTATCTATAGGGCCGTGATGGCGAACCTATGGCACACACCATCACCAGCTGCTTTTCTGGTTTCTGGCACGCACATGTGTGCCGGCCAGCTGGTCTTCGGGACGCTGGAGCACCAGAAAACGGCCTGAAATATGGCCATTTTGGGGCTGTTTTTAGGCCGTTCTCGAGGCCTTTTTCAGGCCAGTTTTCAGGCCATTTTTTGGGCCAAAAACGGCCTGAAATGGCCTGGAAAACAGCCCTGAAAAACAGCCCCCAAACAGCCAGAAAGCCCAAAAATGGCCTGAAATGGCCCAGAAAACAGCCTGAAAAAGGCCCAGAAAACAGCCCAAAAAACTGCCTGAAATGGCCCCAAGAACAGCCAAAAAACAGGGTTTCCGGTGCTGCGGCCCACACACATTCATGCGCATGCATGCACATTCCAGTTTGAGCACTCGGTTTCGCCATCACTGCTATAGGAGTTTAAGGAAGTTTTATCCTGAGACTCCCATCTTTCATCCATGATGGAGGTGACTCCCGTGGATTTCAGCAGAGCGTCAATACGAGGTGGTTATGCTAGTCCAGATGTTGGTGGGAATTCCTTCTGCTTTGGTTGAGCTTCTTAATTTACGGTCCACAAGCATGATAAGGCCTTCCAATGAAATGTGTATCTTTTGGGATGTACTCTTATCCCATCTTCATCTTCTAATTTTATCGTCTTGAAGACTTAAAATTAGCATTTGGAAGGCCAACATGGGGGAATCATGGAGGACTTCAGCTTGTTTAAGGAAGCCGCTGATATGACTTCTCTTTGGTGGGATTCTCCTGTGGAGGGATTCTCCCATGAAGGACTTGCAGTTCAACCAAGAGCTACTTAGGAAAATAATGTTGAAGGTTTCCCATTTTTTGAGGTGGCCTTCAAGTATTGGAGAAGAAGGTCTGGTCTTGGCGTCTCTGTTTTGAATTAAATTTTGTAGAGTAGAGAAATCCAAGGTGACCTCAACCACACAGAGGAATCTACATCACAGCTTCTTTCCAACTACCGTCTCTCTTTTTAAAGAAAGATAAGTCAGATACATCAAACATTAGACTAGGGTTATCGTGATGCATCTTTAGATAAAATAGTGGGGAAATGGTGGCTGTACTTGGACTAGAAATCATTTTTTTCTCACCTAGATGGAAATTTATTTTCTTTGCTTTCCTTTTCTTTTGGCCAATTATGGAGAAACGTTTACTGTAGGTGTAAAATTGTCTGTTTCGTTGTCTTTCTATTACTGTCCTGCCACTGATCTACATCTTGAAATACTGTGTCTCGGAACAGGTTTTGTTACCCAGATCGATGTTTAAAAAATGTGATGTATTGCAGATTCTATGAACAAAATAATAATAATAATAATAAAATTGTCCCGAGTGTTACGTTAAGAGGAAAAGAAAAAAAAAAAAGCTACCAGGTTTTCAAGATGTGGCAGTTGATGAATCTGTGAGGTAGTTCCTTCCCCCAAAGTCTTTTTGTATGAATTTGGTAAATGGTTATGCCTTAATGTAAATTTTAGATAGTCCAGCAGAAGGGAGGTATTCGTAGAATACAACTCAATGTCAGGTACCAAGAGCAACAATGACTGTTATTACCTCCCCAGACCACGACCAACAGCGTAGTCTTCCCCAGAAGTCAAGACTTAAGTCCTTGCGCCCCGGTTTAGTTCTTTCCCTGAACAACAATGGCCCAGGCATGTTCTCCATGGGGGTTCCTGTCTCCAGGCCACCAAGGCGTAGGATGAAGGCTAGCTGGGCAAGACCCTACCAGGTTGCCTTTGAGACCTTCAGAAACCCTACTGTGGAGCAGGAGAGGTCTACCAACTGAATCTAGGCCAACTCAACGTGAGACAATTCAATGCTGTATTAATCATTTCATTCAATTGCTATTCATCACGGGTGACCCTGTTTTCGTCGAAATTATTGTAACTCTTGTCCCAAATGTGTTTAAGGCAACTGAACTTTGGTTTTTTTTTTACAAATTTCCTTGAAGATGTCCATGGAGATTCCCAGTCCTCCAAGTCATGGCTGTCCCAAAAGTTATTATTTTTTCAAGAGGCAACTAGACTTTCTGATTGTTCTTTGAAGACGTTCTGCTTCTCATCCATGAAGCTTCTTCAGCTATTCTTCAGCTTCTTCTCTTTCAAGAAGAGATTGGACAAATGTTTGCTGGAAGGTACAGAGTCTCCCAAAGGTGCTTGTTTTCAAGAGGCAACTGGACTTTCTGGTTGTTCTTTGAAGATGTGTTTCTTCTCAACTAAGAAGCTTCTTCACAGCTGGAACTAAATCTAAAAGCCCAGTTGGCTTTTGAGGAAAACAAAAAAAACCACCTTTGGGACAATCATGACGGGATGATTGAGAATCTCCATAGACAATCTTAAATCTTCTATTTCTGGATTGACTTTATTATTATTGGTCACGGTTCCATTGAAATTAATTTTTTGTTGCTTGAATTGTCCCGTTGGGGAGTTGGCCACGATGAGTTGGCCGTGGCAAGTTGTACCAACTTCTGTTGCCCCTTAAAAACACCCAGTTAGACGAGAGGAAAAACCCCGCGTTGACGATTACACACTTGAGCTTGAGATTTTGTGCAACAAAGGCGATTGTTGTGTTGACTTGCCGGGGGCCGTTCTTGGAAAGTCGAGAGATTCTTGCATGCAAAGCATGTGCTCCTTCACAGAACTTTGAATCTCCTTCCCCGCTGGGGAATTCTGTCCGTTGTCTGTATATTCAACCAACAGTATGTTTGGCTTTTTTCCTGGCTAACTTCTCAGTAGCAGTGCCAGCTGTGTTGTACCACACCTCTGGGAAAGCGGGGGTGTGTGTGTGCGCGCGTGTCCGTTTTTCTACTCTGCTTTTTTTATATTGGTAAATTAAAACTATCCGTGAGCTGAAAGGCCACATCACGTCAGCGTAGCCAGATGTTCAGAGCAGGACGAATAACAGGCGTTTGAAAGTCTTCCATCAGGCCAAAGATGTATATATATATATGTAGAGACCACATATTGTGCCCTGAATTTATATGCAACACGTGTTCTTGGAAGTTAAAACAAGACATCTAATTAGGAGAAGAAGAAAAAGATTTCCTGCTAGGAGAAAACTTAGGAGGGATTCTAGCCACTTCTACTTTTGAAAGAACTGGCTTAGATTTTACCTTTCTCTTCTTCTCGTTTGCAATTTCTTTCTTTTTTTTTGGCAAATACGGACCGGTGTCAGTTGTCATTTTCTCGTACAACCGGCAGCAAAATGATTTCGCTCGTTGTCCAATTGTCTGCTGCGGTAGGAAGTAGCATTCCTCCGAAGGGTAGAACCGAAGAGCAGAAAAGCTGGAGAACAGAAGGAGAGGGACAAAAAATGGGAAGGGGAAAAAGGAAGAAGAGATGAGGTCGGAGACGACCGATTCAAAGAGGAGATGGCATATCCAAAGAAGCGAAAGCTTTCATTTTTAAGCAATACATACATACCGTTGGCTTATACAGAAAGGATCTCTGCCCCAGATGAAAATTGCGGGTTGTGTTGTCTAAAAAAAAAAAAAAATTAAAAAGTTAAGAAAAAAAGGCAGACTCATTTTGCTAAAGTGCATATAAGAATTATTATGGGGGATGGCTATCCGAACTTGAATGCTGAAGTACAAACTGGAAAAAAAATGAAATAAATGGAAAAAATGACTTGTAAACAAAACTGTGTGTTTGTGTCTCCTCTGTGGGTGCATCACCACTTCTTCTTCTTCTTCTTCTTCTTCTTCTTCTTCTTCTTCTTCTTCTTCTTCTTCTTCTTCTTCTTCTTCTTCTCTCTTCTTCTTTCTTCTTGACTACTATCTTTCTATCCATCTCCTACTATTTATAAATTGGACATGGCAATCCTGTTTTGATCAACAGCCACATGAAAAAGGCCTGCTGAGTTTTGTCCAGACCAGCTCCTTAGATTTTGAAGCCACAATGTTCTTCTTCTGCCTGGACCTTCATTTGCCTTCAATCGTTCCTTGGAGGATTAAGTGAAGGATGCCGATATTTCCAGGCGTCGCCTCCCATGTCCGAAAATTCCAACTTTTGCTTTTTTGTGGTTTTGATGCTTCCCCTTGGTTTTTCCAGACGGCTGAACGCCGCCTCCTGATTTTGTCAACCCAGCTTATACGTAACGGCCGCCTGTAAATCCACATTTCAAATGTTTCTTCCGGTCTCTTCCAAGGGACTTTCTGTCCAGAGACCAACTCTCCACTCCGTAGAGCCGGATAGAAAAGATGCAACATCTGGTAAGCCTGGTTTTTCAATCTGAGGCTTATGTCGTGACTACAGAAGAGCGTTTTCATTTTTCACACTTAACAAACGTTGCAACCTCCCCCCACAGTCAGGGTTTCAAAATTTGGACACTTGGCACAACTGACTCATGTTTATGACGGTTGCAGCATCCCAGGGTTACGTGATTCTCCTTTGGGGACCTTCTGACAAGCAAAATCGATGGGCAAACCAGATTCAATAACAACCGTCTCTTGTCCTCTCCTTCTGTGCCCAGGACTAGTATAAAAGGGATCACAGAAAGTCAAATATTCTTTACGGGAAAAGATGAGATTCCTGTGCCAGTTTAAATGGGGAGGAGCGATTTCACTGTGTAAATTTATATATAGAGCGAGTGAGGGTAATTTCATTAGAATAGAATTAGAATATGAAATGGAATAAGGAAATAGAATAGGTATTAGAAAATAGAATAGAATAAGGAATAGAACAGATACTGGAAAATAGAACAGAATATGAAATGGAATAAGGAAATAACAATAGATACTGGAAAGTAGAATAGAATAGAATAAGGAATGGAATAGAATAGATATTGGAAAATAGAATATGAAATGGAATAAGGAAATAACAGAATAGGATATTGGAAAATAGAAAGTAATTTAGATGTGCTTGGTAAGCAACTGCATAAGTATCGTAATTTTTTAACATTTTGTTTTGTTTCATTGGGGATGCTGTGGTAGTGTTGCGGTGGCCTAGAAGTAGAGTTCTTGCCTCATAATTAAGAGGCTGGGAGTTTGATCCTAGGTACGGCAGATATTTCTCTCTCTGGGCACAATGAGAATATATCTACTGAATAGAACTCCGCTCTGGTGACAAGAAGGGCATCTGGCCAGTAAACACTCAGCTCCATTCGGTTGCCCAGACTCCACCCTGCAAGAGATTATGGGGTCTGTTAAAAGAAGATGATGATTTACGTGCTTTTGAACTGCTAGGAGCTGCAGCAAGGAACGGAAACTCACCCTGTCTTGCGGTGTTCGGGTCTCAAATGCAGGCTATCAGCTTTCCATCTGACAAGCTCAGTGTTTTTAACTGCTGAGCTGTTTTATATGTACCATGGAACACTTCATAACATCCCCTCTTATTCTTAGTATGATCTCGTTAGTTGTCAAATTCAGTACATGTGTACTGAATTATAATCTGGCATAAAATTACATTTTAATGGAGTGGTGAGCTCTCTCTTCACAATCAGGAGGCCGTGAGTTCGATCCCGGGTCGATATTTCTCTCTCTCTCTGGGCACAATGAGAATATATCTGCTGAACAAAACCCCGCTCTGGCAACAGGAAGGGCATCCGGACAGTATATATTCTGATAGCTTCATTCAGTTGCCCTGACTTCACCCCGCAAGGGATTATGGGGTTATTACAAGACGATAACGATTAGGGATGCTGCAACGGTCCTCAATGTGAGAAGCGGTCATAAGTCACTTTTCTCAGTCCCATGGTCAACTTTGAACGGTTGCTAAATGAACCGTTGTAAGTCGAGGACTACCTATAACTGAGCCGATTCTGTCTCCCTGTTGTGAAAGGGAGCAGGAAGTAGAGAAAACGTACGAAAAAACACCCCCCAATGTTCAATAATCCACGGATTCGAAGATTCCTTGGGCAACCAGTAGCTTTTGTCTCCCAAGCGACAAATCCCGCTCATTGCATTTTTTTTTAAACGTCTTTATTCAAAATATACAACTGCTATAGGAATAATAATAATAATAATAGTTAAAAAAACAAATCCATTTCAAAGTGCATCAAAGTCATCGGTCGCTGTCCCCCCCCCCAAAAAAAAAACACAGCGTGGGTTGTGGCTTGCTTTCCCCTTCCCCGCGCCCAACCACCCTGTACGAAGTACCCAAGGGAAGCGGATAAGGTTTCCCTTCCCAGACGTGAAGCCAACTCGATATGGTTTGTCACTGGGACGAGGTGTTGCTGGAACATGTCCTCTCCTTCCCCATTGCTTGCCCGACCCACAGATTTCCTGCTTTTGCTGCAAGTTTGAACAGGAAGTTAAAAAGAGTTTGGCTATCGACTCAGAAACGCTCAACGTTTAAAAAAAGGAAAAAAAGAAAGGACAGGTAAGAAAGAACTGAGCAACTACCACTCCACAGCGCGATACTGCAAGGAAATACTTTTGGCTTTACTGTAACAGACACCGAGAAAAAAGGGGGAGACCTCCTCCCCCTAAGCCCTCCGCCCCACCCTCCCAAATAACACTGTGGGAGAGAGAGAGGGAGGGAGGGTTTCTGGCAGCGGATAACGTGTCTGTAGTAGTAAACCTCGCAGGCTCGCTAGTCGGTCAGACAGAAGTGTGGACGGGGGAGATGGCGGGAGAAGTCCCTCGCTCGGAGGAAGACGAGATGGAGCGCTTCGCGGCCTCCCGGTGCAGTTCTTCCACCCTCTTTTGAAGTTCGGTTCGGAGGGCAAGGAGTTCTTTCAGGTTCTGGTGAATTGGCATCTGTTGGAACGGAACACAGGATGGGTTGGCTTTGAAAGAGGCCAGAATCAAGATTGGAACTGTTCATCATTTAGCAGTGTGCAGCGGCAGCCCAAAAAAGCCAATCCAATCCTAAACTGCATTAACAGAGGGATACAATCAAGATCAGGGGAGGTATTAATACCACTCTATAAAGCCTTAGTAAGACCACGCCTAGAATACTGCATCCAGTTTTGGTCCCCACACTATAAAAGAGGTATTGAGACTATAACTACATGGAGGGAGGTAAGCAGTGGGGTACCACAAGGTTCTGTCCTAGGCCCAGTACTCTTCATAAACGACTTCGATGAGGGAATAGAAGGGGAACTTACCAAATTTGCAGATGATACTAAGCTGCCAGGAATAGCCAACACCCAAGAGGATAGGCTCAAGATCCAGATGGATCTTGACAGACTAGAACACTGGGCCCTATCTAACAAAATGGAATTCAACGTAGAGAAAAGTAAAGTCTTACACTTAGGCAAGAAAAACCAAAAGTACACATACAGACTGGTGTGAAACCAGAATTAATAGCAGTGAGGGGAACTAGAAAACCATTTAAATATGAACCAACAGTGTGCAAAAGCAGCCAAAAAAAGCCAATGCAATCCTAAATTGCATTAACAGAGGGATACAATTAAGGTCCAGTGAGGTACTAATACCACTCTACAAAGCATTAGTAAGACCACACCTAGAATACTGCATCCAGTTTTGGTCACCACACTATAAAAAGGATGTTGAGACTCTAGAAACAGTGCAGAGAAGAGCAACCAGGATGATGAGGGGACTGGAGGCTAAAACATACGAAGAAGGAACTGGGCTTGGCTAGTCTAGGAAGAGAAGGACCAGGGGAGACAGGATAGCATCTTCCAATATTTGAGGGGCTGCTACAGAGAAGAGGAGGGGGTCAAGCTGTTTTCCAAGGCACCTGAACGCCAGACAAGGATTAATGGATGGAATCTGATCAAGGAGAGATTCAACCTGGAAATAAGGAGGAATTTTCTGACAGTGAGAACAATCAACCAATGGAACAGAAGTTGCCATTGGAAGTTGAGAGAGCTTCATCACTGGAGGCTTTCAAGAAGAGACTGCCATTTGTCAGAAATGGTGTAGGGTCTGCTTGGGTGGGGGGTTGGACTAGGTGACCTACAAGATCCCGTCCAATTCTGTCAATCTGTACGTGTTTCTGTATCTTTTTGAGGTTCTCTATGGAGGTTCTCAGTCACCCAGGTCATGGTTGTTCTCCAAGGTGTTTCTCCAAAAGGCAACTGGATTTTCTTGGATAATTCCACCCCCCCTTGAAAATGTTTCACTTCTCATCCACCAAGGAGCTTCTTCAGTTCAGCTTCTGGGACGAGAAGCGAAAGGTTTTTGAGCAAAAAGCCAAGGAAGTCCAGTGGCCTTTTGGAAAAGCATCTCTGGGCCATCTTGTGGACTTAATTTTAATTTTTCCTTTCAAAACAACAAAACCCAGACTAGGGACGATCACAGAGGTGGTATTCAGCAAGTTCTGACCAGTTCTGGAGAACCAGTAGCAGAAATTTTGAGTAGTTTGGAGAACTGGCCAATCCCACCTCTGAATGGCCCCGCCAACCCCATCTCTTCTCTGCCTCCCATTGAGTCCCAGCTGATCGGCTGGGTCTTTCTTTGGTTGCCCTGCACAGGAGAACGGAGCTGGAAAGCCGGTCAGTGGGGTGGGGAGGGAAGGAGGATTTTGCAGTATCCTTCCCACAGAACCGGTAGTAAAATTTTTGAATCCCACCACTGGATGATCTGTAACGGAAGCACAGGTGATTAAAAAAAAAAATAAAGCAGGCAACAAATGAAGATAACAAAGAGGTGAGATGCAGACCTACAGCGACGGAATTGGAAACGCCAACCGAGAAATGTAGCAAGCCAAAGGATGACTTGCAAAGCTGACTGGGGTATTCTGGGAGTTGAAGTCCACCTATCTTAAAGCCACTAAGGTTGAGAATTGCTGTTTTGAAGTGTTAGAAGAAACAAAGAAATCTCTTTGCTGATTTGGAAGGGTGGAGGGAGAAATTAGGTTGACTCAGCCTTCCATCCTTTCGGGGTAGGTAAATTGAGGACCCAAGATTGTTGGGGGCAATAAGCTGACTTTGTAAAAATGCTGCTTAGTAATAAGCAGGCATATACAATGGAATGAAGGCTATTGCTGAGCACACTGGGTTGCATCCCAAAATTGTAAGCCCCTGAGTCTTGGAGAAGGGCGCATATAAATGTAATTAAAAAAAAAAAAAAAAAAAATCACAGGGGAGGGAGGGAGGGAAGGTTAACCTCCGCAGCTGCAAAGGTAGAAATTACCTTGCAGGAGGCTTGATGGATGACTAATTCAAGGTGACCAAGAGGTTTGGCCTTCAGGGGACGGATAAGCCCTTCCTACCTGCTGCATGGAGGTGTGGTAGGCAATTGTGGAGTTGTACATTCAAGATCTCTGAAGGGCACCTGATGGCAGTTATTTTGAAGGAGGAGCTGTTTCACGGAAGTTTGAACACGGAGAGACAGCTGTTCGCTTTCTGGGTCTTGATTTTGCTACTGCAAATGCATGCATGTGTCGGAAAGGCAGGTGTGTGTGTGTGTGTGTGTGTGTGTGTGTGTATTGCCATTGATGAGACAGTGGGCTGAGCAGCTGCATTCACACACTACGTTTAATCCAGTGGCTGAATTTGCCCATTTTTTCTGGGATTGTACAATACACTGCGGCATCCATTAATTGGAGGAGTGAGGTTGGTGAAACACACCGGCTCACACACAAGCACACATGGAAACGCACGCAAACCTGAGCTTAAAAGCCACTCCAATTTAGCCCGTGGTGGAAATGCTCCTGCTGCTAGGAATCAGCCTGGGTTAGATAGGTAGGGATAAAATTTGCAAATTAGAGAGAGAGAGGGAGGGAGGGAGGGACAGAGAGAGAAACAGAGAGAGACAGAGAGACAAACAGAGAGAGAGAAACAGAGAGAGAGACAGAGAGAGAGAAAAACAGAGAGAGAAAGAGAAACAGAGAGAGAGAAAGGATTGGTTCTGAATTGAGCTGGTAAGCCGCAGCGGATTTCATTTCGGGATTTATTAGGTGCTTAATTAAGAAGGCTTGCTATTACTCCCCCAGCACAGCTAATTACAAGAACCTAACCTGTAGATCACAAATAGGCGGGTTGCACGGCAGCCCAATGGGCAGGAAGGAACATCATGCGCGGAGTCTGTGTTTTGCTAACGCAGCTTTCTGTCTGGCAACGAACGCAAGATTCCAACTGCTACCATTTACGTGGGGATTTTTTTCTCTCTCCGTACATCTGGGGGGGGGGGAAAGAGATGGCCTCTCTTCCCCCCCCCCACCCTCCTCTCTTCCAGCATTGTTTGGTACAACATTCACACACCCACAAGGAGAAGGCCATATAACCACCATGCACTTCAGGCATGGCTTGTTCTAAACTGCATGGAACGAAACCCTTTCAGAGGCTCCTTTGCCAGCCTCAAGGACACCCATTCGAAGGGAAATTGTTCTGCAGCGAACGTGTGTCTGCTTCGGAAGGGCCTTAAATCTTCTTTTTTGTCCCCCCGCCCCCCCCCGCCTTCCTCCGAAAGCATCTGTCGAAAGAAATGACTATTTTAACCCCACTGGTTGATCCCACCCACATTGTGGCTGCTAGAATAATGCGATGGAATGGCGTGAGAATGGAGCAGAGCGGAGCACCCAACAGACAACCCATTCTCCCCCAGGCAGAAAGACAATGGGTGTCTTGGGCCTTCTTGGGTGGGGTGGGGTGGGCTGTTGACTGTGATTATTCCCCTCTTTGGCCTAAGCGTTGGGAAGCATGCAGGATTCTGTCCCTGCCACGGGACGGGACCAAATACCAATGCGCTTATAGACCATCCATGGTGAGGGGGACCTACAGTATATCTATAATGGACAGGAATTCCTCCCCTGGGGAAGTCTCCCATTTATTTATTTTTTACAACAGAGAGCAGGCCAGGAAGCCTGATTGAAGGTGTGTTTAATTTGGCAAGCGGCAAATCTAAAAGATGACAATGATGTTGAGACCCTAGAAAGAGTACAGCGAAGGGCAACCAAGACAATAAGGGGGCCTGGAGGCTAAACCAGACAATGGACTATTGAGGGAACGAGGTATATCTAGTGCGTGTGCCGTAGGTTCGACATCACGGTGTAGGATCTCCTGCCATGGGCAGAGGTTTGGCCTAGAACTGGAGTCTCCAACTTCGGCAAACTTAAGACTTGTGGATTTCAACTCCCAGAATTTGCCAAACATGGGAGGTTTGCTGAGAAGTTGAAAGCTGCTCCAAGCAAGCAGCTTTCAGATCTGGGGCACCCAGAATCCAATCAAATTATAGGGTTAGAAAGGATCTTTGAAGACTTCTAGGCCAGGGATCGCCACGATCCCTTCTAAACTGGTACAGAATGCGGCCGCGTGGGCGGTGATGGGAGCAGCCCGATTCTCCCATGTGACCCCCCTCCTGCGCGATCTTCATTGGTTACCGGTTGCCCTCCGTATAAGATTCAAGGTGCTGGTATTAACCTATAAAGCCCTGCATGGCTCGGATCCGGGGTACTTGCAGGAGCACCTCCTACCAGCATCGAGGTCCGATCGCCCAGTACGCTCCCATAGGCAGGCCCTCCTGGGGGGTGCCGTCGGCCAGACAATGTCGGTTGGCGGTCCCCGGGAGGGCCTTCTCTGTGGGGCCCACCCTTGGAATCAGCTACCTCTAGAGCTGCGTTTGGCCCCGTACCTGCGCTCCTTCCGCCGTGATCTCAAGACTTGGCTGTTTGTACAGGCCGGCCTGGACTGAGCAGGGTTGGGAATTTTAATTAAAGGGTATTTTAATTAGATTTTATAATTGGATTAGATAATTTTATAAATGTGTATTTATTGTTCATATATTTCTGTGTAAGCCACCCGAGTCCCCTCGGAGATGGGGTGGCATATAAATCCAATTAAATAAATAAACCAACCAACCAACCAACCAACCAACCTAGGATTCAATTGGATTCTGGGCGCACCAGATTTGAAAAGCTGCTCGCTTGGAGCGGCCTTCAACGTCTCAGCAAACCTCCCATTTCCACAGCCAAACTGAAGAACCATGTTTTCTGTTTTTCAATCAGGAGCCTACAAAAAATACTCCAGATTTTTAGAGACAGGGCTCAAGTGAGATAAAACTGCACAAAGGTTGCAAACTCAGAGGCTGAGAAGGAATGGTGTGTGTGTGTGTGTGTGTGTGTGTGTAATGAGAAAAAAGGGCAAAGGAACTTACAGGCGCCCAGGGACTCACTGTCACAACGCAAGTGGGGAAGAAGAAAAAAAAAAATCTCAATTCAACATGACCGAAAATAAGAAAGACACCTTGCTTTCTACATGGGGGGAAAAAATTATGAACTAAAAGTGTATTGCTGTAATTGAGTTAACAGCACATCCTACAATGTTTTTGTCTTATTTGGACAAAACAGACTGCCTGCAGCTGTTTTAATCCATGGATGAACGAAGAGGGGAGCTGCAGGAGAAGGGATGGCAGAATGTGGGGTGGGGTCAAGAGAGGAATCAGCCTAGAATCGCTACCTAGTCACAGACCATGTCCAACCCCTCTTGAATGCCAGCCAGCCTGATTTAGCATCAAAATAGTGCTAACCCTCACCACTAAGTTGAGTAGATTCCTGTGCAAAGGCACAAGCAATAATAAATCAGATTAACTGGAAATTCAGATGTAGTCTTGGTTTCTCGATCTGGCAGGACCTTTAGCCAACCCAGATAATCTAATGCATGTTTTCTCTCAAGTTAATCTTCAAGGGAGCTTATTCCCAAGGAAGCTGATAGAGGAGTAGAAAGTCAACATCCTCAAACCAGTTTCTAGTTACAGAAGGTCATTTTAGCAAGGAATGGTTTCTGGGATGTTGGAAATCCAACACTGAATTATGGGGAATTAAACCTCCTTTCAGCAGGATGCTTGTCAATTTGACGGTTCTTTGGGGTCCCCCCTGGTCTCTGAACTTGGTTGTTTTCTTGCAGGCGTTTCATGACCCAACTAGGTAGCATCATCAGTGCTGGAAGGGAGTGGGGTCTGCTCTTGGGTTGTTCTTCAAGATTATACATGCCCTTTTCATGCAGCTGGTTCCCACAAGGGAATGTTCAGATGTGTTACCACACTTCACCCGTCCACAACAGCCGTCCCTACAAGATCTGGGCGCTGCCAATCTTGTGTTGTGTTGTCCTGGGCAGCTGGGTGGGTGTGTGGGCCCCGTTTCCACGTGGACTTCCAGAAAACATCTTCTCAGTTTTAAGCAAAGTTGTCAATTCTGACTACCTCACTTGAAGGAAGGAACGTAAGTCCGTTTTGTTTCCACATGGAAACCGCTTCTGAACTTCATGCTTGATGTGGAAAAAGAACAAAACTTTGGTTTTGGGTCTTACAGATTAGATAGATTTTGATAGTAATGAGTTGTTCATACTATTACGGGTAAAACAAAAAGTTGTGATTTGTTGTTCGTGCCTTATTCTACTGTAACAGAGAGAGTTGGAAGTCAATGCTTGCTTTTCTTTTCCTTTCCCCTTCCCCATCACTGTCCTCTTATTTGCTTTTGTATTTTATATTTTATAATACCTTATAACTTAATAACCAGAACAACTAGACACAAGGACAGTTTCCCCCCGAATGCCATCACTCTGCTAAAGAAATAATTCCCTCAACACTGTCCAACTATTTACAAAGTCTGCACTACTATTGGTATTAATCTTCTCATCACTCCTCATCACCCATCCCCTCCCACTTGGGACTGTATGACTGTAACTTTGTCGCTTGTATCCCTACGGTTTATATTGACTGTTTCCTAGTATGATTTGATTGCTTATTGTACCCTATGACTATTATTAAGTGTTGTACCTGATGATTCTTGACTCTTGACGAATGTATGCTTTCTTTTATGTATACTGAGAGTATTTACACCAAGACAAATTCCTTGCATGTCCAATCACTTGGCCAATAAATAATTCTCTTGTCTTCTCATTTCTCTTCTAATTTCTCTTCTGTTCTCTATCCCATCCCATCCCATTTAAACTCTATTCCTATATCTTTCTATTCTATTTTATTGTACCCTATGACTATTATTAAGTGTTGCACCTTATGATTCTTGACTCTTGATGAATGTATCTTTTCTTTTATGTACACTGAGAGCATTTGCACCAAGACAAATTCCTTGTGTGTCCAACCACACTTGGCCAATAAAGAATTCTATTCTATTCTATTCTATTCTATTCTATTCTATTCTATTCTATTCTATTCTATTCTATTCTGTTCTGTTCTATATTCTCTTCTATTATTTTATTCAATTCTATTCTTATTGTACCCTATGACTATTATTAAGTGTTGCACCTTATGATTCTTGACTCTTGACGAATGTATCTTTTGTTTTTATGTACACTGAGAGCATTTGCAGCAAGACAAATTCCTTGTGTGTCCAACCACACTTGGCCCATAAAGAATTCTATCTTCCAAATTGTGGTTTCTTCAAAATGATCTTTAGCTGGGGCTCGACACATTGCTTTTTTTTTTTTGGCCAAAATTCAACACCAGAGTGGCTACATTCATTAGCTGGCAGTCGGCTTGTAAGTCGTTTAGGAAGATATTGAGGAGTACGGGCCTAAGACGGAACCTTGTGGCACCCCACTGCTTACTTCCCTCCATTTTAAGGATGTGCAGTGGATCCTAACTTTTAACTGAGAGTTGAGACTTCGATCTGCAGTTTTTAGTAACTGCATCACAGTGATTATGTCCTGAGCTGTCACCAGGACGAAAGGGAGAGAAAGTCCAGCAGATCTAATCTCCTGTTAATCACCCCTTGGATTACTTGTATGATGTAGTCAAAGCTCTTCAGATTCCTACTTCAGGAGTAGACGCTTCTGTCATTTACTTTTTGTAGTTTCTGATTTGCAAAACAAATGGCAGGCAGAGCTTACCTGGGGTCTCATTCGGGGGTTCCAACGTACATAGTAGTTGACCCACAATTCCAAATGACTTAAACTGGCTACTGGATAGAGAACGTGGTTCTTGTAGTTGACGTAGAAAGGGTTACTGAATTCTTCCGCATGGCTATTGATGTAGGACCACAGAGAGACGGTTTTGGTGTTTATCTCCTGAGGAAAACAAACAAGGTTGTGAAAAGGGTACACTAAGAGAAAAAAAGATGCTGCGTTATCACTCAGGTGGTTTGGTGAGCTGCCTTCTCCTGGAAGAGAAGCAAGCACCAGACAGGTTGTCAGGCCTAGTCCAAGAATGCCATAAAACAAACCAGCCGGAGTTTAAGTTCATTATTTGCAAATATAGGCAGAATCTGTTGTGGTTTGCTGGCAGCAGGTGCGGATGGCTGAGGTCTTGGAGAGTGAGGACTCAGATGAGGGGCCTGCGTGTGATGCAGGGATGGGGCCAGGACCATCAGGGAGTGGAGTGCTGCCTTCAGAGATTGTGGAGGCTGGCAGCAGTGATTAAGAGGCCCCTGAGGAGCCTGTGCCCAGTGCGCATGCGTGCAGGGCTGCTCGAAGGAAAGAGCAGCTGCAGCAGCACAGGCGACTCAGGGGTAAGGCTGCAAGGTAATGGCCCCTCCCTCAAGAGATAAAAGCCAGCTGAGAAACCAGAGTTCTTTGCAGGAAGCAAAGAAATTCTTGCATTTCAAGCCTTGTGGACGTTCAGAGTATCTTGGTTGGTGTTTGGAGACTCTTTGTGTTTGAAATATTTCTTGGCAACTTTATCTAGTGTTCTTGGCAGCCTTGCACCACCTTGGCAAGACTCCTTCTTGTCAGAGACAGTGAGTTTGAAACAGCCTTTTAACTGGGAAGGAACGGAATTTGTAAAGAATCATTAAAAGGTTTTGCTGTTACCTCCGTTTGGTGTTGGGTTCCTTGGAACAAGGTTTGGGTCAGAACAGAATCTTGCCAGACTAAACCTATAATACTCTTTAACAGAAACACCCCGAGAGATTCTAGGGAGTGGCTGTCCTAAATCTTCCTAAATCTCCCCTAATTTCCTCTTCCCACGATCCAGCTTGTAGGAGAAGAACAGGCAGGGGGCAGAGTTAAGTGCGTCATTAGTTCAGAATCCGGGCATTGCCACAAGGAACTCAAGTCCAGCCTCACCTTCCTCTTAAATTTTGTCGGCCCGTATCCAGAGCCAATTTACTACTGATCATTAATTGGCCAGATTCTTATGTACAGGTAGTCCTTGACTTATGAACATTTATTTAGTGACTGTTTGAAGTTACAATGGCATTGAAAATGAGGATTTATGACCGTTTCTCCACACTTATGACCGCTGCAGCAGCCCCATGGCCACGGGATTTAAAATGCTTGGCAACTGGCATGTGTTTATGACCGTTGCAGTGTCCCAGGGTCATGTAATGCCTTTTGGTGACAGGCGAATTCAATGGGGAAGCCAGATTCACTTAACAACCGTGTTACTAACTGAACAACTGCCATGATTCACAACAAAGGACGTAAAATGGGGCAAAACTCACGTAACAATTGTCTCACATGGCCACAGAAATTTTGGGCTCAATTGTGGTCATAAGTTAAGGACTGACTGCTTAGAACAGTGATGGCGAACCTTTGTGTTGTGGGATGCTGAAAGCGCACGCGTGTGCCGGCACCCACAATGCAATGCACCCCCCCCTGCACATCTGCATGGAACACACCTGCATCCTTACCTGCACCGAGCATGTGCGTGCCTCCCAGCTGATTTTTGGCCCGCCCTCTCAGAGGCTCAATACCGGAAGTGCCCGTTTTCAGCCTCCGGAAGGCCTCTGAAGCTCACGGGAGGCCGTTTTCGCCCTCCTGGAGGCTTGAGGGAAGCCTCAAGAGGCCGAAAAACGGGCCCATTTTGGCACTTCCAGTATTTCCGGAAGGGCCATTTTTCGGCCTCCTGAGGTTGCAGAGGCCTCAAACAGGCCAAAACCAGCTGGGAGGCACGCGCAGTGCAGTTAAGTTTGGCTGGGGCTCGCTGCGGCTCTGCGTGCCACCTGTGCCATAGGTTCGCCATCACGGGCACAGAATATTCTCAGCCATTACTGGCGGTTCTGAGGTCAGTACAAAACGGGCCAGGGTTATTTTAGAATACTGAACCATTTTTTGAAAATGTTTATTGGGCAATTGATTGATTAAAATTTAGGCACGTATGGGAAATAACGGGCAGCCATGATGCACTGGTCCCAGTGAATGGTGCCTATTTGAGGACAGGGAAACAAGATAAAAGCCGAAACAATGAAATTGTCTGAATGTCAGCAAATTCTGGAGCACAAAATCAATGAAGTGGTACCGTAGGAAAAAAAACAAAACAGGTGTAATCCTTATACCTACCTAAATATTGTGCATTGTAATTAAACGTCTATGTTTAACGGGGTCGCTCAAATTCAAAGTCGAGCCCCATCTTCTCTTATACAGCCATTTATTAAATCAAGGTTTCAGAATTGGTTATCGGATTCCTCTCGTGATTCTCTATTCCTCCGGTGCTATAAAGCATCTGTTTCCACTACAGTTGTCTCTTAAATGGCTTTTTTATTCTTCCTTCCTTCTTCCCCCCCACCAAGGGGAGCTGCATTATTAGATTATCCATTCATGAGAGGCTGATAGGCAAGGCTAGTAAAGATAAGTTCAGCTCCATCTTGTGGTGCAGCCATGCAAAATTTGGCTGCGTTCCTTCGAACGCGAAAGCAGAGGTATTTGAAAGGACATCGCCTCCTCTCCAAAAAATGGAGAGAAATCCTACCTAGCTGAGGCTTTTGGATGGCTTGGAAGTCAATGGAGAGTCAGAATGTAGGGGTAGCCTTCCATTTCTACCTGGTTTTGCAATTTCTAGTCCTGAAAATTGAGGATTCCTAGACCCAAAATGTAGACATCTAACGCACTGGGGAGGAAGATCAAACTCCAAACACTTCAGTGTCAGATTATGCCCTGAAGCTGGTTGTTTCAGCTAGAAAATGTTAATTGCTCTTAAGGGCAGAAATTATGTTCACATCGAAGGCTTTGTGGCGTTTGGTGTCATGACAGACGAACATTTAAATCTTTTCATGCTGTATACGAAGAGGGTTCATGTCTGGCCACTTGAAGGCCTGTGGACTTCAACTCCCAGAATTCCCCAGCCAGCATGGCTGGCTGGGGAATTATGGGAGCTGAAGTCCACAGGCCTTCAAGTGGCCAAGTTTGGATATTCCTGCTCTACGGGAAAATATGACCCCCCGAATCTCTTTCTCGCCGTTTTATCCAATCATCATGTTGCACGCGGACTATTTACCTCTTTTACTCGCTGATGGTCCGAGTTGTACAGAAAGGTGCCAAACAGACAGCTGTACAGGTGATCCAAAATGTTGATCAAAAACAGCTCGTTGAATTCGAAGGCGGCTGGGAACTAAAACGGAAACACACGTTGTTTATATTTCCCCACCCCGTGAATAAAAGGCAATCCACTTCTCATTGAAGCAAATAGATTTTTCGTGGACTTAAAAACACGCCGGGGGAAAGCGTGCTACAACATGCTCAACTGGGCTAGCGTGGTTCGGTGACAGCAACAAGAGTTGGAAGGGACTGTGATGACCCGAACAGGAATCAAGGTCTTGCAATGCCTTCAACTTAACTTCGCTGTGTTATTAGTCACAGTTTAAATTCAAAAAGTAGATAACGAAGCCAAAGGAAACCAAAAACAAACCGCATTGACGAGAGTTCCAAGGCAAACCAAGATAATTAATCACACATTCCAGGAAAATAACCGGGGAGAGTCCATGGGAAGAACGCCAACCAAGATAAACCTCCTTCAAAGGAAACACTAACTTTGACTCCAGCAATTCTGACTAAGCAGTTACAAACTTATATACATAGCTCCCAGCTGTAAGCCCTGAGGAGGATCATGGCCCTCTCCTCCCACGTACAGCACGCTTTTCCCTGATCCTCTCCTCCCTGCGTGCCCTAGGATGGATAGGAGATGGGCCTGGATCCTCCTCTGATTGCTCAGCTGGCCTCTGCCCTTCCCCAGTCTTCTTCACCACCTCTGGAGCCACACTTCCACTCCCTGTTGGCTGTTTCTCCTCTTCCTCGGAGTCAGTCTCCACCAGGGGCATGACAGGGACCTCAGAGACCATCCAGGGCAACCCCTGCTCACACAGGAGACCTATACTATTTCTGAACATAGTGACTGTCCAGTCTTTTCTTAAGAGCCTCCAGGGATGGAGGCTTTGATTCCCAATGATGCAGGAAGGATGCACAGTGGCAGAGTTGCCAGATCCCAGCTCTTGCAGATGTCCAGGGTGGCCAATTCATCTAAGCAAGATATGAAGGTCTATCAAAGACAAGAATTCAAATGCTTGTTGCTTTGTGTAAATGCTTGGCCTAAATATTCTTGAAACGTTTTTTTTTAATTGCTCGGGTGAGCTCATCCTAAGCAAGAGAAGACAACGAAATCACTCTAGATTTTTCTGCTCGAAAAACAGTTTAACTCGAAGTCTTTCTGTGTTGGCTTCCAAGAGACTTTCTGAGCAGAAATATGTGAAACTAGCTTGATACCCGTGCTTCGCTACGAAACCAGGTGGTCGGGCTTAGTTTTGGGGAGGAAAATAAGGGGGAAAAATTCTGCCTCTGCCTACCAACATCCATCGGTATTCATCTGGCTAGTGGCCTGACAGTGTGTGAGAGAGTTGAGGGCTGTCTGGAAACGGAAAGAGTATTTGCTGTGTGAGCAAGGAGGAGACAGCAAGGAGCCTGGGCGTGGCCTAGCTCCACTGTTCTGCACTAAAGATGCTTGGTGCTGTGAAACTAAAACTGAAACTGAAACTCCTCTCCTCTGCTTGTGTTTTGCATTTGGAAGAGATTTCTTTTCAGGTGGGGAGGGGGAGTAGAACTCCTTAACATCAGAGCGTGTGTTAATAATAACAATATAGGAAATACTAATGCTCTGGTGGCCATTTAAAAAAAATCCTTTCTTAGTGAGCACCTACAAGCCAAGAGGAACGTACGTGCAAAATTTCAAGTTTGTAGGCTTTACGGTTCTGGAGATTTCGTGATGATGTGTGAGTGGTATATTTCACATAGATAGATAGATAGATAGATAGATAGATAGACAGACAGACAGACAGACAGACAGACAGACAGACAGACAGACACAGATATATATATAGAGAGAGATAGATAGATAAGTAAAATAAATAAACGAATTGATATGGTAAGTTCTCACCTGCTTTGTCATTTGCCAGACACAATCTATGAACTGTAGGAAGATGGGGGATCTGTCAGCGTCTGCGTGATCATCGTCTCCATGTCCGACTCGCTGTAGAAGAGGGTAGCAAAAATAAAAAAGGAGCTTAGGAAGCTGGGGAATTCTGGGAGTTGAAGTCCACCCATCTGAATGCTGCCAAACAATACATTAAGTTGCTGTCATGTAGGAACCTAGCCTGCAAACGATGGACGCAGCTAACATCCATGGATGTAGAACAGGGGTGGGCAATTCAGGTGGGACCCGATAGCAGTATTCCAAAATCTGAGGGCAGCCAAAAAAGCCAATCCAATCCTAAGCTGCATTAACAGAGGGATACAACCAAGATCAAGGGAGGTGCTAATACCACTCTATAAAGCTACACCTGGAATCCTGCATCCGGTGTTCATCACCACACTATAAAAAAGATATGGAGACTCTAGAAAAAGTGCAGAGAAGAGCAACCAGGATAATGAGGGGACTAGAGGCTAAAACATATGAAGAATGGTTACAGGAACTGGGCCTGGCTAGTCTAGGGAAGAGAAGGACCAGGGGAGACATGACAGCAGTCTTCCAATATTTGAGGGTCTGCCACAGAGAGGAGGAAGGGGTCAAGCTATTTTCCAAGGCCAGACAAGGAACAATGGATGGAATCTGATCAAGGAGAGATTCAACCTGGAAATAAGGAGGAATTTCCTGACAGTGAGAACAATCAGCCCATGGAACAGAAGTGGTGGGAGTTTCATCACTGAAGGCTTTGAAGAAAAGATTGGACTGCCATTGGTCAGAAATGGTGTAGGATCTCCTGCTTGGGTGGGTGGAGGGTTGGACTAGATGACCTACAAGGCCCCTTGGAACTCTGTTAATCTAATCTAATCTAATTCATTTTCCCAAGGGGCCACTTGAGAATCTGGGATTGTTGTGGAAGGCCGAATCAATAGGTGTGAAGGTCCATAGGCATGCATGCATGCACATATGCAAATTGGGGAAAAAAATAGCAGTCACCTTCAAAATAAAAGCATCCACGGAGGCTGGACAGGGACAGCCAAAAGGCTGAATGTAGCCTGGGAGCCATAAAACACTCACGTCCGGCGTATGATATTAGCAACGGATGGAAAACATTTGGGAGAAAAAAGGAACAGCCTTTTCATAATTGAAATGGATCAGCCTCAGAATGCTTGTTCAAAAGGCCACTGGGCTATCTTGGGAGAGTTGTGCAGTGGCCTAGATGTGCAGCTCTTGCCTCGCAATCAGGAGGCTCTGAGTTTGATTCTAGGAAGACAGGGTCATAGGGGATTGTAAATGATGTATCTCAGAGTCGGTGTCAACTCATAAAACATATTGTATACACGTTTTATAGTTGTCAACAGAAAGGAGGGGAGGAGTTTCAAAGAGCAGGCGGCAGTGTGGAATCGAAAGTACATTCCATTCATATTTCCTTCAGAGACTGATTAGATGACTGAAGCTTCTGCTGGGAAAAAATCTAATTGGGTAGCATGATTGATGACTCTTGGCTATGGACATGTTTCGTTGGATGATACACCCAGAGGGGTGGGGGAAAGCAGGATCAAGGCTGACAGTGAATTACGTATCTCAGAATCGGCTAACATGCTGGCATGTTAATTTCTAATAAATCCAAAGAAGTTTTGGGAGTGTGGCTCGAGGCTCATGATTTAATGGGAGTAACTGCCGGAATCCTGACAGTCGGCTTCATACAGGTCATGCCGGCATGTCACTCCTAATAAATCTTTTGAAGTTTTTTGAAGCTTGGCTTGAGGCTTATGATTTAATTAGGGTGATTGCCGGAATCCTGGCATTCATCTTGCGTGATACTCACCATGGCAAAGCGATGGCCGAAACTCATCCACTCCTTCTCCAAGAGGACCTCGAAGCCTTTGATGGTCCGGTAGTAGCTGTCTAACATGAGCATCGCCAAGGAAGTCAACTGAGCAGTACGGTCCCAGCCGTCGCTGCAATGTACCACCACCGAGGTTTTGCCCGACTCAATTTTGTCAGCAATTCTCACAGCTCCGGCCAGAAGCATCTTTTAGACAAATAGTAGAAGTGAGAAATAGTAAAAGGGCCAATGATAGCATAGGCAAAGAATATAGGTCGTAGTATAGAACTAGATTGGGAAGAATTATGGACCAAAAACTACAAGTTAACATTGCCAACAGCTTATAAAGAGAACCAGTATAAAATGTTCTATCGATGGCGTTTAGCGCCAGCGAGATTGGCAAAAATGTACCCAAATAGGAAATCAGAGTGCTGGAAATGCAAGCAGAAAGATGAAAGGTTCTTTCATATGTGGTGGCAATGCCCTAAAGCCAGAAAACATTGGGCGAAGGTACAAAGATGGCTACAGGAGATAACAGAACATCGAATAGAACTTAAACCTGAACTATTCCTAATGGAAATAATTAAAGGGAAATTTAGCAAACAAATACATCTTATTATTTATTTATTTATTTATTTATTTATTTATTTATTTATTTGGATTTATATGCCGCCCCATCTCCGAGGGGACTCGGAGCGGCTTACACAAATATATAAACAATAAATACAACTGTATCAAATTCTGTAATCCAATTATAACATCAATAAAATACCCTTAAATTAAAATTCCCAACCCTGCTCAGTCCAGGCCAGCCTGTACAAACAGCCAAGTCTTGAGATCACGGCAGAAGGAGCGCAGGTCCGGGGCCAAATGCAGCTCTAGGGGTAGCTGATTCCAAAGGGTGGGCGCCCCCACAGAGAAGGCCCTCCCCCGGGGGACCACCAACCGACATTGTCTGGCCCGCCTATGGGAGTGTACCGGGCGATTGGACCTTGATGCTGGTAGGAGGCGCTCCTGCAAGTACCCCGGACCCGAGCCGTTGCATATAATAACAGCAGTGAGGATAGTTTTTGCACACGGTTGGAAATTAGAAAACATACTGTCCAAAGAGATGTTAATACAAAAAATATTAGAATGTGCTGAGATGGACAAACTTACAATAGAACTAAAAGGCAAGGAGGAATCAGAACACTATGCAGTATGGGATAAAATGGTATAAGTGGATAGAACATAGGAATAAGAATTAATATATAGAAATAAATGTAAATATATGTAATATCTATGACATAATACTGTTAACAATGTAAATAGAGATGTGCAATTTGGAAAAAAAGAAAAGAGAAGAAGAAAAATCGAAGTTGAGATAGAATAGTAACAGAGTTGGAAGGGACTTTGGAGGTCTTCTAGTCCAACCCCCTGCTTAGGCAGGAAACCCTACACCACTTCAGACAAATGGTTGTCTAATCCATAGACAGACTCTCCTCCATTGAAAACCCACTGCTTTAGTTCAAACAAGGAACCTTTAGAGTGGCTTCTCATGACAGGTAGTCCTTGAACTAGGGCAGGAGTCTTCAACCTTGGGAATGTTTATTTATTTATATTTGAACTTGTATGCCGCCCCATCTCCGAAGACTTGTGGACTTGTGGACTTACAACTCCCAGAATTCCCCAGTCAGAATGGCTGCATGGTGAGTTCTGGGAGTTGAAGTCCGCAGATATTAAAGTGGCCAAGATTAGAGAACCCCGGTGTAGGGTGACCCCTGGAATGCTGCATGGGAATTGTGGGAGTTGAAGTCTACAAGTCTTAAAAGTGGCCAAGGTGGGACCCCTCTGCTCTAAAATAACTACTTCGATATAAAATCTTTCCCGGTGGGAGAGAAAAGGCAGCCTAAAGAGAAGCATAATATAAGCACGATATGATCCCATGTTACCCGTATATATTCCAGCCAGTGTGTACTCTCCACGTTGGACAGCCACCGGGACTCATCAATGGTGGGGTAAACGATTTCTTTCAGTTTACGCAGCGATTCCCTCATCACGTGTATATTCGGGATTTCCAAGAAGATCAATTCCACGTTGGTATAGGCACTTTCGCTTTCGTAGCCTCCGCCTTTGGCCTGAAATTACAACAGGTTTTCATCACCCCTACGCATTGTGTGGTGAAGCAGTTTGGTCTAGAGGTTCAGGCACCAGGCTAGAAACCAAGAGGCGGTAAGTTCTAGTCTTGCCTTGGGCATGAAAACCGGCTGGGTGACTGAGGGGTCAATCAGCAGGAGACTGGGAGTTCTAGACTCACCTTAGACATGAAATCTGGCTGGGTGACTATGGGCCAATCACCAGGAGATTGGGAGTTCTAGTCCTGCCTTGGGCATGAAATCTGGCTGGGCGACTGAGGAGCCAATCACCAGGAGACTGGGAGTTCTAGAAGCACCTTAGGCATGAAATCTGGCTGGGCGACCATAGGCCAATCACCAGGAGACTGGGAGTTCTGGTCCTGCCTTAGGCATGAAATCTGGCTGGGTGACTGAGGAGCCAATCACCAGGAGACTGGGAGTTCTAGATCCACCTTAGGCATGAAATCTGGCTGGGCGACTGAGGAGCCAATCACCAGGAGACTGGGAGTTCTAGTACCTCCTTAGGCATGAAATCTGGCTGGGCGACTGAGGAGCCAATCAGCAGGAGACTGGGAGTTCTAGATCCACCTTAGGCATGAAATCTGGCTGTGTGACTATAGGCCAATTACCAGGGGATTGGGAGTTCTAGTCCTGTGTTAGGCATGAAATCTGGCTGGGTGACTATGGGCCAATCACCAGGAGATTGAGAGTTCTAGTCCTGCCTTAGGCATGAAAACCAGATGGGTAACTTTGGCCCGATCACCAGGAGACAATGAGTTCTAGTCCCACTTTTTGCATGAAAGTGGAGCTGGGTGACTTAAGCCAGTTCTCCCTCCCTCCCGCTTTCTCTTTCTGTCCAGCCCACCTCACAAGGTTGTTGATGTGTGGCAAACAGGAGGAGGAAAGAATGTGACGTTGATTGCCTTGAGTTATTTATAACAATAATAGGTGGGATTAAAAAGGTGGGATAAAAATAATAATGAGCTGCTCGACAAGCTGACATGTCGACTGAAGCCAAATCGCCTGTTTGGGGGGCTTTGCCAAAGCTCCTTTAATCCTCCCCCTCCCCCTCCTCCTGCGTGTCTCTCCTACCTTGTTGGTATCGGCGACGCTGTTTTGCCTCGCGTCGAAGATGAAAAGCTTGTGAGACTGAGCGTTGGCATCCATGATGGTCTGCAGGTACTTCTCGTCCTCTTTGCACTGTTTGTCGCTCGGCCCGATGAGAGGCTGCCCGCATCGGGTGAGGGTGGCCTGGCTCTCGGGGTGAATCCAGGATAACACCTACAATGAAGAGGGGGTGGAGGTAGAGGATGGGGGGGAAGAGGAGAGGAAGAAACTAATTTACGAATAAAGCCCTTGCTGAAATTCACTACGTTAAATGGGACGCGTGAAGATGCAATTAAACAATGGGAAGCAATCAGATACGGCACAAAACAGCAAGAACAGAATGAAACAGCTGGAAGGGACCTTGGAGGTCTTCTAGTCCGGCCCCCTGCTCAAGCAGGAGACCCTATGCCAGTCCAGACAAATGGTTGTCCAGTTTCTTCTTCAGAACCTCCAGTGTTGGAGCATTCACAACTTCTGAAAGCAAGTTGTTCCACTGATTAAGCGTTCTCACTGTCAGGAAATTTCTCCTTATTTCTAAGTTGTTTCTCTCTTTGATTAGTTTCCACCCATGGCTTCTTATCCTGTCCTCAGGTGTTTTGGAGAATAGCTTGACTCCCTCTTCTTTGGGGCAGCCCCTCAAATATTGGAAGACTGCTATCATGTCCTTCATTTAATTAAACTAGACATACTCAATTCCTGCAACCATTCTTCATGCGTTTTAGCCTCCAGTCCCTAATAATCTTTCTTGTTCTTCTCTGCACTCTTTCTAGACTCTCAGAAGATCCTTGTATTGTCAGCTATCAGACTAATTTTACTGACACAACACAGGTTATCAATAGAATAGAATAAAATAGAATAGAATTCTTTATTGGACACAAGTGTGATTGGACACACAAGGAATTTGTTTTGGTGCATATGGTCTCAAGATACAGTATGTCAAGAACCATAGGTAGTAGTCATAGTGTATTATAAATCATACTAGGAAACATATAAATCATACTATGATTTTTTAAATTAATTCTAATTTAAATGTTGGGCTTGTGTTTATTTAATTCTTTTTTAATTATTTATTGTTGATGTTGATGTTTGGTTTTAGTTGTGAGCAGCGAGTCTTGGAGATGGGGCATACAAGTCCAATAAATAAATAAATAAATAAATAAATAAATAAATAAATAAATAAATAAATAAATACTAGGACACATAATAATAAGCTAGGGCCTATCAAATGAGTCCTTGGTGGTTCAGGCTGTTAAATGCCTGCTCTTAAGATCCAGCTGTCTACAATTACTGTAGGCTCGAATCCCACCAGGCTCAAGGTTGACTCAGCCTTCCATCCTCTCGGGGTAGGTAAATTGAGGACCCAAGATTGTTGGGGGCAATAAGCTGACTTTGTAAAAATGCCGCTTAGTAATAAGCAGGCATATACAATGGAATGAAGGCTATTGCTGAGTGCATTGGGTTGTGCTCCAAAAATTGTAAGCCGCCCTGAGTCTTCGGAGAAGGGCAGCATATAAATGTAATTTTAAAAAATTATACTAGTAAACAGTCAATAAAATAATAATAAAAATCGTAAGGATACAAGCAACAATGTTACATTCATACAGTCATAAGTGGGAGGAGATGGAGCTGTGGTGGTGCAGTGGTCAGAAAGCAGTATTGCAGGCTAATTCTGCCCATTGCCAGGAGTTCGATCCTGATTGGCTCAAGGTTGACTGAGCCTTTCATCCTTCCGAGGTCGGTAAAATGAGGACCCAGATTGTTAGGAGTGAGAGGCTGACTCTGTAAACTGCTCAGAGAGGGCTGTAAAGCACTGTGAAGTGGTAACGTAAGTCTAAGTGCTATTGCTACTGCAGGCTAACTCTGCCCACTGCCAGGAGTTCGATCCTGACCAGCTCAAGGTTGACTCAGCCTTCCGTCCTTCTGAAGTTGGTAAAATGAGGACCCAGATTGTTGAGGGCAATGGGTTGATTCTGTAAACCCGCTTAGAGAGGGCTGTAAAGTACCGGGAAGCGGCATATAAGTCTGCTAAGTGTTATTCTTCCTCCACTTTTAAAACCCAGCACATCCTCTTTCAACCCAGCTTTCCTTAATATAGATTCAGCCTACATCCCCGAGGAACGATCTGGTTTATAATTTAAGCATTCATGAAAACACGTCAGTTTATGGTATGAGGGTGTGAAGAAGTTTGACATCAACATTTCCATTATGAATCTCCATCTTACTTACTGGAACTCTGCCTTTTGCTCTAAACGCAGCCACCCGGGAGAGATCTTCGTCTTTGACGCTGGTTGGCACAACAAGAACGGCAGGATATGTGTCACAAAATTCATACATGCTGTTAATTTTGGATATTTTCCAGCTCTCGTTGGGTAAACCCTGGAAAAACAAAACATTTTTATATACATCAAACTTTGATAATGACAGACTGACTGCAGGAAGCAAGGAAGCAATCGTAACCTAATTGGGATAAATAGTTTGGTAGAGTGATATTTTTTCCCTGGATTAAATTACACAAACGCAATAATGTTTGGGAACACAGCAAGCAGGCAGCTTAAAGTTTAAAATTCCTGGTGCGTATATTAAACAGGTAGACACCTGTTATTTTCCCTATTCTTCAGGTATCTTGGTAATGTGTTATATCCATTTAGCTCTACTGTATACTGTAAACAATCTTGAGTATCGTGGCAGAGAATTCATATTCAAATATATACATTTTTTATGATTGTTTTCCTATTATTTTTCCTATATGCTGATGGTATCCAAAACATGAAAATCAACCAGGCTCACCTGTCTTTTATACTCAGCCACCGGATCATAAACCTTCCAACCGTTAGTAGGAAATTTCTCTTTGTAAGTAAATGCAAAGAATGGCTGGATGCAATGAAAGAAAAGCCAAGGTTAGCGTCACTGAACTTCGTTTCTGGATCTCCACAGACAGATTTAATTCTGACAAGCAAGAATGAGCCTACGTGCCAGCAAACATAAACCACCCAAACTCATTTTTAATATTACAGTAGTCCTTGACTTTCAACTTTTCAGTTAGTGACCGCTCGAAGTTAGAACGGCGCTGAAAAAAGACCGGCTCAAGGTTGACTCAGCCTTTCGTCCTTCCGAGGTCAGTAAAATGAGGAGCCAGATTATTGGGGAACAAGAAGCTGACTCTGTATACAGCTTAGAGACGGCTGGAAAGCACCGTGAAATGGTATATAAATCTAGGTGCTATTCCTTCCTTCCTTCCTTCCTTCCTTCCTTCCTTCCTTCCTTCCTTCCTTCCTTCCTTCCTTCCTTCCTTCCTTCCTCCCCTTCCCTTCCCTTCCCTTCCCTTCCCTTTCATCCATCCATCCATCCATCCATCCATCCATCCAAATGCAGTATTGCAGGATAATTCTGCCAACTGCCAGCAGTTCGATCCTGACCGGCTCAAGGTTGACTCAGCCTTTCATCCTTCCGAGGTCAGTAAAATGAGGGCCCAGATTGTTGGGTACAAGAGGCTGACTCTGTAAACTGCTTAGTGGGGATCGATCCAGAGTTCTGTTATCGGCTGCAGAGGCCTTCAGGAAAGCCTTGTTGGCCTCAGAAGAAGTTCCTGAAGGCCTCGGACAGCGAAAAGGAGGTGAGGTTAGTCAGTGGATGACATCCCCCCCCCAAAAAATAAGACCTGGTGCTTTTTTGGTGGCAAAAAAAAAAAGACAGGGTCTTATTTTGGGGAAACATGGTATTTACATTCTTTTATTCTTCCTTGTGTGTTTTGCTAGGAGTAATAATTTTTTGTTTAAGCTTACCAGCCCGTGAGAAAGAGGAAATGCTCGCGTAATCAGGTTCTGAAAAATCTCCAGTCTCTGTTCTTCCTGTTTATAAGCAAGCCGCAAGTTTCTCATATCCTGTTGAAAGATATCTTTAGTTCTGACTGGTTATATATATATATATATATATATATATATATATATATATATATATATATATATATATATATAAAATTACAGCACTTTATAGAAATTTAAGCATTTTGCATTGCTGATTCTTGCTGGAGAAGATCATGTTTAATTCATGCTTCGGGCACAGTAAAATTCCATCCTACACTTTTGATTTCTAGGACAGTTTTTGTGAGCAGCTTGGGAAAGTTGCTCACCAATGGATCACCACAAACAGATCTATATATAGAAAAGCGAAATGCCACTCACGCATCATCACAAAATCTCCAGAACCATAAAGCCTACAAACTTGAAATCTGGATGACGGAGAATCTCTACAGACAACCAATCTGTACCTTGCACACAATCTCTATGCCGCAAGAATTGTCTCCGTGGCTCTGCACGCCGATCTTTTCCACTCTACTAATTACTCCGAGGGGAACGTCAAGGACAAAATGTGGATCCTAAAATTTGAATGAAAAAAAAAAGTGTGGTTTTTTTTAAAAATACACCACGGGTAAATATTTACCACCTGGGACAAGATAAAGTAATTGTAGTAGGATACGTTAGCACCCTGCGGGCCTTTATGCTTAGTTTATACGTACATAAATTTCTGGTTGCAAAAAGGGTAAGAGCAAGAAGCCTTTAGAATGGTGTTTCTCAAACGTGGCAACTTAACGTGGCCGTTGCCGTTTATGCAAAATGAAACAGGCAAGTTTGAAACACGCAGGCCACACAGTTCTAGGCTGCATAAACAGAGGGATAGAATCAAGATCACGTGAAGTGTTAATACCACTTTGTAAGGCCTTGGTAAGGCCACACTTGGAATCCTGCATCCATTTTGGGTTGCCACGATATAAACAAGATGTTGAGACTCTAGTAAGACTGCAGAGAAGAGCAACGAAGAGGATTAAGGGACTGGAGGCTAAAACATATAAAGAACGGTTGCTGGAACTGGGCATGGCTAGTTTGATGAAAAGAAGGACTCGGGGTGACATGATAGCAATGTCCCAATATCTCAAGGGTTGCCACAAAGAAGAGGGAGTCAAGCTATTCTCCAAAGCATCTGAGGGCAGGACAAGAAGCAATGGGTGGAAACTCATCAAGGAGAGAAGCAATCTAGAACTAAGGAGAAATTTCCTGACAGTGAGAACAATTAATCAGTGGAGCAACTTGCCTTCAGAAGCTGTGAATGCTCCAACACTGGAAGTTTTTAAGAAGATTGGACTGAAATGGCACAGAGTTTCCTGCCTGAGCAGGGGGGTGGACTAGAAGACCTCCAAGTTCCCTTCCAATACTGTTATTCTATTCTACCCTAGAAAGAAAATGCATGATGTGCAATACAGAACAAAGACTCACCCTCTCAACGTTCTTGAAATACATTTTGTAATCAGTCACTGTCAACGTGCCACTGATGGCTCCGATAAATGGGCAGATATAGACCACGTCTTTAGCTGGGGAAAAGGTGATATTTTATTAGTGCTTACATGCTTTTAGTGAAAACTCTTTCGTGCAAGGTTTCAAATCTCAGCTTTCAAATCCCGATCTGAATACGGCATGACGGGTGGAATAGAGCCCTTTTGCACAGCAAGGCCCCTTCGTTTTGCAGTTTTGCATTTTTTTTACAATAGAAGAGTAAAATACAGAAAGACCAAGCTGTGTCAATTTTAGGAAATGCTAAAGGCACAGGGATTCCCATTTCAAAAAAGTTAAATGTTTAAGCACAGATGAGGTCTTATATTTTAGTTTTATGCAAAATATATATACACATACCTTCCCAGTCATTATATAATCCATCCAAAATGAGAAGGATCAACTTCTTTGATGGAATGAAGGTGCCTGCTTCACTCCTTAAATAATTTTTTTAAAAAATTTCCTCCCACATAATTTGCTGAGGCTACAGTAGCTTTCAGTCCTTTCCAATAGCTTTATCATCTCAAATCCTCGGAAAAAAAAGACTATCGTATCAATTGAAAAGTTTTCCTGATATTACTACAGAGCAAATATGGTATTATAGCAAGTATTTGTGCTGTTCTACTGACGTTATTGAGCAAGTAATCTCCAGGGAAGGACAACTTTAATACCTGTGGACTTCAGCCAGCCAGAAATAGCAAATGCATTACAACCAGCTCACGTTCATCCCAAAAGTGTTTTTCCAAAAGGCAAATGGACATTCTTAGGTTTTTCTTTTGAAAATGCATCACTTTGAATAGAATAGAATAACAGAGTTGGAAGGGACCTTGGAGGTCTTCTAGACCAACCCCTGCTTAGGCAGGAAACCCTACACCACTTCAGACAAATGGTTGTCCAATCTCTTCTTAAAAACTTCCAGTGTTGGATCATTTACTACTTCTGGAGGCAAGTCTTTGCACTGATTAACTGTCCTGTCAGGAAATTCCTCCTTAGTTCTAAGTTGCTTCTCTCCTTGATGAGTTCCCACCCATGGCTTCTTGTCCTGCCCTCAGGTGCTTTGGAGAATAGCTTGACTCCCTCTTCTTTGGGGCAGCCCCTGAATTCAGCTTCTTACATGAGAAGCAAAATGTTTTCAAAGGGGAAAAAAAAACCCCAAGAAATCCCAGTTGCCTTTTGGAAAAGCCCCTTTGGGACAGCCATGATCTGGGGGATTGAGAATCCCCACGGCCTTCTCTTTAATTTTGCAATGGAGTTTCAGAGAGGAAAAGAGATGCAGTTCAGAGTGCCAACATTTCATTTCCAAGTATTGAAACATGATCGCAAAATATGTGTGTGTGTGTATAAAATTGTGTGTGTGTGTGTGTATGTATATGTGTATATATACATGCATGCATGCATGCATGCATACATATATATATATATACACACATACATACATACATACATACATGTTCAAGTTCAAATATACATACAAGTTCAAGTTCAAATATAAATGTATATATTATGTTTTCCTAGATTTTCACGGGTAAAGGTATGTAGGTCTTGGTGTATTCGGGTCTTGTCCCATGTAAGATTGAGAATACCTTGGCTTTGCCGACGAGATCCCACTCGCCATCTTCAGGCTGGTGTCTTTGGCTTTGTGCTTCTGCCAGCAAAGCGTGATCTGAGCTGCCTTCTCTCTATAAATACTGGAGGGGAGGTGTGGTGTGCTGGCTCTGCTGTAAGCGGGTTGGTTGGCTGTGTTTTTGGCTGTGTTTTTGCTTCTTGATTGGTTGATGGAATTGGTGTTTGCTGATTGGTTGGCTTTTTCGCAAGAGCCTGTGTGGCTGAGGTAGTGGCTGTGTGTCCTTCAGCCTTTTGTGTTGTAGCTACCTGGGTAGTGGGCTGTGTGATGACCTTCTGAGTTTTATTGTTGTGACATCCTGGGTCTTGTGCTGTTATCTCCTGGGTCGTTGTCTGTGTTGCAACCTCCTGAGGCTCTTACAAAAAAGCCAACCAATCAGCAAACACCAATTCCATCAACCAATCAAGAAGCGACAACACAGCCAAAAACACAGCCAACCAACCCGCTTACAGCAGAGCCAGCACACCACACCTCCCCTCCAGTATTTATAGAGAGAAGGCAGCTCAGATCACGCTTTGCTGGCAGAAGCACAAAGCCGAAGACACCAGCCTGAAGATGGCGAGTGGGATCTCGTCGAAACGTCACCAAGGTATTCTCAATCTTACACGGGACAAGACCCAAATACACCAAGACCTACATACCTTTACCCGTGAAAATCTACGAAAACAAATATAAATAAATAAGTAACATATATATATATATACATACATACACACACACACACACACACACACATATATATACATACATACATACATACATCCCCTACAACAAAGCATCAGGATGAAAACTGCTGAGCAGTTAAGTATCTGCGGGATTATACGGAGAGACAGCCATCTCGTGGCTTGCTTAATTCTATGTTAATTCGCAATTAAAATTCTTTTCAGGCAGAGTCGCCTTTTGTGCTCAGCGAGCCCCGCTTTGAGGGTTGAAGGGATTAAGGATGCAAAAGATGAAAATCTTGCGTTCCCGCGTAATGGAAGGTATCGAACGGCGAGGGAGATGGCTCGCCGTTGACATTTAGCCAAGGAGAAACGTCTTCCTTTTAAGTGGGGGTGTGTGTGTGTGTGTCTCACTTACCGATCGCTTTGATGGACTCTCCGGGAAAGAGAGGGGCTTCTTCCATCTGGGCCAGCTTGTTGCCATCCCTCAGGGCCTGGCAGGGATCCAAAAGGTGGAAAATTAAATTTCGGGTATCATTTGCAGGGGAAAAAGAAAAAAAACCACTGCAAGTTGCTTTGGTGAAAGTCACACAAGCCGCACAAATTACAGGGTTTTTTTCTTTCTTTCACAAAACTGGGACCGGGGGTGGGGGTGCAGACACTTGTTTGCAGACAAAGAGACAGGAGATCACAGGATCCCGCCACTTGGATTCCAGTTCATCCCCCACTCCTCGGGTTCTGCGATGGATCGGCCGTGGCCGATCTGGCTAACGCGGAGTTTCCGTTGCGGAAGTTTTGACGAAGCTCAGGAGTTATGCTGAAGTTACAAACGGGGTTCACCCCTGCGAAGGGAAGGGTTCCCGGAGGGATTCCCAAGCAGGAGGGGTAGTAGGGGAGGAGTTGGGGACCCCGGTGGCCGATCTGGGATCTCTCGAGCTTAATCAAGGCAAGAGTCAATCTGTCCAGGTCCCACGGAGCATCCGTGAACCTGGACGGCTTTGCTCTTGACGACACGCTGACGAAGCGGACAAGGGTTAAGTGGCAAAAACACTGAGGCAAAAGTCAGGCGGATTATTCCAGAAGCGTGTACTAAGGTAGTTAAGACCCTATTGGATCTAAAAAGGCTTCAGCAAGGCTCAGGGAAATGGAGGCCGGGTTGTAAGCCAAGCTTCATAAGCCTCCTCACCTGCTGGAAGTCTTAGAGATCACAACTGTACTGGAAGGCAGCCCGGCTTGCGTTAATGGTGGCTCCAAGATGCCAGGATACCCCGTTACCGGCATCGTGTGGCATTGATAATGGAGGAAAGGACGTTTTGGTGGCCCCTAAGGGCAAAATTCAAGGCCCCATGGCTGTCTTCTCTACCTCGTGGCTACGGGTAGCCCTCAACTTATGACTGTCATTGAGAACCGAACTTTCTGCTGCTAAGCAAGGCGGTCGTTAAGGGAGGCCCATTTTAACACCTTCCTCATCACGGTTTGTTAAGCAGATCATCGCAATTCTTAAGTTAGTCACGCGGGGGTTAAGTGAATCTGGCTCCTTCATTGACTTTTGCTCGTCAGGAGGACACAAAAGGGGATCAGACGACCTCCGTTGTAAATACAAGTCGGTTGCTGAGAGTCTGAGTTTTGATCACGTGACCACCGGGAGGCTGCAACGGCCATTAACTGTGAAAAATGTATGATGTAATTTAGTATCGGCTGGCTGTCAGGACTCCAGAAAATCCACCCCCGTTCGAATCAAAGTCTCTAGCCGCATCTCAGAGAAAAGTAAATTGATTTATTAGGAGTGGCCATCTTGGTGTAAGCTGGATGCAGCTGACACTAAATCACATCATACATTTCCCTCTTGACCCTGGTCTTACCCCAATGGGACACATCCATCTCCAAGAGTCATCCATCATGCTCTCCAATAACCTTCTTATGCTCCAACAACTTTGGGCTGCCGAGGTGATTATCTAGGCATTGAAGGAATGCCTTGTTTTCCCTCACTCCCTTTTTCTGGCAGCTAAAAAGACCGAAGGAGTATCTTTTTAGCCCCCAGGGCCGTCATAACTTGACACACTAAAGTTGTAAGTCAAGGATTACCCTTGCTTGAAAGTTCAAAGTCCCCGGGGAACAAGGCTAACCTTTGGGGTGTTTTAAGAAGAACCTCCCCCTAGTTCAGCAAAATTCTATCCTTGGCAGGAATGGATTTGCTAGGTTCTTCCAAACACCCCTGGTTGTGTCTCCATGTTTCATGTCCTCCGTTCAGTTGCCAAGCTGTGGAGGAACAGGTTAACCAAAAATAAAATAAAATAAAACAAAACCCTGCAGAGTTTCCAACGCCCCATGGAAAAACATGAGCTGTTTAAGTTAGGGGAACGAAATAGTATAAATGTAAACCTGATCGAATTCTGCGTCAGAAGGATAGCCATTGCGTGCATCCGGAATCTCCTGAATTGCAGCGAGTGGCAAGCGGAAGTAAGAGGCGGGGCGGGAGGAGGAAAAACATGCACAGAACAAGGTAAAAGGACAGAATTATTATTATTTTTTTGCAAAAAAAGAGAGAGACAGTAGATACTTTTAACACAGACCTTCCCCAACCGAATGCATTAAAGTCTACAGGGTTGGTGCCTACCAAACTGGCTACTTTTGGGGTTAAAAACAGAAGGAAAAACAAAATTAAAGGCATGAACAGAAATGCATGCATTTCTATCCTTCTAAGAGAGAGCCTTAATCTCACAGAACACGAAGCACACCCTGTCCTTTCAACACGAGTAATCTTTTAACCTTTCGAAACAGAAAAAGGCAAAATGCAAAGGATAAATGTAGCCCAGCATGCTTAAAAAAAGAAAAGACAGAAGGAAACTGATTGACAGCACATCTTGGTAGCAAATACAGAAACCATGCAACAATTTGAAGATTGAACAATGGCGTTTCTCCTTCCCTCGCTGGTTCGATTAAGAGAATTTTTTTTTTTTTGCTAAGAATGCAATGAAACTGTCTGGAATCTGCTCATTAATGCAAAGGGAGATTTGGGGTGAGAGTCAGGGTTTGCCTGCACCAAGCTGTGGTGGTCTGATTAAAATGTCAGTTTGAAATGGTTCTGCATGTCATAGGTTCCCCTCATTCATGGTCGATCCATGAATGATGCCGTATTGCTGTTTATTTATTTACTGAAATTTGTCAAACAAAAACGAGAACCAGAATAAGAGAATAAAAAGGACAGGGATAATAGGCACGTTCGTGCGCTTATGCACGCCCCCTCTAATGACCACTTAAGTATGAAGTAAGGTCCACGGAAGTCGATTTGTGCCTGAAACTGCGAAAATTTGTATAGCGGAGACAACTGAGTCGGGTAGGGCATGTTCCTCAATACTTTTGAGAACTTTCCAGGTCAAATGATGTCTCCAATCTTGGCAACTTTTAAGGCTTGTGGACTTCAACTCCCAGAATTCCCCAGCCACCATGGGAATTCTGGGAATTGAAGTCCATGAGTCTTCAGCTTGCTAAGGTTGGAGAGCCTCTACCTCAGAGCCAATATGGTGCAGAAAGCTTTGAAAGGATTCCTCTGGAGCAAGGATCTCCATGGCTTTGACTGCCCACCTAAAATCTCCATGCTCTGTTATGGAGCTAAAGAGCTGGATAAATTCCCTAGCTCTTCCCACTGAGGTCCCTTTCACTGGCACAGCAGAGTTCAATTGGCCTTCAAAACATCAGCAGCCAACCTCCAGAAGATTAAAGTAGATTGCGCTTTAGAATATTATTTAAAAGAGCAGAATTGAGCTGTTGTGTCTTAAATCTCGTCTGTCACAGATGAAGGGTGGTAGAATATAGCAGAAGATCTGGCATTAAAAACAAAGAAGAAGCTAGAAAAGATTTGGCTGAACGTTGAGCAATCAGATAGGGAGACGAGGAAAAGAAATTGCTAACACGGTGCAATACGTAGCTGAAAATAAAATCCTTGCCTTTCACAAATAAAAAAAACTTAAAAGCAAAATGTGTTTAGGGCAGTGATTTTTCATCTTGATATTTCATTTTAAGGCTCGCTATAGGCATCATACAGTGCTACTTAGATGGTTAGAAGTCTCCGTATAAAGTAGGGAAGCAGATAGTAAGTAGTCCAAGTTGGCTTTATTTTCTTTTTTTTTTTAAATGCATTTCTTGCTTTGTCTATTTGATCATTTGAAAGAGGAGCACTTTCTGGGAAAAGAGGGCAAAGCAAAAAGGAAAGGGAAAAAAAAAATCACCGCCGAATGAATCTCTGTGGAGATTCTCAATCATCCAGGCCACGGCTGCCCCCATGTTGCTTTGCAAAAAAAAAGGCAACTGGGCTTTCTTTGTTTTGCCTTGAAAATAGTTTTGCTTCTCATCCAAGAAGGATCTTTAGAGCCAAAGAAGCTTCTTGGATGAGGAGCAAAACGTTTTCAAGGAAAAACAAAGAAAGCCTTTTTTTTTGCAACAACTCTGACACAGAAGGAATCTGTTTTTAACCATTTGGGGAGCCACACTACTGGCTCCTGCAGTGATAAACCCCATCAGGCCCGAGTTAGACTCCCGCTCCAAAGAGTTTGACAATCAAGCTTGTGTAAACGGAGGCATGAATTGGCCTCTTGTTGACACCCAGACTAAATTAAGGCTTTCCTTAGACTTTTCTTTCCAACCACTTGAGCGTACCGTCTGCGAACCGACTGCTAATATTGTCCTCTGCCATCTGCAGCATGCAAGAGGACCCATTTTGTCAGAATTAACAGGATGAAACCTAGTGTCCTGCCCCTGTCGGAGTCTGAATCCAAGGAGGAAGACGAACAGCCAACAGGGAGAAGGAGTGTGGCTGTGTAGGAAACTGGGGAAGGGCAAAATCCAACTGGGCAGAGCAGGGAAGAGGTAGAACAAGGGAGAGGGAGATCAGAGGAAGACCCAGGCCCACCCCTCTTCATCCTAGGGCATGCAGGGAGGAATGGAGAAGGGAGCAATGTAGGTTATGTGGCTTACAGGGGAGGAAAGGGCCTTGATTCCCTCCATTAGCCACAGCTGGGAAGAGAGTTTAAAAGAGATGCATGCTGAGTATGGCATCTGCTGGGAACAAACCTGACCTTATCTTGTGTTGACTTTACTTATCTGCGTTCCTGGCATCCTCCCAACAGTGTTGAGTTATTGCCATGCCTTCACGCCTGGAATTCCTTCTCTTGCCTGGCCGCACTAATTACCTCATCTTGCCTTGATTGGACTTATAGTTACAGTTTTTGTTGACCATGTTTTGGACTTGATTCTCTGCAGCCAAAGGCTGTTCCTGGGAGAGTTTTTCTCTAGCCCAGAAGGTAACCAGGACATTGGGGAGCAAAGCTGGAGCTAATAAAGGGACTCCTACTCATTATCTGGCTGTGTTGCCTTTGTGCCATGCCCCTTTGGGTCATCACACCAAAGTTGTTTCCCTGCCTTTCCAACCAAAGTTAAAATACTCCTAATCTGGTTTTTATTGTTCACAAAAGCACTTGGAATGTACACACAATGGTTCTATGGCAAACAAGCTGTTATGCTGCATAGTGAGATGGCCCAGCAGCTTGAAAACAACCATTAATGAAGTCAAGAAGAACAAACACCAAAGGCACATCAAGTTCTGAACACAACAGGAAAAAAAAAGCACAAAACAGGTAAGAGTCTAACTTGCTGATAGCCACATATATTCTTACCCTTATGGTGGGCTTCCTGTACACCTGTTAGTTAAAATACAGATATTATCCAACAAGTTATAGACTGAAATCCTGATTTCAGGCAAAGCCACTTCCGTGAGGAAGTTCTCAAAAGCCCAATCAGGACCTTATATTTATATATCTATTATTACAAGATTGAATATGAATCCATCAAGGATCTTCAAATAACCAAGGGATTTTCCTTCCACCCCGCTCCCCAAAATTGTGGAATCTCTTCCATTAATTTCTTGAAGGTGTTGACCAAAAAGTGTCAAGAGAACCAGAAGCTTAAAAAAGACCAAAGAATTAAATCTCTGATCAGCAGAATTGGGATAATAGTATTCAAAATATGCAATTACTTCACTGATTTAAAAAAAGAAAAGAAAATAGTGTCATTAAAACAAAAACAAAGGTGAGGTTTGAATTTTAGCACAGATGCACAAATAATTTCATTCCTTCCACACCTGGTATTCTCAGGAAACTAGTACCACTAAAATATTCAGATTTATTCTGCATAGTTAAATAATAATCCACCACTACAGGGTAGCCAATAATTCACTATTACTGGGTAGTCTCCTGAATAAATCTAGGCAACTGTTTAAGCCTTGATTGTTTCAGCCAGGTAATTAATTGAACAAGACACACCCAAAGTTAGAACTAACGTTTATAGTCTCAATGCTATTCTATCATTGTGTATTTATTTGTTCTTTATTATCATTCTTAACGGAATGTGAGAATACAACATTTGACCCAGATTGGGGACAATTCTCCAGGAAGTCAGGTAAAAAAATATTCCTTCAATTCTCAGTGGGGAAAAAAATCCAATTACAAAAGAACAAAAACAAAACTTCAAGATACATGGAGAAGGGAAATTTAACCTCCAATTCCGTCAGCCAATGTAACGGCAGACATAACTTATCTGTCCAAATTGTAGTTAAGTTTGAAGATCTTTTTACTTACCTGGCCATAAACAAATAAATATCAACTAAGAAACAAGGAAAAATCAGGAGGGGGGAAATTAAGATTTTTCCCCTAACAGATCCTTATGGGGAATCTTTGCTCACTTAAGTTCACCCTTTGTTGGTGATAGACAATACTTTTCCAGCACACTAACCCAAGTTTAATAATATTTATTAAGACTGAAAAACACTTTTGGGGAATCAGAGGTAAATCAAGGGCAGACGGACTGCAAATGTTAGTAAATGCAGGTTCGTTTCTGAGCACCCAAAATATGTTCACATGGTTGGGGGGGGGCACTGCTGTGAGAACTTTGAATCTGGGTCATAAGTACGTTTTTGGGGGGGATTGGGGGGATCTGTCGCAACTTCAAACAGTTGCTAAACAACAGGTCGTAAGTTGAGCACTACCAATAACTGCCCTCTTCCTGTGCCATAGTTAGTCCTCGACCTGCGCCAATTGAGCCCAACACGTCTGTCGTTAAGTGAGGCACTTGCTAAGTGAGGTTTGCCCCATTTTACGAGGTTTCTTGGCCCCGCTGTTAAGTGAGCCGCTGCAGTTGATCAGTTGGTAACCCAGCTGTTAAGTGAATCTGGCTTCCCCATGGACAGGTCGCAAAAGAGGATCACCTGACACCCCCCCCCGGGACACGGCAACGGTCGCAGGTACGAGCCAGTTGCCATGCACCTCAATTTTGATCACGCGGCCGTGGAGAACGCTACAAGGGTCATGTGAAAAACGGTCATTAAGTCCTTGTTTTTTTCAATGCCGTTCAGTGTTAACTTTGAATAGTCATTAAATAAGCTGTTGTAAGTCCAGGACGACCTGTGTTATATTTTAGCTGACATTTATGACAATTTAATTGCTTATTTAGTATCCTATGACTATCACTAAGTGTTGTATCTAATGTTTTACGATGGATGTATTTTTACAATGATTACCATTAATGACCTGTCACTGTTGTTGTGAGAGTTTATGCACCAAGACAAACTCCTTATGTGTCTTGGCCAATAAAGAATTCTATAAAGACCGAGGCGAACTAGAATATTACAAAATATGGAGCAAATTTTACAATTGGAGGGACATGAAAGGGAGTTCATAGAACTTAAGCAGAGAAGGTGACAAAAAGAAAAAGAATAATAGAAAATATGATGCTTAAAAATATGTATACAAATGTATAAACCTCTTTTTTTTGTTCTTGATGTTTTCTTTATAATTGCAAATAAATTGTAATAAATTAAGATTAAAAGCTTACCCGATATTCTCTGGATGCGTTGTCCGAAAGAACAGAGCCCGAAATCTGGCTAGAAATCGTAGCAGCGATCAGTTGCTTGCACCACTCAACATGGGATCCTGTAGGGCTGCAAAAGGACAACATGGGATTTGACTTTCGGAAAACTGCTTTCTATCTAGACTGGTAGTCCTTGACTTACAACCATTCGTTTAGTGATGGTTCGAAGTTACAAAGGCAGTGAAAAAAGTGACTTTTTTTTTCTCACATTTACATATGCCGTCCGGCATATTCCTCTTGGTCACGTGATTAAAATTCTGACCCTTAGCAACTGATCCTTATTTATGACGGTCGCAGTAGCCCGGGGTAACGCGATCCCATCTGGGCGACCTTCCGACAAGCAATGTCAACGGGGAAGCCAGATTCACTTAACAAGGGGGTTACTGACTTAACAAATGCAGTGATTCCCTTAACAACGGGTCGTAAAATGACGCAAAACTCACTGTCTCGTTTAGCAACTCATTTAGGACTGCCTGTTCTTATTTTGTGAGCTGTGAAAAGGGCAGCATTGCAAAGTGAGGATTTGAAAAAGTTGATGCTATATCTATCTATCTATCTATCTATCTATCTATCTATCTATCTATCTCTACATACATACATACATACATACATACATATATATACCCACACATACACACACACACATAGATACATACATGGGTTGGACTACAAACCCCATCACCCACCCCAAAAGGAGCTCCTCCTGTCACCCACCTGGACTACAGTCTCCATCCCCTTTCCCCCCCAAAAGAGCAACCCTCACTCCTCAACCCCCACCAGTTGCTCTGGACTACAAAACCCCTTCCTGAAGGCAATAGCAACTCCAGGCTGGCGGAGGACGGACGGACCACAAAGCCCATGTTGCCCAGAGCTCTCCCCCCGCCCCCAACCCCCTCTTCGACTTTTCTCCCTTTATGTCAACTCCAGTCCCGCCGGGCTGGACGACAAAGCCCATGTTTCCCCGCCCGCTGATCGGCGGGGGAGCGGCAGCCAGAGGAAGGCGACCGCGGCCAGGCCAGGCCAGGCCCGGCCGCGCACCCCGGGCTTTGGAGTCGCCCTTCCCTAGGCGCGCGCAGGCCCGGCTCTTCCTTCCTTCCTTCCCTGCCGGCCTGCCTCACCTGTCGGCGGGCTGCTCCGCGCCGGGTGAGGCCGAGGCCGGGCCCGAGGAGGAGGCCGCCGCCGGCGGGGCCGCCAAGCGGGAGGGCCTCCGGGCCGGGCCTCCGGGCTCCAGCGAAGCCCCCTGCCCGACGCCCAGAGCCGTCGCCGTCCCCGCCGTTGCCGCCGCCGCCGGCCTGCCGCCTTCCATGTTGGACGCCGCGCCCCGCCGCCGCTTCCGCGCCGGAGCCTGCCGGCCGAGCAGGAGGGGCCGCCGCCTGGCCGGGCAGGGCCTCCGACGCCGAAGGCGGGGGGAGAAGGATCGCGCAGGGCCGAGGCTAGGGGATGCGAAAGGTGGGTGGGTGGCTGGGCGTGCAAGGACGGGGGTGGGATGGAGGAAGGGAGCAAAGCTGGGGAAAGGAAGGGAGCCTGTGCAAAGCTGGGAAAGCAGTGCGAGTGTGCGCCTGCAAAAGCTGGGGCCAGTGGAGGTGTGTGGGTGTGCAAAGCTAGGGAAAGGAAGTGTGCCTGTGCCAAGCTTGGGGAATGGAGAAATGCGAGTGTGGGTGTGCAAAGCTTGGGGCCGCTGAGAAGTGTGTGTGGGGTGTTCAAAGCAAGGGAATGGAAGTGTCCCTGTGCAAAAAGCTGGGGCCTCTGGAGAAGGTGTGGGTGTGCCAAGCTAGGGAATAGAGAGTGGCTGTGCAAACCTGGGGAAGGAGAAGTGCAAGGAGCCCAAGCGTGCAAGGCTGGGGAATGCAAAAGGCATAGGTATGCAAGGCGGGAGGAAGACATGCAAGTAATGAGTGTGCAAAACAGAACCATGGAGGTGTGGGTGGGTGTGCGAGGCTGAGGAAGAAGTGTGATGTGAATGTGCGATGCTGGGGAAGAAATGCAAGGGGCGTGGGCGTGTAAGGCTGCGGAAGTGCAGGCCTGTGTGCAAAACTGGGGCCGATGGAGATGGAGTGTGTGGGTGTGCCAAGCTGAGGAAATGGAATTGTGTCTGTGTGAAGCTGAAGAAGTGCAAGGAGTGTGGGTGTGCGAAGCTGTGACAAGGTGTGCAAAGTGGGAGAATGGGAAAGTGGGTGTGCCAAAGAAGTGCATGTGTGGGTATACCAAGCTGGGAAATGGACAAGTGTTGGTGTTGGGGATAATGCTTATATTCCCATTCTTACTAGGCAAGAATCTCTTATATAAGGGACTCCACATCCCATGTGCCTTTCTCTCATTTGGGTCTTCCCCATGCTTTTACGGTAGCTGTGGTCAGGCCAATGATGATTCATGGGATACAGCATCTCTTTGCAGCTTTGTATTTCAGATGTGACCTTCCAAATCTGGTGGATTTCAACTCCCATCGTCCCCAGCCGGGAATTAAGGGCAGCAGCGCAAGGAATGCTTATCCTGGACATTTCCCACCTTGATTTCCCACTCTAAACTCAGCAAATCCACAGGACGGATGCCTCCCTCCCCCACACCCCCAAGCTTGTTAAGTTGCAGGAAAGAAATCAGAAAAAATATATATTAAATATTTGATTTTTATTTCATAATGAATTAAGCCAGTCCTGTTTTTTAAGAAAAAAATGAGCTTTTTCACCAAGTTATACTTCCCCCCCCAAACAACATTAAATTCTCTACAGATCGAGATCCAATGCCTTGGTGCTGGCAACATAAATTGTGAGATTCAGGTAATGAAAAAAACAAAGGCATTTTAAATTATTTTAGTTTAACTTCCCCCAAAGAGTTGACAGCTGTAGTGTTTTACTTTGTAAAAAAAAAACCAAAACCAAATGTGTCTCAATTCATTTGCCCCAGTCCAAAGGTAAGAATAATTTCTTGTGGATTTACCACCACAAAGCACAAAGTTTTAGGATAGTGAAGAAAAAAAATGAGATGCCTTATAACTTGCAAGCAAACAAAAACGGTTATGTTTGAGTCTGGGTAGCTTTTCAGTTTTCTGCTCTAGCATTTAAAATAGAACGATGGGTTAAGTTTGAGTTTCTTGTGATACAAGTTAGGTATTTCATTTCTCCAACTCGCTTCCCTTTAATAAAGTACCCATTGATAGGTGCAATAAAACATAGACCAAAAGCATCACCAAAGAATGAAATTTTAGAGGACAAACTTGAGAAAAGAAAATCCGTGCACTAGCTAGCTGAAATTACTAAGTATTTTAGTCTATCCCTGAAGAAATAGTGCAAATTTCTTAGTATACAATTTTATTCTATTAATGTGCTCCGTTTTTACTCTTATACTGAAAATATACTATTCCTAAAATATTCCAACGTCCTCTAAAACTAAGAAATTTATAATTATTTTGGAGTTTGACTTTATACTTTAGAATCATATTATTTACACTTTACAGAAAAGACTTCCATATCCTTAATTTACACATTGATCCTATAATTTCCACCTTATATTTTGCAGACTTACACATAAAGTAATTTACATACAGTAACCCCCCTTCCAAATACTTTTAATAGCTACAAACAGTCCTTGCAAAATCCTATGTTTCGCTTGTTCTGAAATGACCAAAACAGCTTTAAAAGTTTATATCCTAAGCAAAATATGTATTAAAAGATCAAATGTGCTGATTTTACAAGTGCTTGTTAAGTTACGTTTTAAAAAGATTCCTGGAAGGAACAAATCATAAAATATGACAAAAAGACCCAACACAATGAACAAAAAAAAAAAAAGAAACCCACCCTGCAAAATTTAAATGTAGGGAATCGGACAACTTAGCGCACTCCGGATATCCTACACAACCTTGTTGCTACTAACTGTGTTATCTGGGGCTAATAGCAATTGAAGTGCAAAACATCAGGAGGAAGACTCCCAAGTTGTTTTACTCCTGGATTTTGAAGTTTCTTCAGTGCACAAAACGTCCTGCAAATTGTTTTAAATGTAGGTCAGGAAAGACTAACCCGTTACAGAATGTCAGTCACGCAGATATGGCCACATGCACACAAATACGCGCACACACACACACACACCTCCCTTCATTTCAAAAATCAAATGTTAAATCTGCTCTGTAGATAAGGCCATCGCTTAACAGGCACACGTTTTCAGGAAAAGTTTTCCGTTCTTGGTAGCTCGCTGTTGTGATTCAAAATGGCGTTTGATCGGAAAGACGCGGTGTCGTAAATGCTTCCTCGAGGCCAGACTCTCTTAGTAAATTTAAACGCTCCTCTCCGAGGGCCGCACAGACGGATGAATTCAGAAGGACCATGCTGACCCAGATGGGTCTTAGCTTGCCCAGAGAGGCAGCTAAACAAGAGTGAGGTAACAACCTAGAGACGGGCAAAGAAATCGTGCTAGTCCCCAAAACGGTGATTAGTACGGAAACCGCTAGCTAAATATATTTGGATGCTCCGAAGTAAACAGCAACAAAACAACGCTCTAGGATAGCGGGAGAGCACGTTCCCAGGCGGAAAGGTTTCCAAAGGCACGTAAATCCACTTTTAAAAAGCTCCCACTCCCCGGGTTTAGATCCTCCCCACAGGGACAAGCTTCAGATAAGGCATTGTAGATTTTCCCCCTCTGGTCGGAATAAAGCACCGCGTTTGTGACAAGAGGCTTTGGAGAGAAGAAGCAAGCTCCTCTCTTTCTCTCCTTCAAAAGTGAGTTTGCACATGTGACATCATCTGGGAGGAAGAGGAGGAGGAGGAGGAAGATGAGGAATTGGACAACTTGGGGTTGCTCGTGATTTGCAGTTCTTCCAGCCGCTTCATGTAATCATCCCGCAGGGCTAGAAGTTCCATGTAACGCTGTTCCACTGGGTTGGGCTGCTAAACGAAGAGAAAAGATCTTAAAAATACAGGAGTTTGGCCATATAGAAGCCACCACAAACAAAAATCTATACGAGATGGAGGAGTGAACTGTGTACGGATTACAGATTGCACTGATCGGATTTTTTGAAAAGTATAAGACTTCGTTAGCCCTCTTTGCTTTCCTGTCCTTTAGAGTTTAGAATACGATAGAATAGAATAAACAAAGTTTATCCAGTAGGCATTTTCTCCTCCTACCCTGAAGGAGAAGCATAAAGGGGCATAAAGAATTCACCTGTTCTAAAAGGCTTAATGCTCCTGCTGGTAGTTCAAACATTGTGGGTTACCCGCAACATTTGTGCGGCCTTGGTCTAAAGCAGGTATTGTACTCTGTTTTCTCCAGTAAGAACAGAAATAGAAATGAATAGAATAGAATAGAATGCAGAGTAGAATAGCATAGAATATAGGAGAGAAAATAGAATAGAATTAGAATAGATTAGAATAGAGAAAATAGGAGAGAAAATAATAGTAAAATAGAGCAACTTTGAACGTACACTAAAATGAAATGGTTGACGCTTTTATAGGAATGAAAGTTTTGTAAGTTAAAATGAAATATAATGGACAAATATGATATGAATATGAAGACAAGTGGAAAAAAGATGGAAAAATGTATATAGATGCAAATAGAAACAAATATGTAACCAGCATTAAGTTAACCACGTAGGGAAAAAGGAAAAACTAACTGTTATATCTATTTCTATGCTATAGTATGTATGGCCAAAATGATGGCCAAGAGTCGCACTGGGTTCAACTGTTTTTAATAAAAACTTATTTATAAAAAAATAGAAAATGAAATTTCGTTGCCTACAGTTCTCAAAGGGCCACCCTCCATAATACACTACATAACCACGACAGTATAAATAAGTAAATAAAAGCTAACTTCTTGCTCCGCATCCCTTTCAAAGCTGCTCCTTTGGGAGTCCCGCAAGAAAACATCTTCAGAACAAACGTTTAAGCCAAGAGGAGACGCCGGCTTTCCTTCCCGAGGCCGCCTTGCTGGCAATGGCCTCCGAAGGCCCACTTGCAGGAAAGAAACAGCTGACGCTTTGTTTCTGTCGGCTTTTTTCCTCAAAGGCTGCACTTGTTGAGCCAAGCGGCTGTTTTTTTCTCTGTCGGCTCTCAGCTCGACTGGCCAAATTTCGAGGATCGCGAGAAAACGGCACAGACAGGCCCGTCTTTTTTATCCGCCGAGCAGATCCGCTTTCAAAAAGATGTTATGGTTCTGACCCAAGCCTCATTCAAATCGAATAAACGCAAAGTATATATGTATATATAAAAGCAAACCTTTTTAGTGCATCTCTCTGAATTCTGTTCATTCACAGCCAAGTCATTCAAAGGTAACTGTCCCAGGTAAGAGCAAGCCCTTTCAAGGTTGTGAAAGGCTGCCAAGAACACAAGATTAACTGCAGGGAAATATCCAAAACCAAAAGTTTCCAAACACAAACCAGGAGAGTCCGAACTTCCACAAGGCTTGAAGGGCAAGAACTTCTTTGCTTCCTGCAAAGAATCCCACCTCTGAGGGCTGGCTTTTATCCCTCATGGGAGGGGCCATCACCTTGCAGCCTTACTCCCAAGTCGCCTGTGCTGCTGCAGCTGCTCTTTCCTTCGAGCAGCTCTGCGCGCATGCACCCTGGGCACAGGCTCCTCGGGGACCACTGCTGCCACCTTCCACAATTTCCGAACACAGCATTCCACTGCCTGATGGTCCTGGCCCCATCCCTGCATCACACGCAAACCCCTCATCCAAGTCCTTGCTCTCAAAGACCTCAGCTGTCCGTACCTGCTGCCGGTGAACCACAACAGTTACCCACCGAGCCACAAAAATGAGGGAAGAGCAACCCTGAGGTTTGATAGCGAAGTAAAAACTTTTGCTAATACAAGTAGTCCTTATGATGGGGCTGCTCAACAACTGCTCGGAAATAATATGAACCTTGAAAAAAAGCTACTTATGACCCCGATTCTAAGTTCTGAGAGCCAAGCCCCCCCTTGTAATCGCATGGCCACGATTTACACGTTTGCTGGAAATGGGCATTTACTTTAGGTTCCTAACCAAAACACTTTTCAAGTGTTTGCTTAACGACCAGTTTTTGCTTAATGCCCCAATGTCCCAAAAGTGTTTCTCCCCTCCCCCACTTTCTTGATTTTTCTCTGGAGGGGTTTCGTTTCTTATCCCAGAAGTTGCTTCAACTCTGAAGAAGTTTGTTAGAGAAGTTGAGGAAGCTTCTGGGACGAGAAGCGAAACCTCTTCAGAGAAAACCCAAGAAAGTCTAGTTGCCTCTTCAAATAAAAAGCATCTTTGGGACATCCGAGACCTGGATGATGGAGAATCTCCATAGACATTAATGCCCCAATGTTCACTAAATGACTACCCCCGTCCCCCCAAAAGGTCATAAATCAGAAACAGTCACAAGGATGGGATGCATTTTCAACTGTTGATTCTGATCCTTAGAACGGCGGCCAGGCCAGATAAGAGAATAGTGGAACGGAGAGACGGGATGATGTGACTTGGCATATGACAGCGTTGTAAGTTGTATGTTTGATTTTAAATAAAAGAGATTATAGATCCATGCTATGTTCCTTTTTAAAGTAAGCTGAGTGTCAACTCGTAAAACATTCCTATGCCTGTTTTAGTAGTCGCTATAAAAAAAAAGTTTGAAAGTGAAAGTACATTCCAACTCTTATCTTTAAAAGACTGTAACTAAAATACCAGAGTTTTTGCCCACGAATATATTTAACTGGAGAATGTGATTGATGACACCCAGCCCATGAAGGAGCTCAATTGGAGAATCTGATTGATGACACACCCAGGGTGGGAGTGGGGGGGGAAACAGGGTCACAGGAGACTGTAAATTACCTATGCCAGAGTTGGCTTCATACAGGGCAGTGCCAGTATATCACCTCTAATGAATCCTTGAAGCTTTTTGAAGTTTGGCTCGAGAATCATGATTTAATTAGAGCAATTGCTGGAATCCTGACACTGAGACGCTTTACCTGCTGCCTAATCCGTGGATTCCATCGAATGTAATAATTGACCCAGAGCTCCAAGTGGCGCATGCTGGCGACTGGGTAAAGGGCCCGGTTCAGTTCTTTCGTATAAAATGGGTTGGTATATTTGGACTTCGAGCTATTGATCAAGGACCACAGGGACAAGGTTTTCTCGCTCAGTTTCTGCAAGCAAAGAAACAAAGAGAAGAGCCAGTGCCAAGTTGAATTACCCGACAGACCCGGGCTGCACGCACGGTTCATTTAATGTTGGTCGCCCATAGGTAGTCAGAGAAGAAATATACATAGGCAGTCCTCAGGCTATGACTGCAACTGAGCCCAAAATTGTACGTTGCTAAGGGAGAAATCTGTTCGGTGAGCATTTACCCCATTTTATGACTTTTCTTGCCAGGGTTGTTCAGGGAATCATCATGTGAGTCAAGCATCTGAATGTAAATCATGTGACCACAGGGAATGCTGCCATGGTCATAAAAATGGGTTCATAAGTCACCTTTTTGGTGGTGGTGTAACTTGACGGTCCTAAGCGAACCATTATAGGTCAAGGACTACCTGTATTCGAAACCACTTTTCAGATTCACACCTCCTTGCTTAGCTGCAATGGTGTGTGACTTGGCCACGCAATTCTTCTAAGATGCATGCAAATAAGATACAGGCAGTCCTTGCTTAAGGACTGGTTGCTCAATGACCAAAGTTACCCACCCTCAAAGTTATACCCAGACTTTAAATCACGCGATCGTGTTTTCCGTGTTCGGCAACCGGCTCGCAGGTATGACCAGCTACAGCATCCTGCAACTCACACAGATGCTTCACCTGGCATGCGGTTCTCTGAACGACGGTGGTTCATTTAAGAACCATGACTCACTTCACAGCTTACGATAGGAATTGTAGTCAGCTGTGGTTGTTCAGAACTACCATGTTTTCCCGAAAATACGACCTACCCTGAAAGTAAGTCCTAGTTTGATTTTTACACGCGCACCCAATATAAGCCTTACCCCCCGCCCCCAAAATAAGCCCTAATTAAGATCCTGCCCACTCCAGAGTGGATGGGTAAAAATTAAGCTAGGGTGGGGATGAGGGGGTAGAGCTGCCCTACTACTTACCTTTGGACAGCTGCAGACAGGCCTCACACACCCCAACACCTGCCTTGCTGGCCCATTTCTTTTGCTGCAGCCGGCAAGGCTTTCCTGAAGGCCTCTGCAGCAGATAAGAGAGCTCCGGATTGATGTGGCCTTGCTGGCTGCAGAAGAAGTTCCTGAAGGCCTCTGACACCGAAAAGAAGGCTGGGGTGACGCACACAAGTGAGGTGAGACAGTGGATGACATCCCCCCCTGAAAACAAGACCTGGTGCCTTTTTTGGTGGCAAAATAAAAATAAAACAAGGTCTTATTTTCGGGGAAACATGGTAGATGCAAATACAAAACATACACCTGAACACCGTCACCTGACAGGGTATTGATGACTCTGACCACTGTCCGATTACCTGTTTCTTGTCACCCAGAGTTGCTGCTGGATTTGGACATGCCAGCAAACACGCACAGCTTTCATATTATATCACCATATTAACTCACCTCTTTCTCTGATGGAGTCGCAGCTGTACAAAAACGTACCGAAGCGGCAACTGTACAAATGATCCAGAATAGTAATCAAAAACTGTTCGTTGAATTCAAAAGCCGTAGGAAACTAGGGAGGGAAAAGAAACAGACAAAAGTTTAAGATCAGATACAAAGCGCGGGCAGTCCTCGAGTTACGACCACAACCGAGCCTGAAATTTCTGTCGCCAAGCAAAACATTGGTTAAGTGAGGGTTGCCCCACTTTACAACTTTTCTCACCGCCGTTGTTAAATCGATCACTGCAGTTGTTAAAGTTAGTCACGCGGTTATGTCACAGCAGAATTCCAAGCTGGTAAAAAGTCCTATTAGATATACTCACGGGAATATTAGAAATTAAAACTTTGGTCAAAACCGGGGTCGTTGGTGACTGGCTGGCATCTACAATTACATTTCTGTGGGATGCTGCATCCCCAATTAGTGCCTGGACCCCAGGCCAAAAGATACACAACGAGTAACTTTATAACGAACGAAGAAATTATAGCAAAGCCAGGTGTCCATGGAGATTCTCAGTCATCCAGGTCATGATTGGCCCAAAGGTGCTTCTCCTCGCCCAGGGGAGAAAGTCCAGGCAGCTGGACTTTCTGGTTTTCTTTGAAGATGTTTCGCTTCTCATCCAAGAAGTTTCTTCAGCTCTGGCTGGATGGTGGGGAATGGAAGGATTGATACTCCTTGCAGACAGCTGGTCATTTGCATCCTTTTAGAGAGTCATTGAGGCCACTTGGAGGTTTATCTGTGTCCTCGGGGTCACCTGAGTGGTGCAAATGGGTATGGAGCCTTTTCACGCAGACAAATCTCCAAGGGGCCTCAACGACCCTCTAAAAGGATGCAAATGACCAGCTGTCTGCAAGGAGTATAAACCCTTCCATTCTCCACCATCCAGTCAGAGCTGAAGAAGCTTCTTATTTATTTATTTATTTATTAATGGGACTTATATGCCGCCCCATCTCCGAAGACTGGTTACAAATAAAACAACAACAATAATAAATAATTTAAAAGCAGATTAAACTAAATAAGCCCCATTACAACTACAAATTCGACCCATAAAAATTATCCTATAAAACCTATCCCATAAAAACCATCCCATCCCAGAAAATCACAACCCGGATTGGTTAAACAACCAGGTCTTGAGGTCATGGCGGAAGGTGCGGAGGTCAGGGGCCAGACGGAGCTCCAGGGGAAGTTGGATGGGAAGTGAAACGTCTTCAGAAGAAAAAACCAGAAGGTCCAATTGCCTCTTGAAAAAGCACCTTTGGGATATAGCAGTTACATCTTCCACCCTCTTTAAGCAACGTGGCTTACTTGCTTGGACATTTGCCAGACGCAGTCGATGAACTGGAGGAAGATGGGGGACCGATCTGCGTCCGCGTGGTTTTTGTCTCCGTGACCGATTCTCTGGAGCGAAAAAAGAAAAGGAAAAAAATGAGCGCTAACCAAACGAGTCGAACTCTCTACAAGGAGCAAACTCACTCACAAGAGTTTTGAAAGCTTCCCAAGATTTTATAAAACTGGGGAATTCAACCTTGGCAACTCTACAATTTGTGGACTTCAACTCCCAGAATTCCTCAGCCACCATGAGGGTTGAAATCCACAAGTTGCAAAGTTGCCACGATTGGGGAACCCTGGTGTAAAATGTCCCCTTTTTGAAAACATAAACATTTATGGAGATTCTCAGTCATCCAGGTCATAGTTGTCCCAAAGGTGCTTTTTTCAAAAGGTGACTGGACTTCGTTTTCCCAAACTTTTTCGTTTTGGCTCTCACCGATGCGAACTTGTGTCCAAAGCTTATCCACTCCTTTTCCACCAAGACCTCAAAGCCCACGACAGTTCGGTAGTAGCTGTCCAACATCAACATGGCCAGAGAGGTGAGCTGAGCGGTGCGGTCCCAACCGTCGCTGCAATGCACCAAGACTGAACTCTTTCCGGATGACACTTTGTCAGCGACTTGGATGGCACCCGTTAAAACCAGCTGGCAAAAGGAAGCAGAAAACAAAACTTGAGACGGGTGGGGGCAGGACCTCCTGCTATTTTAATTCAAGGGCTTGGACCCACCCACCCCCAACAAGTCCACAGGGCATCCAGACTGTGGTGGGTCAGCCTGTGGTGGTCCGCTGACAGTCTGTGGAGCTGGAAGCACAGTCGGACAGTGGGGAGGAACATGGGCCAGTCTGGGAGTCTGGAGAGGACCCGGATGAGGGATTTGCGTCCGACACAGAGATGGGGCCAGGGCCATCTGGGAGTTATGTGTGGACTCCGGAGCCTCCAAAATCTGACAGCAGCGAGGCAGAGAAACAAGGGGAGCCTGTTCCCAGGGCGCACCTGCACAGAGCTGCCAGAAGGCAGGAACAGTTAAGACAAAAGGGGCGACTCGGGAGTAAGGCTTGGAGGTGACTGGCCCTCTCATAAGACATAAAGGAGGAGCAAAGGGACAGGAGCCTTTGCAGGAAGCAACTTTGTTCGTATTGGTCGGTTTAAACTCTGAAGCTCTGGGTTAAATTTGTGCTCCGTTTGGCCTCGTATAACTAATTGGCAATTGAGTCATTGGAAGCATTTCAAGAAAGATAAAGGTGGGTGCTTATCAGACTTATCCCGAAGGACTTTGGCAGACTTCTGTGGGACTATTTACAAACTGTTTGGGACTCGTTACGGGCTGTGAATGACTATAATTCACAGCCATTGAAATGAAGGTTTTTGGGACTAACTTGTGTGTGTTAATGTCTCAGGAAGCCTTGGTCAGAACACAGCCCAGCAACTCTCTTCTCTGTACCTTGATATGTTCCAGCCAGTGGGTGGACTCCAAGCTTGACAGCCAGTGAGACTCTTCTACGTGAGGGTAGACAATGTCTTTCAGCTTTTTCAACGATTCCCGCATGACGTGAATGTTATGGATATCCAGGAAAAGCAGTTCGGCATCTGGATACGCATCTTCATTTTCGTATCCACCACCGGTTGCCTTGGATCAAAGAGGAAGGGAGCATTTAATTTTCTTCACATGACCACCGCCGTCATCACATGCCCGTGTTTCCCCCAAAATAAGACCTGCTTCTATTAATTTTTGCTCTGAAAGATACATTAGGCGTCAACTCTGAAGCTGACCTTGGAGGCTTCAGCGTTGCCACAATGGAGATGAGGGGGATAGAGATAGCTGGGGTTTGGTAGTCAAAACAAAATAGTTTCTCCTGGGAACCAAGGACATTCCCGCTGGTGGATGAAGAGAGGAGGAACAAAGTTACTGGGCAACCGGACAGCGCCACGATTGGACCGTGTGACTGACTGATTGGGGAAAACTTTTATTTAGGTGAAAACCATGGGAACCTTTAGAATCAGTTTTCACCAGTCTGTGCCAATATGATATATTCAACAAAACTGTTCTTTAAGGAATCTACCTGGCTTGGAGTTCTGTTTGCTATGGATGTATTACTTGGAACCCCGAGATTAAGGCTTATTTTCGGGGAAATATGGCACTAAAATGTGTCCGTCTGGTTGACGCTCTTAACTGGGACTTATTTTTGGGGAAGGGCTTATATTATGAGCACCCTGAAAAATCAGGCTAGGGCTTATTTTCTGGTTGGGTTATTTTGGGTTATTTTCGGGGAAACAGGGGTATTCCCAATATAGCTGATTGGTTCGTACAAACACCGAGGAGTTAAAACCATCTTCCAAGTGCAGGGTGGGGGGAATAATCACCATTCAGTTCTGATTAGAATGTTAGGTATTGCCTTTGTGGGCCTCAATGGATCCATCCAAATGTAGACCAGTAGCCGTATCGCCACTGGTCCTGCAATCAAAATTTGGGTGCTTGACAAACATCATGTATTTTTTGTCAGTTGCAGCATCTTTGGGGTTACATGATCGCTACTTGTGATCTTCCCAGCTGGCCTCTGACCAGCAAAGTCAACGAGGAAGCTGAATTTGTTTAATGACTGCATGATCCATTTAACAACAGCTGAGATTTACTTAACAACCAGGGCAAAAAAAAGGGTGCATTTCATTTAATAATCAGCTTGTTTAGCAATGGAAATTCTGGTCCCAATTGTGAGGGCTATTTGTAGATATTTGTAGGCCACCCATTTCAGGGATTCTATGATGTTTAAAATGCATCCAAACACCCATATTCTAACAGAGCAATGTGTGCGATGAAACATGATCATTTCTCCAAGCGAGGGCTGATTTAATCCCCGCCTCAGGGTCCCCTAATCCCACTAGGGATCTAGGCTCCCTTAATCAAATATTTTTTAAGTTTAAATGTCAATATTGTTGTTTTTCTTTGCCAAATGGACTTGATGCATTAAGTAAACAGCTGTCATTACAAGAAAATAAAAAGTTTGCATAACCTTCGTCTAGCTCAGGGGTCCCCAAATTTGGCAACTTTAAGATTTGTGGACTTCAAGCACGGCTGGCTGGAGAATTCTGGGAATTGAAGTCCACAAGTCTTAAAGTTGGCTGGAGAATTCTGGGAATTGAAGTCCACAAGTCTAAAAGTTGCCAGATTTGGAGACCTCTGAGCCAGCTGCTAAAACTGTTCCATGGGGCTGGAGAACACAAGACAGGAAAATAGTTATCTGTATGAAATTCCAAAAATGCTAAGGAGAACTTTCAAGTTATTCAAGCATATTAGGTATGTTCTGCTGCCTTGGCTTACTTACAAAGTAATGAAGATGGGATTTAAAAAAATATCAAATAAATAACACAAAAACCAGGTGAGATTGAACGCTTCTGTCTCTCCACAGAATACAGAACATGCGGCACAGAAGCCGATATATGCAGCCTCTCTGGAGTAAAATGAGACAGTTAATTTTAGCTGTGGAAGGGACTGAATAATCCTTGGGTGTGGCTCGAGAAACAAAAAAGCAAAGGGAATAAGCAGGAGGGAAGGAATGCAGCCAGTAGACTTCTCATAAACAAGAGGAAATTCTTGTTTATTTCCCTCCTTATATTTTAGCTTACAAGCACTGAACTTTCCCCAAGTTTTAAGTCAAGATGACTTCTGAAAGGAAGAAAAAGAAAGCTTTTATAGAGAAAAAGAAAGCTCTTAAAAAGTTATTTTCTAGGATACAGTATCTTGGATACAGTAAACAAGACACGTGGAACACAACGTGAACAACCGAGTATACTTTTTAAGTCATATTTTCCCCTTGAATCCCATCTATTCCTTGAGAATGGGCAGAAAGTTTGCTTCAAAAGTCTACCTCTTTAAAGAACGAATGTGATTAATGCATTTATCCTCTGTGGGGCTGCAAAAAAACATCCTTAAAAAAAAAAAGCCAGCATTTAGCAATGGGGTGGGAGCCTAATTAATCGGGGGGATGGTTTTATTAAAAGTTTGGTCACTTGGAATTTTCGGTGAATGTAAACGAGGGGGAGCTATTTAGACTCTAGAAGGAAAAAATAACAGGCCTCGTAGCTCATCCTTTGATGCCTGAACTTTAAAATCTTGTTAGCAGGAAGTTGCATTCTTCCCACAGCTGAGCAGATTGTGTGGCTGTGACGACACGATAGCAGCTTGGGTTAACCGCGAAGGCAGGCAGGCTGTCTGTCTGTCAAGCTTCCAGAAAGCGTTTCCGAAGCCTTAGCCATTCCTTCAAGGTTAGCGCTTTCCAAATCTGGGAATCTCCGGATGTATTATTAAAAGGACAATTTTTTTCAGAAGGCCGGGCCAGGACGGTCTTTGAGTCAGCTTGTCTGGAGATCTCCAGAGGAGCAAAACCAGTGGTGGGAATTCAATTTTTTTTTTTTCACAACTGGTTCTGCGGGCGTGGCTTGGTGGGCGTGGCAGGGGAAGGTTACTGTAAAATCTCCATTCCCTCTCCACCCCATTAACCTGCTTTCCAGCTCCGTTCTCCTGCGCAGGGCAACTGTCAACTCATAAAACGTTCCTATTATGCCTGTTTTACTAGTTGCCATAAAAAGGGAGGGAATGCAAAAGTACATTCCAACTCTTATCTTTAAAAGATTGTAACAAACTACCAGAGCTTTTGCCCGCTGATATATTTAATTGGAGAACGTGATTGATGACACCCAGCCTGTGAAGGGGCTCAGTTGGAGAATCTGATTTAAGACACACCCAGGGGGCCAGGGGGGAAACAGGGTCACAGGGGACTGTAAATTACCTGTGCCAGAGTTGGCTTCATACAGGGCAGTGCCAGTATGTTGCCTCTAATGAATCCTTTGAAGTTGGTTGAAGTTTGGCTCGAGAATCATGATTTAATTAGGGTGATTACTGGAATCCTGACAGCAACCAAAGAAGACCCAGCCAATCAGCTGGGACTTGGGAGGCGGAGCATAGATGGGGGCATGGCCAGTCAGAGGAGAGATTTGCCAGTTCTCCGAACTACTCAAAATTTCTCCAGAAGTGGTCAGAATCGGCTGAGTACCACCTCTGAGTAAAACTTCACTTAAGCGACGTCCCTGGGAAGGGGCGTCGCTCTGGGCAGGCAGATGGAAGAGGGAGGCTGTGGGTACCTTGTTAGCCACAGCATTGACGTTGGGCCGGGCGTCGAAGATGGTCAGTTTGGAGAGCTGGCCGTTGGTTTCCCGTATGATTTCCAGGTATTTCTCGTCGTCTTTGTTTCTTTTGCCACCCATGCCCACAAGGGGTTGGCTGGAGCGCGTGATGACAGCTTGAGTCTCCGGATGGATCCAGGATAATACCTAAGGGAGCAATGAGAAGATATTCCATCAGAGCCCAGCGGCTTTCCACAATGCAGAGTTAGTCCTCGCTTCACAACAGTGGTGTGGCCTGTTGGCCGCCGGCCCTTCCGGCAACCGACTCAGAGGAGCAGGTGTGGGAGTCAGGATCAGCATCAGAGCAACTTGAGAGAGCTTCGAGGGGGAAGAGGGAATGGAGCTGGCAGAGACAGAGACAGAAACGGAGCCTGGGTCGTCCGTCAGCCCTCAGATGGAGAGTCGACAGCCCCAGGTCTGGAGGTGGCTGATGAGGAAGAGGAGGAACAGCTGGGTTCAGTGCCTGACGCGCGGATGCACAGAAGCCAATGGAGAGGAGAGCAGTGGAAATCTATGGGCGGTTCCTGGGACGGAAGAGCCACGGCTGCTAGCGAAGCCCTACCCTTTTATCTGGGGATAGAAGGCAGGGGCGGAGATGAATAGATGTGGCAGAAAACTATTCATCTTCCGGCCGGCCGGACTTGTTAGCCTGCGAGAGAAACTTTTGCTGGGACTGCCAGCATTTTGAGTTCACATCAGAGGGTTGGTCGTGTTTGGGAGCTGAACAAACATTTCATTTAATAACCAAAGTTACAAGGGCACTGAAAAAAGGGACTTAGGACCATTTTTCACCCTTAGGACCATTGCAACCTCCCCATGGTCACATGATTTTTTTTAAAAAATTCATATTTATATCCCGCCCTTCTCCGGAGACTCAGGGCTGACTTACAATTTGGGATACAACCCAATGCGCTCAGCAATAGCCTTCCTTCCATTGTATATGCCTGCTTATTACTAAGCGGCATTTTTACAAAGTCAGCTTATTGCCCCCAACAATCTTGGGTCCTCAGTTTACCTACCCCGAGAGGATGGAAGGCTGAGTCAACCTTGAGCCTGGTGGGATTCGAGCCTGAAATAATTACAGGCAGCTGGAACTAAGTGCTAGGCTACTAACAACCTGCACCTCCAAGGCCCTTTACATATGGGTGCTTGACAACCAACTTACATTTATGACGGTTTTGCAGTGGTCCCCTTTTGTGACCTTCCGATAAAGCAAAGCCAACGGGGAAGGCAGATTCACTTAACAACCGTGTGACTAATTTCTGGTGATTGTGATCATAGCAACGAATCGGCAAGGAAAGTGAATTAAAGCAGGCAAAACTTGCCTCAACAAATTTCCTCAGCAAACTTACATTTTGGGCTCAACTGTGGCCGGTTTTTAAGTCGAGACTAAATTCTTGAGAGCGAAGTAAGCACGGGATGACGACACACATCGGAAAGCAGAAACCTTCTTCAGGTCTTCGTCCGTGGCGTTATACGGCACCACCAGGAGGGACGGGTAGGTGTCGCACAGGGCGTAGTGTTCGTTGAGGAAGGTTACCCTCCACTGGAGATTAGGCAAGCCCTTTTGAGAGAACCAAAAACGGTCTTTGCAGGCCATCTTGTCGCGGGAACAAGGTGGCAATAAAGAAAGGAACGATTTGTGCATCATTATGGCCACAGGGTGGCAACAGGCCACCAATTTATCCTTGAGTATCTCTACGGTTTGGGGACCCAGAGTAACAGATGGGAGGTTTAAGGCAAAACGCCGCCGAGTTTTTCCTTGCTCTTTTTTTTTTGTTTTGTAAACACATTTTTTTTTATTTTGTGTTTCAACAATCATATCATGGTGTGAACAGTGTGGTTCCAGAGTATTTTATGTTTTAAAACAAACAGGACAATCATTTCATGTTTCATACTGTTGAGATTCTTATCTAATTTGGTATTAGTGCATTTATGCCAGGGGCAATATTGAATAGGTAAGTTTGATAATTTAATAGTAAAAATCAGAAGTCTCCGAACTTGGCAACTTTAAGACTTGTGGACTTCAACTCCCAGAATTCCTCAGCCAGCAAAAACTTCTGGGAGTTGAAGTCCACAAGTCTTAAAGTTGCCAAGTTCGGAGACTTCTGATTTTTAACATTTATATGCCGCCCTTCTCCGAGACTCAGGGCAGCTTACAATTTTGGGATACAACCCAATGTGCTCAGCAATAGCCTTCCTTCCATTGTATATGCCTGCTTATTACTATGCATTTTTACAGAGTCAGCTTATTGCCCCCCAACAATCTTGGGTCCTCAATTTACCTACCCCGAGAGGATGGAAGGCTGAGTCAACCTTGAGCCTGGTGGGATTCGGCCTGCAGTTGTAGGCAGCTGGAACTTAAGTGCAGGCAATTAATATCCTGAGCCACCAAGGCCCTTTTGTTTTTTTTTACTATTTTTACTATTAAATTATCAAACTTACCTATTCAGTATTGCCATATGTTATTTTTATGTCAATCTCTTTATTCTTAACACCACTTTATATGTTGTAGGTACTATATTAATAGTCATATTTGCAATGTTTAACAATTATATAATTCCAATATTCATTCATAAATTCCTATTGATTTATATTTTTCCATTATTTAACCTGTTTTTAATTCTCGGCTGTGCCACTGTTATATTTAAAGCAAAATGCCTTTTATAGTCACATTTTAATACAAACAACGTGATATTCACTCTTTTTATTAATGTTATTATGAGCCTACTTGGCAACACACAAGAATGGTTTTGCTTATTGGAAGTATTGGAATACACATAGGAGCGTCTGACATTCATTGTTGGGAAAAAAAAGAAAGAATGAATGTCATTCTTCTGCACGAAAAAAATGTAATTTTTTTTACAGACTTGCCCAAAAGAGTACTAAAAATAGCAATGGGACGTAACTAAGGGGAAGCATCTCACTCTACAACATGTGTGGGAATGTTGTGATTTGCCGGCAGCCTGCTGAGACGGCAGTGGAATCGGACAGTGGGGAAGGACGGGGTCAGTCCGGGAGTCTGGTGAGGACTCGAATGAGGGCCCTGTGTCCAATACAGAGATGGGGCCAGGACCATCTGGGAGTGGGGTGCTGCCTCCAGAGCCTTCGGAGTCTGGCAGCGAGGCGGAGGAACAAGGGAAGCCTGTTCCCAGTGCGCATATGCACAGAGCTGCTAGAAGGCAAGAGCAGCTGAGACAAAAGGGGCAACTCGGGAGTAAGGCTTGGAGGTGATTGCCCCTCCCATAAGGGATAAAGGACAGGAAAAGGTAGAGAAACCTTTGCAGGAAGCAAAGTTGTTCGCTCTGTTCGGATTCAGCCTTGAAGCTCTGTGTGGACTTTGTACTTTGACTGATTTTTTTCCCAGTTAATTTGGCACTTTAGTTGTTGGCAGCCATTCAAAGGAGAGAAAGGTGGGTGCTTATCTCGAGGAACTGTTTGGGACTCATTACGGGCTGGGAATGCACATAATTCCCAGCGTTGAAATAAAACAAGTGTTGTTTGGACTAAGCGTGTGCTTAATTAGGGTCTCAGGAAACCTTTTGTCAGGACAATGGGGAAGCCAGATGTTCTGGATGGAAGAGAGTTGCCGAATTTATTGTAATTTGCTTAAGTTTTAAGAAACGACTGTCACCTCTCTTCTGTTTGGGCTTGCCTTTGTTGATCAATCGATAAGCCCATTTGTGTTTCAGTGAAGGTGTGTTGGTTTCCAGTTGAAAGGAACTCAAAATTTCTCCTACGTCAGCCTACAACTCCCAGGCTCCCCGACCATCCATTATGCTGGCGGGGGCTGGCGGGAATTAAGAGCTGGGCAACATCTGGCAGGCCAGTATCCTCCTTTTTGTGATTTGAATATTTATTACACATTTAAGAATAAATGACATTGGAGAAGCTGCCGTGCTCAGACAGTAAAGCTAAATAGCTCAAGACAGGATGACCTTACAGCTCTCTAGACAAAAGTTCTATTCTTAAATTTCTCCTTCATACCAAATGGGATGAATAAAGTGAGGGACGCACAGTCTCTTTGCATCTAAGAACGGCTTGGCAGAGTGAGATGGGCAGTATATAAATGTAATGAATAAGTAAATCAGCATATCCACTGATCTGAATTCTTGGCTTTTCTTTAAGCCTGAACCAAATTATTTATTCTCTACTAGCTCAATACCCCTGCTTCGCTACGAAACAATGTGGTTGGGCTTAGTTTTGGGGGAGGAAAATAAGGGGGAAATCTGCCTGTGCCTACAAGCATCCATCGGTATTCATCTGGGTAGTGTCCTGTCAGTGTGTGAGAGAGTTGAGGGCTGTTTGGAAACTGAAACAGCATTTGCTGTGTGAGCAAGGAGACAGCAAGGAGCCTGGGCGTGGCTTAGCTCAACTGTTCTGTACTAAAGCTGCTTGGTGCTTTGAAACTGAAACTCCTCTGCTTGTGTTTTGCATTTGGAACAGATTTCTTTTTAGGTGAGAAGGGGGAGTAGAACTCCTTAGCATCAGAGCATGTTAATAATAATAATAATATAGGAAATACTAATGTTCTGATTGTCATTTTGAAAAATCCTTTCTTAGTGAGCCCTAGAAGCCAAGAGGAACATACGTGCCGAATTTCAAGTTTGTAGGCTTCACGGTTCTGGAGATTTTGTGATGATGAGTGAGTGGTATTTCACTTTTATATGTAGAGATAACACAATACAAAGTTAACAAAATGAACAATGTAATACAGAACACCAATATTTTATTTTATAAAAATCTGTTCCAGGTGATGTACCTTCCTGGTCATTTATCCATCCCACTTCACTAGGCTGGCTCATACCTTAAAAATTAAAAAAATTAGCATGCTTCCCATTTTCTGCTCATCCAGTTCCATTTGGCCACAGAACAGAAAGGAATATATATATATACAGCAAACCTGAAGAATGAGGGTGGAGGAATGCAAAGGAGAAGAGAAAAAACAAACTTACTTGTCTTCTGTACTCAACCATAGGATTATAAACCAGCCAGCCATTTTCTGCAAACTTCTCTTCATTCAGAAAAGCAAAGAAAGTCTGGGAAGACAACAAGAAAAATTAGGAAGTGGAACTGCAAAAGAAGAAAAAGATTCAAGGTGCCAAATTCTTTGCCTGTGTTGGTTGCTTGGCTTTTGTTCCTCATTGCCCCAAAAGGTTAAAATCTTCTCAGTCAAAACTTCCCTTTTATTTTATTCAAGAGAAACATAAAAGCCAAACAGAGTTCATCTCTCTCATTAAAGGGAGAGGCTGAAGGAGTTTGTGAGGCTGAAGAAACATTGTCAGATGCCAAAACATAAAGCAGGTTGCGTCCTTTAGGAAGATAAATTACTTTTTCCTGGAGTAATAGCCCTGAACTCAACCATTAACTTTGGACTAGTAGGCACCTTAATGAATCCGGGAAAAATACCGTATTCTCATTATCTGTCAAGATTATCTTTGCCATTTAAATGTTTTAGTTGTACACACAATATTAAAGCAGGCAGAAAGTTACAGTGTGAAACAAATGGTTCCCAAATTTGCTTTTTAGTTTAATTTATTGTCATTGCATTCGTACAATGAAATTAAATAACATCTTCAGTGTACATTATGACTATGAAAATAAACACAAACACACCTCCTTCACATTCTATGCATTGAATTGAAAACCCCTGATATTGCATTAATATTGCAGTATACAGTAGAATTTCAGGTGGGGATTACAGTAGAATTTCTTGACTCTTGGTGAATGTATCTTTCCTTTTATGTATACAGAGAGCATTTGCACCAAGACAAATTCCTTGTGTGTCCAATCACACTTGGCCAATAAAAAGAATTCTATTCAATAGAGTTACTGCCCTGGGATAGAAGCTGTTTTTCAGCCTATTTGTCCATTTTTAAAAATATACATATACATGAGGCAAAAAAGAAACCCACAACCACTACAAAATAAATTCAAAAAGAGCTTACCAGGTTATGCGAGTGTGGGAAAGCATATTTTGTCAGGAGCTCAAATATATCTCTTCTGCTGTGGCCTTCTTGTTTCAAAGCGAAGCGTAAATTCCTCATATCCTAAAAATTTAAAACAAACCATGCTTTTTAGACGAAACACCTGCAGTCAAGGATTAATGCTAGGTAATTGGTCTAGTGGCTTCGTGAACTGAAAGGTAAGGTTTTAAGTCCGTTTTTTTCACGAGATCTACTTGTCTAACTGCAGACTTTGGTGCAGTGGCCTGGAGGTGGAGCTTTTGCCTCACAATCAGGAGGCTGGGAGTTCGATGCTAGGTAGAGTAGAGGCAGAGATTTCCCTCAGGGCACAATGTGAATTTATCTGCTGAACAAAACTCCGCACTGGCGACAAGGAAGGGCATCCGGCCAGTAAACACTTTGCTCCATTCAGTTGCCCAGACTCCACCCCGCAAGGAATTATGGGGTCGTTAAAAGGAGATGATGATTTGTTTCTTTTAAGAACTCTGTTCAAATACACCTGTTCACAACTAACAACAGTCCCTCTCTCTCAGCTCAACTGATCTCACAGGATTGTTGTTGTTGTGGGGAAAATTCTTATTTCCCCGATTCTCTTGGATACCTGATCTCATATAAGAAAATATCAACACTGTTTTGAAGTCTTACCTTACAAGTTATATCTAAGCCATACGAATTCTCTCCTCGGCTCGAAGCGCCCCCCATTTTCTCAATCCTTGAAATAACCCCCAAAGGCACGTCTAATACCACAGTCGGATCCTGAGCAGACAAAAAAGAGGCGAAGTCCACATTAAAGCAAAGGATTCCTAACACGTTACACTTCCGTACCTGTGTTTGTCATAAACACTCTGCACCTTGAAAGCTAAGAAAGGTTATCGATTTAATGGGATGGATGCTGTCGGATTAAAAAAACAAAAAAGAACAGCCTTGATGGGCCAATGAGGCAAGAAGTGTTAAGTATAAAATAACCATCAACATAAAGCAATGAATAAATACCTACTAAATTGCTACCTACTGCAACGATAAAATCCCAGGACATTTCAAGAGGCAGCTGACCTTTAAAAAAAAATTAAAATTCTGCCCTGTATCTTGGCCCACCGCTCTTCTCATCGGAGGATATAAAAAAGGGAAACGCAGGTATTCCTTGACTTAGGACTAGATGGTGGCTGTTTGAAGTTACAACAGAGCTTCCCAGGGCTACTCACAACCCTGATTCAAAATTCTGACAACCAGCAATCTGGTAGTCACATGAGAGATCGTTTTGGGTGCTCAGAAATGATGCGTATGTGATTTATGATTTTTGCTGGCAATGGGCACTTCCTGGCTTCTGGCAAAAAAAAAAAGCTCTGGGGAATTGGTTCATTTAACAACTTACAACATTCACTTAATGAACGTGGTGTTTCCTTTACCATCAAAAAAAGCACCTTAAAATTGGGCTAACATTAGCCATTAGAGAGCAAGAAGAAAGGCAGTATTATAAGATTTGGGATTTATTTTATCAATGGCTAGATAGAAGAGCAAGAAATGGAAGTATATTTTCAATAGTAATGATATATTATCATTGATTATTTTTCAATAGGTTATACTATGAATATCATTTGGTAACAATTGAGATTTGCTTTTAAAGATAGCCTACTATACTATCACTTGAATGACAGTATAATAATGATATATGATATGGAATGTCGATTAGAATGTAATACGAATGTAAATTTAAGAGGAAAGGATTATAGATATTGTGCACATGATATATGTACCAAACCAACTGAAAGAAGGTTTCACTTGTTTTGTTTGTTATAAAAATAAAAAACTTTAAAAAAAAACTGGGCAGGTCATGTGATGACCTGCTTAATGACCGGAACGACTGATGGGTGGGCTCAATTATGGTTGTTAAGTCGAGGAATATCTGTACAGCTTTCAGAATTCAAGAAAAAAGAAAGAGGGTGGAAGAGTGCCCCTTGGACCAGGCAACTGGGACTATCCCATTTTTTATTCTGGTCGGAGATCTCATAGCCACACGTGACTCGGAGCTGCAGGAGGCTTAAAAGGTTGGTCTCCAGAACCTTTAATCTCTTCTGGAATCCCGATGCACTTGTGGGCAAGTCGAAACACAGAGTCTAAAGCCCTGGATTGAAAGGAAGAATTTAGCTTAAAAGCATCTGCTGCATCTCGTTTTCCATTTGGTTACTATGCTGAACTAGCTTCCTTCCAGGGAAGGAAGAAAACAAGCCATCAGTTCAGTTCGTATTCTGTTCAGGTCACTGGAGGGGGACAGAGTAACAAAATAAGGGACACTGGAGCACTTCTAGTCTAACCCTCTGCTTAAGCAGGAGAACCTATGCCATTTCACACAATTGGCTGTCCAATCTTAAAAACTTCCAGTGATGGAGCACCCACAACCTGTACTGGCAAGCTATCATGCCCTTGTTAGAGTCGGACTCTGAGGGAGAGGAGGAACAGCTGACAGGGAGTGGAAATGTGGCTCTGGAGGTTGTGGAGGAGGCTGGGGAAGGGCAGAGGCCGGCTGGGCAGTCAGAGGAGGACCCAGGCCCATCCCCTCTCCATCCTAGGGCACGCAGGGAGGAGAGGATCAGGGAGAGACGTGGTCTCCTCAGGAGGAGAGGGCCTTGATCCTCTTCATGGGCTGCAGCTGTGACAACTGAATAAGAGTTTGGACCTGTGTACTGGCAAACGCTGGAAACAAAGCGTGTTTTATTTTGGTCTGAAGTTATCTTGGTTGGCGTCCTTCCAACAGATTGTGCCTTGTTATCTCCTTGAATTTGGTAAATACTTCTCCTGTTCCTTGTGGAAATTTCATCACTGTAGTTTGTTTGGTTTTTTATTTCACCTGTATCTGCTCATTAAGTTCGGACTGTATTGCTTTCTTTTGAAGACTATTTTGGAGTACGTTTTATCCCCAACTGAGTATTATTGAACAGTGGGACCAAGTTGGAGGCATTAAAGGACATTTATTTATGTTTTGGATTTTGTTACGTTTGCGTTACACTCTGGGTCATCACACAAGCTGTTCCACTGGTTAATTGTTCCCACTGTCAGGAAATTTCTCCTTAGTTCTAGGTTGATTCTCTCCTTGATTAGTTTCCATCCATGGCTTCTTGTTTTGCCTTCAGGTGCTTTGGGGAATAGCCTGACTCCCTCTTCTTTGGACAGCCCCTGAAATATTGGAAGACTGCTATCATGTCACCTCTAGTTTCATCAAACTAGACATACCCAATTCCTGCAACTGTTCTTTGTTGTGTTTTAGCCTCCTGCCCCCTAATCATCTTTGTTCCTCTTCTCTGCACACTTTCCAGAGTCTCAACATCTTTTTTTATATCGTGGCAACCAAAACTGGAGGCAGGGTTCCAAGTGTGGTCTTAGCAAGGCATTCTAAAGCGGTATTAACACTTCACGTGTCCTCGAGTCTGCCCCTCTGTTAAGGCAGCCTAGGACTGCATTGTGGAGAAACCTGTAATAATTCAGAATCTGACAACAGCAGGTGCCAACTATCTCAGCCAACTGGAAACGCCATTCAGCCGAGGTCAACCCGGTAGAGGGGTTATCAGAGCGGCTGACTGCAACACACAAACAAGACCTCAGAGCTTGCTTACCGATTCCACGCTTCTCAGGTAGATCCTGTAGTTTGTGATGTAGACTCTCCCTTTAATAGGCCCATTGAAAGGACACATGTAAATGACTTCCTTGTCTGTGGGAGAAAGAAAAACTCCGCATTTAAAATATAGCAAGGTAATAAAGGCTGGAACTCGAGACAAAGAAAGAAACTTACAAGGCAAGGATTAGTGGGAACCCAGAAGTGACATGAACTATTATGAATGGAGGAAGTTGTGTTGTGCAATGGTGTGTAGCTCAGATCATCTTTTTTACAGTTGGAAAGGCATGCAGGCAAACATGTTTAGAAAAATACCGCCACATTTCTCATCTTTATTCAAGTACGGTAGAACATTCCAAATTGACCTGTCAAATTCTAAAAATTTATGCAGAGAGTATATGAATGAATGAATGAATGAATGAATGAATAAATGAATGAATGAGCTGGAAGGGACCTTGGAGGACTTCTAGTCCACCCCGTGCTCAAGCAGGAGAGCCTACGCTATTCATTAGCAATGGATGGAAATGCTTGAATGCTGTTGTGGCAGTTAAAATGAAAGTAAAAGTTGTAAAATCATCCCTGAATTGTATGGGAAGACATACATTTAATTATTCTGCATCCTTGGTCAAATGAACGGGATTTTGTGCAAGTTACAAGAAGTGTAACCTCCTACAAAGCGAAGAATCAATAAGGTAATTTCAATTCAATTGTAGAGAATGCGAAGGAGGTGTGTTTGTGTTTTATTTTTATAGTTCTAATGTACGTGGCAAAGACCATAGAAATACTTTATGAGTTGACATTACACTGAATCTTGACAGTAGAATTAGAATTATGTTATTGGCCAAGTGTGATTGGACACACAGGGAATTTGTCTTGGTGCAAATGCTGTCAGTGGACATAAAAGAAAAGATACATTAGTCAAGAGTCGAGAATCATCAGGTACAACACTTAATGATAGTCATAGGGTACAATAAGCAATCAAATCATACTAGGAAACAGTCAATAAAAATTGTTAGGATACAAATGACAAAGTTACAGTCATACACAGTCACAAGTGGGAGGGGATGGGTGGTAAGGAGTGATGAGAAAATTAATAGTAATAGTAGTGCAGACTTTGTAAATAGTTGGACCATGTTGAGGGAATTATTTATTTAGCAGAAGGATGGCGTTTGGAAGAAAAACTGTCCCGTGTCTAGTACACTGAAGATGGCATTTAATTTCGTTGTACGAGGTGCAATAAACTAAACTGAACTGAACTGAACTGAACTAAACCTAAAGATAAGCTAGTTTTGAAATGGGCCACTTTTAACCCAGTCTGACTCTGCGTATGCTCCAAAAACACAACAAAGGCAGAACAATCTAACTGAATGTTTATTTCTGAGATAGGCCACAGTGCTATAATATTCAAGCATGTTATCCTTAGGCAGCCCACAGCTTTATTCTTTCTGAACAAGTGACTTGGGTTTGGGACCAATTGATTACAAGTAACCCTTGACTTATGACCAGAATTTCCGTTGCTAATCAAGGTAGATGTTAAGGTCAGTCAAGCCAAGTTTTATGACCTTATTGTTGGGGTTGTTAATCAAAATGGCTCAGCTGTTAAGCAACGCACAAGGTTGTTAAGTGAATCCTACTTCTGTCATGCCCTTGTTGGTGTCCGATTCTGAGGGGGAGATTGAGCAGCTGACGGGGAGTGGGAGTGTGGCTCCGGTGGCTGTGGAGGAAACGGGGGAAGGGCACAGTCCGGCTGGGCATTCAGAGGAAGACCCAGGCCCACCCCCTCTTCATCCTAGGGCACGCAGGGAGGAATGGAGAAGGGAGCAATGTGGGTTATGGGGGAGAAAAGGGCCCTGATCCCCTTCATTAGTTGCAGCTGGGAGAACAGGATATAAGAAGGGCGTTTGCATACAGCTCCTTGCTGGAAGCAAAGTGTGAGTTACCTTTGTTGAGGCTTATCTGGGTTTTGGCATCCTCCCAACTGTGTGTGCTTTGTTATCTTTTGGAAGTCTGCAATTTATCATCCTGACCTGCCGCGTTAATTACTTCAGCGTGGTTTGTGTTTTTTTATTTCTACTTTATCTGTACTTTGGGTTCGGACTGCATTTCTGCTCTTCGCAGACTGTTTTTTGAAGAGTTTGTTATCCAGCTGAGGAGAATTGGACATTGGGGCCAAGCTGGAGGCATTAAAGGGAATTTATTCTACTTTTGTGATGTTATTTTTGTGTCATGCCCCGGGTCATCACAGCTTCCCCCGTGGATGGGGGCTTCTCAGAAGATGGCTGGGAAAGTCACGAATAACGACCGTGTGATCTTATGATGCAGTAAGTGCTATAAACACTTTGCTTGACAAGTGCCTACATTTTGATCAGCTGACTGGAGATGCTGAGATGGTTGTTAAGTGCAAGGACCGGCCAGCTCACTGCTGTGATAAGAACAGGTGTTCCAGGAATGGTTGCAGGTCGAGAACTACCTGTATGCACTAGGGAATCTGCATTTACCTGTGACTCTTGTTTCCCCTGGCAGACGAGGAATTTCTTCGTTGTGTTCCCAGTTAGTTCCATCTTTCATGGGCTAAGGGGGAGAAATGACAAGGTCAACTTCTCGCTCCGTGGATCCCGTAGCCATAAACTGCACACAGCATTTAATGATTAAACATCTGACTTAAAAGAAGAGCCGGGGAAGGTGCTCACTTTTTTAATGGAGGGTTTTTCCAAGGAGTTCGAATTACACCGAGGTGTTGAGGAAGAGGAGGCCATGCTGGAGAATGGCGGGGAAGACCTGCTGAGAGAGAGAGAGACCAGAGAAGATGAATATTTGATCAGATCAAATACGATGGATACAGAGCAGCAACGAGGAGGCATCCATTTTGTTGGACTTCAACACACCAGCAATTTTATATAGGGGTTCCCTTTTGCAATATTTTCTAGGCGGGTGGAGGGCTCACCCAAAAGAAAAAAAAAAGTTGCCACCTCATCTCTTAAACGCCACTTTATTTCCTAAATATATTACACCTCTTTCTCCTGCTAAAAGTTACTCGGAAAACTAAATGTTTAGTTTGTGCTACGCTTAACAACGGTGGCAAGAAAGATCACAAAATGGGGCAAAACTCACTTCACAACAGAAATGTTGGGCTCCGTTGTGGTTGTTAAGTCGAAGGCTTAACATGTTTTAAGCCCCATGTTTCCCTATTTTTAGATGCAAAGCGAAGTCCCCTTCTAAGACTTTGTTTCTGGCTCCGAGGAACAAATGCTGCGTTGGAAGATTTGTCTATAACTGAGCCTATATTAAGCGTATGTGGACGGAGATCAGCGATGACTCCAAGTTAATTATAGTAAGGAAGCTAACGGCTGCAGGCCGGCTTGTCTGGAAGTGAGTAGGATACTACAACCACGTCAAATTAAATAAATGAAGTCGCAAGATGGGTGTTGTTACTGGATGCTTTTCCCAACACAGATTTTGCAGAAGCTCCTACTTCAGTGGTTAAAAAGCAAGGCCCAAGCCCACGGGCTTTCTTTCCCGAGAATTCGCGCATTTACGCTGGAAGCAAAATGGCATTGATTAAAGATTGTCCAATAAAAAGGGGAAGGAAAAACCTTTGCACGTCCAGAAAATGTTCCCTTTCGAAGAGAAAACTAAGAAGTGTGTGTGTGTGTGTATTTTCGACTGTGATCCACTATTTAAAACAAAACAGGAATTTTTCTGCCCATGCAGCCCTAAAAATACCAGCGCTCAAAATCATTCCCACAGAAGCTGAATGTAAATAACAAATTAGCAAATCCTTTTCTGATTTTGAGAATTGCGGCCAAAAACTGCCTGAAGGCCCAATGCAAAAAAAAAAAAGTTTGAGCCAGCCTCTTTTGCCTCCTCAAAATAGCATTTTAGCAACTCCGAGGGAAGTGCTTGTCCCTTCCTGCGGTCTCTCTGCCACTTGTTTAAAACACAGCTATGTTTTTCACCCTGCCTTTTTGTTTTTGTGGATATCAAGTTACCTCCCCCAAGACACAAAACACTGTGGAGTAAAAACAGAAAAAAACTGAAGCTACTATACCAGCCTGCGTATAGTAATTATGTCTTAGTAAACTTTACTATGAAAAGTCTAAGAAATAATACTTGCTTTGGCTTGGCTTGCAGTTGTGCAGACTACAGTGTAGCTGTAACAACTACTTGGAAAGATGGCCCTGCATGAGGATACACAGATACACACACACAGACACACAGACACACAAATACCCACTTGGAATCTAGACAGATATATACACCTTTCATGCTATCCGGCTATCTCCTTGGTTGCAGAATTTCCGAGATAATATCAATGCTACAGGAATATAATAGGATGCATTAATTCTACTGTAGGTGCAGCTATGTTAATTTCATCATAAATACACAAGAAAGCCAATCTTACGGCATCCGTAAGATCAGGAGTTCACTCCCTCCACACAGCTTAATTTCCAGTGTGCTGAATCACTCAGGAACACAATCTCACAACAGTGCTTGCTCTCTCCATCGTTTCCCCAAGGGGGCCCAAATGTGCAAAATGATCCAACACACCCACACGGTGGACTCAAGGCCATTCAAGTTTTCTGGTCATCTTTCTCCCCTCCTTTTGGTTTTTTTTGGTAAGGGGAAAGCCGCACCAATTCCCAAGCCATGAAAAACATACCTATTCAGGCTTAAGATTTCTTGCCATCTTTAGGGAAGGAGTGAGGAAGAAGAACCCCATGGATATGGATGCAATCAATACCCCCTCCAAGACTAATGAAAGTAGGCAAGGAGAAACGACTGTGCAAAGTTCAAAATTCTCTTATCGCAGGCAGGCAAAACCAACCGAACCAGGAAGCAGAGAAGGAAGTCTACTTAATGGGGTGGATCCCAAGGAGAGTCGACCGGAGGAGATCCATTCACATCAAAGAAACGCCGCCTGGATCCAGCCCAATGGCTACAAGTTCACGGCAGCAATTTACCAATTAGATAGCAACAATTTGCTATCTGGTCAGGGAGCCTCAGGGAGGAAGATCTGCAAAGCACAAAATGGCTTTATGGTACGGGACTCTGCCATGGGATTAGCTGTGTTTATGTTTCCATGGTTTTCTCAAGTTTTATTTTTAGTTCTGTTTTCTTGCACCCTGCCCAGACTCACCCTTGGAAGACGGCTGGCTGTGTAAATGGGATAGAAAATAAATGGATCAGACAGATAAGTAAGGGGGAGGAAGGATAGATAGATGATAGGTAGGTAATAGATGGATAGGTGATAGATTGATGATAGATAATTATAGAGATAAATGCAGGTAGATATATATAGATAGATCAGTGATAGCTAGATGATAGCTAGATACTAGGTAATGATATAGACAGATGATAGCTAGATGATAGCTAGTTACTAGGTAATGATATACACAGATATAAGATAGATAGATAGGTAGATAAATGGATAGGTAGGTAGGTAGGTAGGTAGATAGATAGAGATAGGTGATAGATGATAGACAGTTGATAGATCGATAAATAGGTGATAGATTGGTGATAGTTGATAGCTAGATACTAGGTGATGATATAGACAGATGATAGATAGCTGATAGACAGATGATAGATACTAGATGATACAGACAGATGATAGACAGATGATAATTATAGAAATAGATGCAGATAGATAGATAGATAGATAGATAGGTAGATAGATAGATGATAGATGACAGATACTAGATAATGATAGATACAGACAGATGATAGATGATAATTATAGAGATAGATGCAGATAGATAGATAGATAGATAGATAGAGTGAAAGATTGGTGATAGATGACAGATGATAGATCGATAAATAGATAGGTGATAGATTGGTGATAGTTGATAGCTAGATACTAGGTGATGATATAGACAGATGATAGATAGGTGATAGACAGATGATAGATACTAGATAATGATAGACAGATGATAGACAGTGAAAGTAATTTAGAATAAGAGGCAGATGATAGGTAGTAGGTAGTAGATGATAGATTGAATATTGGTGATAGATGATAGCTGTTGGTAAGATAATTATAGAGATAGATATATGCAGATAGATAAGTAGATAGATATTATATATATAAAGAGATAAATATAGTATATTGTTTTTCCAGCACAGGTGCAAAATCATTTTCTCCCCCTCATACATATGTGTGTGTATAAATGTGTATATATACAATTATAAAACAGTTTTCAAAGCAAAAGACTCCCCCTCCCCCGTTTCTTGCGAGCCCCCCTTCCTCCCCCCGCCGTTAGAGAGCCAGCGACCCCCATAACCCCCACCCTGGGAGGCTGCCTTTCTCCTTGCGGGGAACCGCCGCTGCCTTGGGCCTCCTGGCGAGGACTCCCCCACCCCACCCCAAAATCCCCTCACCCCCGGCGTCCGCCGCCTCCCCTCCGGGACCCTCGCCGAGGCGCCCCCTCCTCACCCAGCTGCTCCGCCGGCGGCCGCCTCAGCCTCGCCGAAGGGCGCCCCCCCCCGCCTTTCCCCGCTGTCACGTGACGGCGGGCTGGACAGGAAGCCGCCGCACAGCCCAGCCAGCCAACGGGAAAGCCGAGCGTGCGCGCGGGGCACGCCGGGAGATGGAGTCCTCCTCTACTTCCTCCACTTCCTCCGGCTCGGGGCGCCCTCGCGCGGGGAGCGCCGGGAACTGTAGTTTGGCCTGGACTGAGAGATCGAGAGAGAGAGAGGGAGAGAGAGAGAGAAGCAGGCCAGGCTCTCCCGCGGGCTGGTTTTGGTTGGGTGGGGGCCCTCCTCGGCCCCCGAGCCGGTGGATTTGCCTGCAAAAGGGTGCATTGCACCCGCAGAGAACTCCGTTCACCCGGTTTGGCCCCCCCTCCCCGGCCCAGAAGCCCCCCACCACCTTACCCACATACACCTGTGCACACATCCGACTGCAATTCTTGCATTGCAAGCAACCAAAGCTGGACGGTTTTAAATCACAGCTCAGAGTAGGATTCTCTTTATTGGCTAAATGTGGTTTTTAAATCAGAGGTTGCCACGCAGAATGAGGAAGGGTCGACCTGATCTTCCCCTTAGTTGTTGACCTCACCCCAATTCCTAAGGAGTCTGTAAGGGGCGAGCATAAGTGCACCAGCGTGCCTACCGTCCCTTGTCCTAATGCTCCCTTTTATTCTTATCCATTTCATGCATTAATAATCATGTTTATACTTAACATCTGTTATCTAATACATGCTCGACAAAATAAAATAATAAAAAATAAATAAAATAATAAAATAATATAATAAAATAATAAAATATAAATAAAATAGTTGAGAGGCCAGCCAAAACTTAAAAGAAGTAGAATGTAGCATTTTTTTAAAAATCACATTATGACCTGGTTCGAACCAAGCTATTTGTAATAGGGCTGTTTGTGTTGGAGCTTATTAAGTTATAATTAAACAGGTGCATTACCGGAAGTGTGAATCCGGCTGGTAATATGCAAATCAGGTCTCTAGTTAAACAATGTCTGAGCATATAACATGCTTGGCTGAATGGCCACGATCTATAGGTGATAAATGCCTGGACCTCTTAACTTTATTTGCTACTTGCTTCTCTCTTTATCTACGGCCTGCTTTCTCTTGGAGATGGGTCTTGAAATAAAATTCACTGCATCAAAGGCCTTGATAATTTGTGTTGTAATTATGTTGGTCTTTAGGATGCCAAAGCATGGGTTATGCTGGGAGAATTATGGACACTTTGCAAAGCTGATTAAAGGCTCTATTAGTGCTTCCTAAACATGTGTCCAATATGGTAGAATATCTTGTGGTTTTTACAATCTTCCATTGCAGACTTGACCATCTTCTTGTTCAGATAGAGTAAATGGTCAACATTCATCCAAGTTGAGTTTCATATAATCTATCTATCTATCTATCTATCTATCTATCTATCTATCTATCTAATTCTACCTCTATTATATCTATCATCCATCTCTCCATCCCTTTATCTCTCTATCCCTCCAACATCAATCATCTCATTCTATCTCTATTGTATCTATCATGTATCTATATCTATCTTTATCATCTCTCAATAATCTCTCATTCTATATTGTATCTATCATGTATCTATATATCTCTGTCTGTTGGACTGTCTGTCTAGTTCTATCTTTATTGTATCCATCATGTATATCTATCTATCATCTATTTAGTATCTGTCATTGTCTGCCTATCTTATATCTGAAATCTATCATCCATCCATCCACCCATTTATTTATCTATCACCTATCTGTCTGTCTTGTCTGTCTGTCTTGTCTGTCTGTCTGTCTGTCTGTCTGTCTGTCTATCTATCTATCTATCTATCTATCTATCTATCTATCTATCTATCTATCTTCCACCTGTCTTTGAAAAACAGTTCTTACAAAACAAATAACTGAAAACATTCAGTGAGTGCAATTTTTCCCCTGGCAGTTTATTATGGTATGAAGGAAAAAACAGTTTGGTGTGTCTGACATGAATGTTAATTTTACAAATGAAGGAGAAGGTTGTGGCTATTAAAATATGGTTACACAAAGTAGGAACATTTTTTTTGAAGAAGTGTACAGTACAATGGATTTCTTTGATAAACAGACTCTTTAAATATACATGACAGAAAAAACATCCAAAGTTATGTTGTGTTTTTAATCAACATCTTTATCCCGGGGAATTGGGGTGGGAGAGGGGTAAATCCGTATATTTAAAACAGAATACAAAACAATAAGAATAATTTGGAGCCAAGAATGAAGCATTTGTCTGCTACAAATATACATGATTGAGGTGGGCAAATCAGAAAGACAACTGTTTTTAAGAGCTGGGCATCCTAGCATGGATCATTTTGCAAAACTAGCCTCTAATATGTTCTTAAAAACAAACATTTGATTTCTTCAGGGGCAGCTTTGCGTAGCCACATCACCATGTCTTGGTTGTCAGAAATCCTTGACTTATGACCGTTCACTTAGTAACCATTCAAAATTATGACTGATCCAAAAATAGGGCGTAGAGCCTGGATTCAGAGGCCTGACAATCGTGGCTCCTATGTGATTTGGTGCTCAGCAACATGGCCACAATTATGGCTTACAGTTGCATTTGATGATGGTTTCCCTGAAAACTGGCACTTGCTTCCCGTTTTCAGCCAAACCACCCCAATCAAGAAACATTGGTTTGCTTAATGGCCGTTCGATTAATGGCCGTGGCGGCTACTTTACAATGTTTTTCTTAATGACTGCCACAAAACAAAAGCTTGCAAAGATGGGTTTTAGGAGCGTCATACAAGGATCACGGACAGTTTACGGTCGTGTGTTGAGGAGGGCCTGCACTCTCATTAGAGGCAGACTGGCCAAGGAAGGTTTTGGGAAGGTAGTAGCTACTCTCAGCTGTGCACCTTTCCTTGATACTATCCGGGGTTCGTTCACCCCTACGGACACATCGCTCGGAAGGGCTGTGCAGAACCCAGAAGTTCATGGGGACGCCTAATATTTCAATAGCTTCTTTTCTTTTAAATAAAAAATAAAAATCGAAGTAATTAAAGGGAGAAACTACAAAGCACGGGTGTCTTTAGTTAGAGGCAGCACAACCCAGGAATTGTTAGAAAATTAAAAGAAAAAAACAAACTAAGCTTCCGCTTATGTCCAGGAGATATACAAATAACAAACAGAGAAACAAGAGACAGCTAGAAGAAAGCAAGGAATGGGACAATCTCAGAAGAGTGTTTTTTGGGGAAATTGATTCTTCTTTTTTCCACACTTTCCAGGAATAGTTTGGAGCAATTAGGTTTTTAAGGAGAATGTTCACACTGGTTTATTTAATTTTTTTACACAGACTACATCGGATTCAACGGATTGGCTTTCCAATGGACATAACACCCCACCCCAAATTTTGCCTGTCCCCCTTTAAGATCGTGCCGTGAGAAGATACTCACTGCGTGAAGAAACCCCCAGATGGGAAAACAAAACAAAAACCCAAACCCCAAAATTTTTCCATTTTGTGTAGCAACTCGTCTCACGGAGCTGTTTTTGTGAAGCTGTGTTGGTGGCCGATCCAAAATGGGGATTTCTCCAATTTGCACTAAAAGGAGGAAGGAAGGAAGCAATTGCTGCGAATTTTTCTTTCGGTTTATTCTGTTTTCCAGGGCACCCCCTCTCATTCATATGTTATGTCAAAAACATAAAATATTTGATGCTGTAATACACAGTATTACTGGAACTAACAATAATATTTGCATATTTAGAACAAGGTGTAATTCCTATAATATAAGAAAGGAAAAAAAAGTAGTCTATAAGGTATTTACAGCGTCCAGCAAAGAAGTATAAATACTTCCATATTTTAATGTTTAGGAAAACATAATTTACAAAATATTCAAATATGTACACAGCTGCTTGGAAAACAAAAAACAAAAAAACAAAAAACAAAATAAACCACACTCTCAAGGGCAGTTAAGCAAAGTTGGACATCCTTTTTTTCCTTTTGATTCGGGGGAAAAAAAGATGCTTTAAAATAACGTTTTTTTGTCGCTGCTTGGGTTCCATTCCTGCAAAATTATTTACACTTCCTTCCCTTCCTCTCGAGAGTCACACATGTCCGGCACTCTGAATGTGTTGTCCCAAAATGTCATCTATCAATGTCAAGTTATTTAGCCAGTCTTCATCCGTGCCACCGCTGTTCTTCATCAACGAATCGATCAAGTCAGCTTCGCTGCACGTCCCGGGCAACATAGCGTTGTTCTGTTGTGGTACGAAGTCGTATTGTGGTGACAACTCCAAAGCCGCGTTCATCCTGTTGAACGTTGTGATGGAGGACTGCCCAGCTGAGCCTGGATAACTGGGCGGGCCAATGGCTGGGCCGGCGTTGAGCTGGTTGAACCCTGAGACCGCTTGGGGCATGGGTTTCATAACATTCATGGCAGCTGGCAAAGGTCCTCTCGCCAAGCCATGTCTCAGGTTCTGATTATTTGGAGGGATCAAGCTTTGGTTAGAAGGTCCAAGGTTCATTTTCTGCATCTGCCTGGCCTGCATCCCGGGAACGATCTGGTTGGGTGGCGGCCTGGCTTGGTGAGAAAATGGTTGGCTGGGGAGGCTTGACCTGACACTCTGTTTGGAAAAGACGGGGTTGTTTGGGAACTGGTGCATGGTGGCCTCCATCGGATTTTGGCTGGGCATCCTGGGGACGACAGTGGGCGTCCACATTGGCGCCGAAGAATTGGCATAGATGGCAGGCATCCTGGCCATGGCGGGTTGCCTCAAGTGCTGCTGGGCGGAAGAATGGGTGACCAAGGCCCCGGCGGGGAAGTTGGGCGCGGCCATCCCCGGCCGGGCTGCGGGATGGCTGTGGACGGTTTGGCATCCCGAAGTCATGGCCAACGAGTTTTGGCTTCCTCGGAGTGGGAGGTTGAAATCGGTGTTGGGGGGGAAGATGGCGGCTTGCTTGTTGGGGTTATGGGGGATCATCACCAAGGCTCCGCTGTTCTGGTTCACGGCGGCAGCGGTGGGCCCAAGGCCGGAGGCCAAGGTGCTCTGGAGCATCCCTTGGGCAGCGGGCATCATGTGGTGGGTGGAGCCAGGGGATTGCATGGTCTGGCTGCAGTCGGTTGGCAGGGACTGCGAAACTGCTGGGAAGAAACGAGCAACAGCTTGAATTAGTAAGGGAGCAGAAGCTCAGCAGTCATGCCTTCGAAATCATCATCATCATCATCATCATCATCATCATCATCATCATCTCTTTTATTCATTAAACATGAAAGTCAGTCAACTGAACATTTAAAAATGTATCACAAATATCATTGACTGGCGCTGATAGTTTATGTAGGTTGGCCAATAAAGAATTTTCTCTTCTCTTCTCTTCTCTTCTCTTCTCTTCTCTTCTCTTCTCTTCTCTTCTCTTCTCTTCTCTTCCCTTCCCTTCCTCTTCCTCTTCCACTCCACCCCTTACTTTCTGTTCTGTTCTTTTGTATTCTCTTCCACTCCATTCCATTCCATTCCATATTTTCTCTTCTCATTTCTATTCTATATTTCTGTTCTATTTCTATATTTCTTTTCTATTGTAATGTACTATATTGTATTCTATTTCTATTTCTATTCTATTCTATATTCCATTCCATTCTATTCATTCCCAATTCTAATCTAATCTATTCTATATTTCTACTCTGCTCACACAGCATATTAAACTTACACAACAATTTCCTTAAAAAAAAAAGGAACACATTGTGGTTGAATATTCCTTCTTACCGGGAAACTGGTTCATCTGTTGTCCCACAAAGGGGCTCCTCTGCTCAGCTGCCACACCCATCATGCCATGCCTCTGCTTTTCCTAGGAAAAACAACAAAGACAAAAACAAAAAGTTGAGTCCACACCCAGGGTGCATTTTCTTTGCAATGCAAATGCAGGTAAAAAGCATTGCTTCCTGTTGCCAGCTTCAGGTTCGTGAACTTTCCCTGGATATTTAAAAAAAAAACACCCTGCCTTTTGTCTCCTTCAACACAGGTGTTTCTCAACCTCCCCCGTTTTATGATAGGTGGACTTCAACTTCCAGAATTCCCCAGCCAGCAGGCTAAAAGACCAACCTGTTGCTGCTGCTGCTGCTGTTGTTGTTGTTGTTGCTGCTGCTGTTGCCGCCGTCTCATAATTTGCTGCTTTAGGAGTTGGTTCCTCATGGTGTAGTCATTCACCAAGGGTGGAGCCTGTGTAGGCACTGACCCTGAGTTGGCGGACACTGCTGGCTCCTGCATCCGAGCACCGATGCCAGGTGCCTGGTCCTGGAAGAGAAGAAAGACAAAGATGGCCGTCAGGTGCAAAGAATCGGGATCGTCTAGTAGATTGGAAGAATCGGGACCTGTTCTGACCAAGGTTTCCTGAGACTGTAATTAAGCACATGCTTAGTTAAAACAACTCTTGTTTTATTTCAATGCTGGGAATTAGGTGCATTCCCAGCCGGTACTGAGTCCCCAACAGTTCCTCGAGATAAGCACCCACCTTTCTCTCCTTTGAATTGCTGCCAACAACTAGAGTGCCAAATGAATTATTTAAAAAACCAACCGAAGTACAAAGTCCACACAGAGCTTCAAGGATTAATCTGAACAGAGCGAACAACTTTGCTTCCTGCAAAGGTTTCTTCACCTTTGCCTGTCCTTTATACCTTATGGAAGGGGCAATCACCTCCAAGCCTTATTCCTGAATCACCCCTTTTGTCTCAACTGCTCTTGCCTTCTAGCAGCTCTGCACACACACGCACTGGGAACAGGTTCCCCTTGTTCCTCTGCCTTGCTGCTGCCAGAGTCAGCACCCCACTTCCAGGTGGTCCTGGCTCCATCTCTGCATCTGATGCAGGACTCTCATCCGAGTCCTCCCCAGATTCCCAGACTGGTCCCCATTCTTCCCCACTGTCCCATTCTGCTGCCATCTGCACAGGCTGCCGGCGAACCACAACAGGACTGTCCATTAGATTGCAGGATAGAAAACTTATTTGACACAAGACTTTAGGTCAATGGAAATGCAACCCTTGAGCCTGATAAGGGCCAGCGGAATTCAGGAAGGGCTGGACTGAAGACTATTTGTGAGAATTGCACCCTTATCAGAAGGTGCTTCTGGTTTGATTAGCAGTCACACTTAGACTGATAGGTCGCTTCACAGTGCTTGATAGCCCCTCTCTAAGCGGTTTACAGAGTCAGCCTCTTGCCCCTCCAACAATCTGGGTTCTCATTTTACAGACTTTAGTAGGATGGAAGGCTGAGTCAACCTTGAGCCGGTCAGGATCGAACTCTTGACAATGAGCAAAGTCAGCCTGCAATACTGCATTGTAACTACTGTGCCACTATGACTTACTTCCTCCCTCCCTCCCTTTGCAAGCACTAGCACTTAGACTTACATACTGCTTCATGGTGCTTTTACAGCCTTCTCTAAGCAGTTTACAGATTCAGCCTCTTGTCCCCAACAATCTGGGTCCTCGTTTTGTCCACCTCGGAAGGATGGAAGGCTGAGTCAACCTTGGGCCTGTGGGATGCCCAGTTGGGGCTCCTTTCATGTCCCTGGCAGGAGCAGGAGCGAAGAACGGGAGCTCAACCCTGCCCCATGGCAGCTCTCGGTCTCGAACGCAGACTTGCTAACCTTCAACCCTAACTGTGTGGGCCACCATGCTTCTTGTTTATGGGAATGTAAGGGACTCTAGGCTGGGTCACACTTCACTCCACTCACAGTTCTGCTTGCTCTTCTCCTACAATGTTCTGCTGAATCAAAAGAGGAAGATGATGATCAAGGCTTCTAGAGTGCAGGCTCGAATCCCACCAGGCTCAAGGTTGACTCAGCCTTCCATCCTCTTGGGGTAGGTAAATTGAGGACCCAAGATTGTTGGGGAGCAATAAGCTGACTTTGTAAAAATGCCGCTTAGTAATAAGCAGGCATGTACAATGGATTGAAGGCTATTGCTGAGCACATTGGGTTGTGCTCCAAAAAAATTGTAAGCCGCCCTGAGTCTCCGGAGAAGGGCAGGATATAAATATGAATAAAAAAAAAATTTTTTTTAAAAAAGACCCTGGTACACTACCCTGAAAATACGGCCTACCCTGAAAGTAAGTCCTAGCTTGATTTTTACATGTGTGCCCAATATAAGCCCTACCCCCAAAATAAGCCCTAGAGTGGACTGGTAAAAATTAAGCTAGGGTGGGGATGAGTGAGTGGAGCTGCCCTACCACTTACCTTTGGACAGTTGTAGCCAGGCCTCGCACACCCCAACACCTGCCTTGCCGGCCCATTTCTTCTGCAGCTGGCAAGGCTGGCAAGACTTTCCTGAAGGCCTCTGTAGATGATAACAAAGCTCAGGATCGATCCAGAGCTCCCTTATCAGCTGCAGAGGCCTTCAGGAAAGCCTTGCCGGCTGCATAAGAAGAAGTTCCTGAAGGCCTCTGACAGCGAAAAAGAGGCCAGGCGGCGATGCACCCAAGTGAGGTTAGTCAGTGGATGGCATCCCCCCAAAATAAGATCTGGTGCCTTTTTGGGTGGCAAAAGATATAAGACAGGGTCTTATTTTTGGGGAAACACAGTATCTCAGAACAGACCTAGTAGCTCTACAATAGTTCTCGACTTACAGCCACAATTGGATATTTCTGCTGCTAATTAAATGATATTTAACAGAGATATGCTCATGTTTTGTGAATGCAGCCATTTTTCTCGGTTGTGTTAACAATTGAAATTTGATGGCCAGGTTAGCCGCTTTGAGTCAAGGCATGTGTTGAGGGCCCTACTTATGCCACCCTGGAAGGAATCTACCCTCAAGTTCCTTGAACATTCTCTTTTCCCAGAAAAGAACCTTCTGTTTTTCTAATTAATATTCAGGCTTCCTCAGAAGATGTTTCTGAATTTATTTTTAGAAGAGGCAAGGATGTGTAACTGCAAAGGTTTGGTTTTGATATGACTAATCCTTCCTTCATTTTGCAGCCTCTTTGGCTGCCTTGATGGTCCTTGGAGATCTGCTCTCATCGTAGGAAGTCCAGTAAGGCAGAGGACTTGAGAAAGGATAGCAGAATAAAGAAGGGGAGATTTGTCCACAACCTTTGGCCATCCCGTCCTTCAAAAGCCAGGTCAGCAGATGCCACCCAGGTCAGGAGAACTTGAGTAACCTTCTCTTCTTGTGGAAGAAAGCAAACCAAGAGCATCTTTTCCCTCAATCTGAGGAAGAAGATGGCCGAATGACTGTACTTTCAGTTCCTAAATCTCAACAATAACAAAAAACCAGGTCCTCTCTGAACATTAACGAGGATGCAAGAGGTTAAGACAGAAAGCAACAGAGAAGGTGCTACCAGCAAGTTCCTCCTATTCCACGTAGCAGTTCAAAATCATGTAAATGCAAGTAGATAAATAGATACCACTTCGGTCAGAAGGTAACAAGGCTCCATGCACCTTTGGCATATAGCCATGCTGGCCATGTGACCACAGAAGCGTCTTCAGACAACGTTGGCTCCCTCACCTAAGTGACGGAGATGAGCCTTCAGCATTTCCTTGCAACTCCTTCCTCCAACGGGGACAAGTTACCATCTCTTTAATCCCATGATCCTCCATGGAGAAAAGAGGAAGAAATATTAACTGGAGCTGCTCTACTTATCATGCTTCCAAGGAACAAAAAACTATCCTCAATTTCTCTGGCGGAGACTTTTAAATCAATAGATTTAATGGATTAACAGAGTGGGAAGGGTCTTTGTAGGTCATCTAGTCCAACCCCCCCTCCCCCGCCCAAGCAGGAGACCCCTAGACCATTTCTGACCAATGGCAGTCCAATCTCTCCTTGAAAGCTTCCAGTGCTGAAGCTCCCACCACTTCTGAAGGCAAGCTGTTCCATAATTAAGATTTAAGAATGAAGACACCAGGCTTCCCTAACTTCTGGGCCATCTGCCAGAGACCCCCAAACTGGCAAAAGCTCCCGTCCAACACGATAATTATATTTATTGTCTCATTTTACAAGTCTACCTAGAACCAGAGGAGACAAGTCTCCACAATTCCTCCAACTTAAGCAAGAATGGCTGATTGCTTCTGCTCTTAGACTTGCCAGAGAGAAGAAATGAGATCTATGTAACGTATGAATGCACAACCAAGATATAAAACAGCCCAGCACGGGAGCCAACTGCCCCATCCAACCCTCTGTAGCAATCTACATTATGGGTGACCCGTTGTTATTACTGGCGTACATGCTGCATAGCCAGACTGTTTGAAACTGGACCACACTTCCTTTGTTTGGCCCATGGAAGCCTGGACCTTTTGTTTTGAGAGGTGGTGTTATCAGGAGATAAGCCACCAAGAGAAGGGGGAGATGCCGTTGGACATCTCACCACGAGGGCCATGCCAAAATGAAGAAAACAGGAAGTTAGCCCGGAAACTTTGGGCTGTGTTTACAGGAGAGCAAAGCAGGACGCGAGGAGACTAGAGGGCAACATCTGCAGCAACGTTGGAGAATTCTCTGCCTCCTAGTCTTTGTTTAATGGAAGTTTTTTTTAAATCAAAGAAGTTCAGTGACATTGGTTCGGTTGGACATGCCACAACTTCTGAAAAATATCTCTGCATCAACTCATCGGAAGACTCTAAAAGGGGTAGTCGAGGGGGATCCGTTGTGTTTGCCCACCCACAAAAGCAGCCAAGAGTTTTGTGGTACTGCAAAGAGTAAACATTTCATAGTTACAACACCCCTGCAAAAAAAAAAAACTCATTAACCTGGTGACCGTCTCAATGGCCAATACAGTTCCCGGGTCCTAAGCAAAGTCATGATGGGTGCGATGGCGTGTATTGCACTAGTGTTTGTGTGAAGCTGTGAGATGCTTGCTTGGCTTCGTAGACGCTGGCCTGCCTCTCTGTGTCAGGGGGTTCATGTTACAAGGAGCCACCAGGCCAGGTTCTCCGGCCCTGCTTGCAAAGCCAACAGCTGCAGAGTTCTGGAGTCCTCCTCAGAGTCAGCTGCTGATGGCAACCAAGTTGGACGCCCGGTAGATGCCAAAAATCCCTGTGGCGCTCACCAGCACTGCGATTCTCGTTCCTGAAATGAAATCCTTCAGAAAGTTGGCAGCAGGTCGCAGAATTTCCATGTGGGTTGATGCCTGGACAGTGCCTTGCCTGTCTCCAAGCCAATACTGAAGACACGGCTCATATATTATTTCCACGGTCAACGTTGAGGAATCTCCTCTCGGCACCCAACGGGCACCTGCGATTTGGAAACTTGGCCCCGTCCTTGGGTAGGAGCTTGTGCTCTGTAAACAGTGGTGGCCTTCTAGTTTTCACCCCTCTTCAGATCCTTCAAGGGCCCTCTCTTCTGCTTTACTTTCCGTAGCTAAACCCACCACTTCACTGCCTCTTCTCCCCTCCTGACATCTGAGCCTCCCACGGGTGTTTGTCAAAGAGGCAGCTCAGAATAAATAAGGCTGCCAGCAGAGCCACCTGAAAGATGCAGGCTTTCAATTTGCTCAGCCTGTGTTTTGAAAGGTGTGCACGCCAATTCACCTCCTGGGTGTGCTGAAGCCCGCCGACGGGCTTGCAGCAACCTGATCTTGCTTTCGTGGTGTGGAGACAAGAACTTGGTCCTCAACACCCATAAGACCAAGGAGCTGACAGTGGACTATATAGAAGGAAGAGATCAGACATCCAGCCCTTGCTTATCCCACCACTGGTTCCGCTGTTCCGCTTTTAAGGCTTCCCAACGAACGAAGATAAGGAAGCCAGGTTCACTGAACAGCCGTGTCACTCACTGCAGAAATGTCATAAAACAGAACAAGGCTCGCTTAGCAACAGAAATGTTGGCCAAATTGCGGTCGTAAGCTGAGGACCACCCGGATGGGAAATTGCAAGAGAGAGCCCAGCCCTCCGTGCAAGAATCAAGTCAAATTTTGTTGGATCAAAGCATCGTGTCCGTAACAACCTTTCGCCGCCATTGTGGAGTAAGGGAGAAATTTGGGGGTTTTCCTTGGTTTTCGGGAAGGTGCCCGGGCCAAAGAATTTGGGAAGATTTGGGAAGGAAATTTCGAAAAGGAAAATGGAAAGGGCTGCCACCACTCCCCTTCTCCCAAAAGGCCAGGTTTTGGCGCAATGGAGGACCATCCTATTGCTGTCCAAGGACTCCTTCCTTCTCTCCCTCCCTCCCTCTTTCCTTCCTTCCTTCACCTCCCTCCCACTCCTTCCTTCCTTTTCTTTTTATCCTTCCTTCCTTCCTCTCCCTCCTCCCTCTCTCCTTCCTTCCTTTCTTTTCTCTCTCTTTTCTTTTTCCTTCTCTCTCCTTCCTTCCTTCCCTCCCTTCCTCTCCTTCCTTCTTTCCTTCTCTCTCCTTTCTTCCCTCCCCCCTCCCTCTTTCCTTCCT